>CM068349.1:1843227-1860170 GCA_034769755.1 Odontamblyopus lacepedii
TATTTGTTGACAGAGGTGAATGGGAAATCTGTGCTCAGTGTGTTTGGAACAAGTGGCGTTGCTCGAGGAATATAATCTTAAACACCACTACGAGACACGGAGAAAAATACGATAACTTGAAGAGAGAACTGAGTTTTCTGATCCGGCCCTTTTGGGATCAAAGTAGGCTGCATACGGCCCCCGGACCACAATGAGTTTGACACCCCTGGAAATGATCAGATAAGCCTAAAATTGTGCATGTTGTATCCTGACACATCGGGGAAACTAGTAGAAAAATATTTTGGGACTCGCTGCATTTTTACTGTCAAATTTCACCCTCAGCATGCGCCAAAAATCAAAAAAATATCTGTCCGCCTGACAAATTATCATCAAAAGTGAGTCATTTTCAAGCATTTTCTTACATGTGTCAGTGCCTCAAATGTACATAAAAAACTTTCCAAATTTCTAAGCTTCAATTTAAGCCCAAGTTGCCGTTTCTGTGTAGAGGAGAACAGCTGCTGTGACCAAAGAGCTTCACTGTTCCTCCAGGCGGCAGAAAACAGAACTTTCAGGCATTTCCATTTCATATGGGATTAAGAATATATATATTTTTCATATAAACAATATTTTAAAAGAGTCGACCTTTGCTATATGAAGTGAATTACATTAAGAGTGAATCATATTAAAACCCCAGGTGGACTAAAGTTTTACTCATTGATCGCACAAGGATCTGGCCGTCAGAAACCGTTTGTCAAAGTTCAGCTTGTTGAGGAAACATTCACGATCTTTGGACAATAATCTTTTCTCAGAGCTCGAGAAGCCGCTGAGTTCTTCTGTACTTCTGTTGCCAAAATGTGTGCACAGCCGAGTCTACGTCACCACCGTTTACTGACATTAACAGAGTCCATATCAGCACCACGGCCTCAGTTACCATCAGGGACCAACATTCACAAACGAATCACTGTAAATGTTCCTGCTGCACCGATGCCACTTGTGTTCAGACCTCCAGAAGTCCCACGGCCTTCACTGACTTTCTGTTTGTGCTCAGAGCGGAGGAGTCCGGCACAGATCACCCAGGAGCTCCGTTTGTCACTTCTGAACGGAAAAAATACACTCAAATAAGAGCATGTTTCTTCTCCTGTTGCTTGTGTTTATTGCGCTGAAAACATGTGTGTTCCGTCTCTCCTGTGGCCTGCAGCACGGCCTCGGTGTCCATGGAAATGTTGTTATTTAGGCTGTAATCTTCCACACGATGGTTATTTCCAGGGAACAGCCGTTTCTACACATGATGTCACGGCCTCACACAAACAAACCACACGGAGCGCTGCATTTAAACTCCGTCAACCAGAAACGGCAGGAAAAACGAGTGAATATGACGGATGTTTGAAGAGGTTGTTTTGCCAGGACACACCAGCTTTGCTTTAGCGTGTTTGTCTAAGGGGGTATCCCATAATGCTTTGTGATGTGATGTCACACTCTATTTTTAGCAACGGGGAAGTTATTTTATGCGGCTGACGAGCCTCCTGCAGAAAGCTCCACACTGTAGCTTTAAACACACTGGAGACACTGACTGGAGGAGCCAGAGCTACAACTGTAATCGAGTAAATCAAGTCATTTCATTACAAAACACTTTGATTATTATGTACAGCCTTGATAATTTTTTTTTATAATCAGATAAGTTAAGTTAAGATGAGATAAGATAAAATATCCTTTATTTGTACCACACGACAAAAAAGGATTTTCTAGCAGAGTTAAACTGACTTGAATTAAGCAGATTCATCTTAAAAGACCAATTTTAAGATTTTTTTTTAACTTAAAATGAGATTTTTTGACTTGTTTCAAGATATTCCATCCTGATTTATCTTATCTCGATATTACAACTTATTCTAAGCACTTTTTATATTAACTCAGTCCAGGTTAAGCCTCTTTAACTTCCTTCTCAAACCAATAAGGTGAAAAATCTGTCCATAAATACTTGAAACTCGTGTTTTCTGCTTAGAACAAGATTCGTATTTCGTCTTGTTTTAAGAAAACTTGGTAAGTGAAAATTTCTTACTGCACTGGCAGAAAATTTCACTTAAAATAGGGGATTTTTACCTCAAAATGTGTATATTTTTTTGATAAGCCGTTTTTGCAATGAAATGAAACTGAAATGCACAGAGTTCACGGAAACTTTGTGAAGCTTCTCTCTGCAGGGAGTGTTTCTGTACACACCCGCCTCACAGCACCCGCCTCACAGCACCCGCCTCACAGCACCCGCCTCACAGCACCCGCCTCACAGCACCCGCCTCACAGCACACAACATTTAGTCCTGGTTTAGTCCTGGTTTAGTCCTGGTTTAGTCCTGGTTTAGTCCTGGTTTAGACCTGGTTTAGTCCTGGTCCCCTCATGTGGCAGGTGCAGGTTGTTTTCACCTTTTCCAGTAGCTCCAGTTTCACATTTAAGTTGTGGCTATTTTATATTTGTTTTTTTATATTTAATTTTTTGATATTGTACGTTGGGCAGGAGCAGACAGGAGCAGACAGGAGCAGACAGGAGCAGACAGGAGCAGGCAGGAGCAGACAGGAGGAGACAGGAGCAGACAGGAGCAGACAGGAGCAGGCAGGAGGAGACAGGAGCAGACAGGAGGAGACAGGAGCAGACAGGAGCAGACAGGAGCAGGCAGGAGGAGACAGGAGCAGGCAGCAGCAGACAGGAGCAGACAGGAGCAGACAGGAGGAGACAGGAGCAGACAGGAGCAGACAGGAGCAGGCAGGAGCAGGCAGGAGCAGGCAGGAGGAGACAGGAGCAGGCAGCAGCAGACAGGAGCAGACAGGAGCAGACAGGAGGAGACAGGAGCAGACAGGAGCAGACAGGAGCAGGCAGGAGCAGGCAAGAGCAGATAGGAGGAGACAGGAGCAGACAGGAGCAGGCAGGAGCAGACAGGAGCAGACAGGAGCAGGCAGGAGCAGGCAAGAGCAGACAGGAGGAGACAGGAGCAGACAGGAGCAGGCAGGAGCAGACAGGAGCAGGCAGGAGCAGACAGGAGCAGACACACACACACAGCCAATCCATACACGCCATGAAAAACCACTGGAAATCCATAAAAGAAGGTGAGGCCACCACACGTGGTCCAAAGTTCAGCTTATTGCTTCGAAAATGATTAAGCTGCAAAACAAACAGTCAGCCAATCTCCACAATTAAGCGGGGGGCACTATTACGGCTCCCGGTTCAATTCCGAGAGCTTTCAAAGGCAGTTCTGCTTCTGCCGTCCACAATTAGCGAGTCCTTGTAATTATGTTTACATAATTACAGCTGAAGAGCGGCTCGTTTCTGTAGGCGTCAAGGAACAGTTCTCAGGAGGTTTACATAACGGCAGGAACAGAATCTCGAACCTGACATGACCTGGATGTGGCATTATATTCTGTAAAAATAACCTCTGCATTTGGGAGCTGACGTGGCCGTAAACAACAAAGTATTTCTGATGGACAGAGCTGCACATCACACTTGGACGTGCAGTTTTCTTTTGTTCCATTTGTTCCAAAATGACTATGTGACGCTGCTGAATCCTGCGAGTATCTGTGATAATAAAATGACCTCTGATAAACTGGAGAAGTTTGTATCGTAATTTTCGGACCATAAGGCATAACACTTAAAATCCTTTACTTTTCTCAAAAATCTCAAAAAAGACAGTGCACTTTATGTGTGCATGTTCACATGTTTTAGTACTTTAGTAAGATACGAAGCCGCACCGCTGTCACATGGAGCACAGACGCCTCAGAAACACTCACGCACATAGGACAGAAATCTGTGCGTATTTGGGAAATCTGTGCGTATTTGGGAAATCTGTGCGTATTTGGGAAATCTGTGCGTATTTGGGAAATCTGTGAGTATTTGGTTGCAGCTGAGCACAAAACAAACATCCACAAACTCTGGAATGAGTCGTCGTACAGAAAATATGTTGTGTGTATTCGAAAAGTTACGACATCAAGAATTACAATCATGAAATGAAAATGCACGATTACTGCGGTGTTTACCAGGACTACAAAAGAACTAAACCAGGTCTTAACCGGGACTAAACCAGGTCTAATCCGGATCTGAACCAGGACTGTCCTGTCTTTTCACACACGGGGCTCACTCATCTGAGAGTTCACGGATGCCCTGCGGATCTTGTGCACAACTCCAATCAAACACGCACAGATCTCCACCCGTAGAACTATCCGTGCCTCCACCCCACGCACACGAACACCCCTCAAAGACTTCGTGCTCCAAACTGTCGGAGCTTCACGGCTACAGTATTCAGGAGCCTGGCGGAGTGGACCCGAAATGGCCCCTGTTCAGAGACGTGCTGACTTAGATGCTCGATTGAAGAAAACTAATTTGGTACTTGGGATCATTCCGGGTGGATTAACCAAAGAACTCCAAACTCTAGATATCGGTGTCATCAGGTCGTTCAGAGTTAAACTGCAGCTGTGTGGAAGTGTTGGACGACAGAAGGTGAACTCACATTCACCAAGACAGAGGCGACACCGGGAGAGTTACACCACGATGTGCCAAAGGATCGAGGATGCCCGGACTAAGGATCAGTCTCACTGAATGCGCCTGATAATGCAGTGCGCCTTATGTATGAAAAAATACCCGTTCATTGATCCAGCGCCTTATAATCCGGCGCGCCTAATGGTCCGAAAAATACGGCACTGGCGGAGGTGAAAACGAGTCGACCAGAGCAATGAAAGAATTCATCCAGCTGTCGGCAGATACGGCTCCAAGAGGAACCCGAGGTACCACAAGAGGAGTGTGTAACATCCCTACATGTAGAACGGCTTTTGCTCATTTAGGGCAGTTAAACAGTGGAACGCGCTCCCATCTGAGCTGTTGAGCCTCAATACAGAGGTGAAATCTGCTTTTAGAAAACCAAACATGTAGCACCATTAAGAATGAACTGTCAGAGCAGAATGTGAATGTCGACTTTGCAATGAATGTGTTTTAAATACTCCAGTTTTTCCTGGTGAATGGCTGTATGAATGTGCCGTGTGCGTTGGTGAGTTTGGACAGATGCTGCATGTGGAAGCATCAGGGTTGTGGCTTTTATATGTTGTATATGTAACTCCTCCTTGTTGACCCCTCCCCCTGAGGACTGCAGATGGAAATGAGCTGTAAAGCCAGAGTCTGGTACAAGCATCTCTGCCAATGTGCCTCATGCAATTGTACATTGTCCTAATAAGTGAATAAATGAAATGAAATGTCTTGAACATAGGAGAATAAAGATGAGTCAAACGTGCACAAATCACTGTAAATACGACTTCAGAGGCTCAGTGAGAAGGAAACTACTATAACATGTCTCGGAAAAGTCCATGTATGCGTTTACTATTGTGTTGCTTTTTTACATTTGCTGTTACTGTTTTAGGACGAGTAAAGTTAACGTGAGTAAACTTGACACAACCACAGTGAGATTCTTTCTTGTGTGAAAAAGTCGAGCGAGGAAAACCACCGACATGTGTCTGCAGACAGAGGTGAGTCCTGGGGTTCTCATAAACAGCAGAGCGACTCCTACAGCGCGGGAGGAACATTACAGCCACACTGTGCTCCGCGGGACGGAGACTCGACTAAACGCTCCAAACACTCTCCTCCCTCACAGTGGGACCATAAACAAGACTAATGGGCTAATAAAGGTTTAAAATAGAACGTTGTAAAGACGGGTTTCCTACCTGCAGGTCAGAGGACATGTTTATTTCATCCCAGGCTTACATCATGTGCACTTTTGTGGTTTATTTATAGTGCTTTGTTTCTGTGAGTTATTTCGTAGACTAAAAACTAGAGGTGCAACTGTTAAGAAGAAAAATAGTGACGAGACAAACACTAAAATAATCAATATTGCATTTGGATAATCACATTCATTACCTCCAATATACAAACTAGGGATCTGATGTGAACGTGTCGGCTCTTTCGAACGTTCCTTAATGTGAACAGCTGGAACCGGTGTCCTGTCAAAATGGCCTACCCGTCGTTTTGAGCTACCTAGCGCTACTGTGCAGTTTAAATACTGTCGATTTGAGCTCCTGAGACAGAAGTGGAGTTGGGTTCAACACTGACGACACAAGTAAGTAACATTTTAAAAGTTTATTGGTTTTATTGTATGTTTTGACCAATTTGGCACATAAGCAACGGCATGTGCATGTCAGATTTGAGCCAGAATACCTACGTTAGATGATCGAATAGTTTAGATTTAATATTTGATTTTATCGTTATCATATCAACAGTTTCTGAAGAATGGAGACATCAGGTCTATCAAGACACACTGACGAGGTGTTAAAGGGACAGTTCAGAATTTTGGACATAGTTCCTCATTTCCTGGTGATCCAGAGTGTTGGAGACGTGTGGAGACACTTGTTTAAATCTCCCTCCAGTCCTTGTATTTGCAGAGGTGCTGGTGCTGGGCTAGTGCAGGTCAATGGCCACAGTCGTCCTGCCACTAAAAACAGTCTGAGCCACTCCACAGACCCGAGGAAACTATTAGAGCTGCAGACTGTCCCTGTGAACGTCTGTGTCACAGAATCATTTTAGAGTCAAACCGACCGTTGTATTTGAAGGATTTGTGTCTGAGCAGCAGTGAGTTGTTCTTCCTGACAGAAGCTCGACAGCAGCGACTGATATATGAGAAAATAGAACCTCAACATGCGACGATTCAGGCGACGCACGGTTAGTTTTATTTCAATCATTACTCTCTGGACACAGACGTTCACAGGGACAGTCTGCAGTTCTAATAGTTTCCTCGGGTCTGTGGAGTGGGTCAGACTGTCCCTTTAAAAACTCAATTGGAGGTCGACTGTCCCTCCTACAGGAATCACAGATGGATAAATGTCCCTCCCTGGATCGTGTGTATATATATATATATATATATATATATATATATTTAAAGAAATGTTTGTTAAAATGTTTCTTCTGTTTTCCCTTTTTCTGTCCTCATCCATCATGACTGAGAGACATGTCCAGTGTTATTGGTGCTATATAAATAAAATTTAATTGCCTGGAATTGTGGCGGCACGGTGGCTGAGTGGCAACACTAAGGCCTCACAGCAAGAAGGTTGTGGGTTCGATGCCCGGGTCGCCCGGGCCTTTCTGTGTGGAGTTTGCATGTTCTCCCCGTGTCTGGATGGGTTTCCTCCGGTTTCCCCAGTTTCCCCCATCAACCCAAAACATGCCCGCGCCCCTATGAACTAACATCAAGGACCATGTTGTCCACCCTCCTGTGGGCTCACCACCTGCAGAGGGGTTCATAGGGGGTCAGGTGCTATGAGGATTGGGCAGCAAACTGCCCCCGCGACCCAGCTGGATTAAGCGGGAGAAGATGGATGTATGGATGCCTGGAATTGTCCCATCATAAAGGTGAGGTGTGCGCCCTCTAGTGGATGCATTATTTGGGAGGAGATAGAGACTGATCCCCATGTGCAAACTGCATCAAACCCACCGTCTCTAATCCAAAGAAACATGTAGTAACATGATCCACTTTATTGGATCTATCCAGCGGTAAATGGAAAAACGTGAGGTCGCATATATCGGGGTAGCGTGAATCGATAGACATCACTGTCGATTTAAGATGTTGGTAGCTCATTTTGACGGGGAAGCCCATTTCCACAGAACACCGGATCTCATTTTTGAAAAGAACTGAATCTTTTTCTTTTGAATGTGTATTCATTCTGCTGAACGCTGAACCGACACGAGAGTCAGAGAGTCGGCACAGACACAGAGCGGGCCACACCAGTGAGAGATTAGTGCACAAAAACAGATTTGACATCAACACTTTCTTAATTCTTAAGATTATGTGGCAACATTTTATTTAGCTCATGCATCATTTTAAAGAGTAAACACACTCCACTCTGTCTGAAACATCTGAAACACATCTGAGCCTCTCACTGATTAGTTTGTTGTTGAATGTTAAAATCTCACACTGGCGTCTGTCATATAAATAAATATGAAATGAACAGAGCCAAAAGATTCAGATCCCTTCAAAAGAGCCAAAAATCCCATCACTGACTAAACAAGACTGTCAAAACATGTAAAATACCTTTAACCCCTGAAGACCTCAGGGCAATTTTAGTACATTTCTCCTCGCCTGGATTTTTTTTTCTTAATTTTGCTTTTAAAACTGCCCCTTTTACCCCTAATGAAGTGTTCTACCTCCTTTTGTTCAGTCCAACCTGTTATTTCACAATCTGCTGCTGTAGTTGTGTCATGAGGCTGTGATAAAAGCTACAGGACCAGAAATAGAGATGAAAAAAAAAAACCTGAAAATAAAATCCACACTCTTTTATACAAAACACACAGCAAACATGTAGAAACAACTTTTTGGACATAAAAAATGCTTAATTTAGGGCCTTAGCTACAAAAATGCAAAATATCAAGTCTGTAAGTAAATTAAAAATCTCCTTATTGCCCTAAAAACAAAAAAAAAGTGCAGTGGCTCCATGACTTTCCTGGTCCAGTCCTGGAAACAGCTCCTGTCAGGTCCAGGGCCAGAGCCACAGCACTTCTGCATTTCCAGGGTGGAAATTACATTTGGATTTGTTCATTTGGACTGAAATAAACCTTTAAATAAAAATAGAAAGAGATGCACAATTACACACACCAAGATGTGTCATTTTCCATGTGTGTGAGAATTAACTCCACTTAGAGCGACTTTTTCCCTCGTTATAAACACACACAGTCAGAGGAGTCGACCATCTTGACTCACTTCACTCTTTGGCAAAGTTTGGCTCGATCAAAATGGATGGAGCGCATGAGTTTGGGGAAAACAAAGTTCCTATTGGACACTCGTTTTGCTCCCGTCATCACACAGCGTGAGTGTGACGTAGGATAAAGCCGCAGAAATGTACGGAAACCTCTATGTCTGCACTTTCAGAGGGGAAAAGGACGTTTCTGTCTTTTACACTTACAAAGTTCTGCGCAGATATATAAAACATATTCCTCGGTATCGTATACGATACTGTAGGTCTTTGAGGGTTAAGTTACTGTAACAAAGATCGTAAAGATTAAAGTCAGAGATGAAACTTATTTCCATGAGGGCCACATCATTTGGAGCAGAGGGATGAGGGGGTCACTGCTGCTCAGAGCGAATTAAGTGTCAGCTGAACAAAGGAGAGTTTATTGCTGCTTCCTGTTTCTCATCATGGAGTTCAACAATTACTTTCCAAGATGTGAAAGTAAATGCGTCGCTCTAAAAGAAGACTGACCTGTGCGGTGTCAGTGTGGCGCTCGGCACAGAGGAGGACAGGGAGGCTGCAGAGGGTGAACAACACGGGATAAAGGACAATACGAGGGATGCGATATGGTCACGATATCGATATCGATTTGATAGGTTTTAAGACGCTGAGGACTTTCTCAGACTATTTTATAATATACAAGTCTACTATTAATATAGACCACATGTGTCAAACATGCGGCCCGGGGGCCAGATCCGGCCCTCCAAGACCTTTAATCTGGCCCTCGGCTGATTTTTCTATTAAAATACTTAAAATTTTCAGATTTTTCAGTTAATTTTCTGCACCGTTTAGCATAGCAGCGTCTCCGGCGTTTCTGTACGTTGCGACTCCCACCAGAGCAGCACAAATGAAGACTTTCCTCTTTCCAAACGCTCTTAAAGGACGATCGTTTTGACTGTCGCCCGTGACCCTCATCAGCAAAATGTCAAAAAATGAGAAAAGCAGATGCTGAGTTCAGGATTTCCCAAGAAAAATAGTCTAATTCTTATTTGTTGACAGAGGTGAATGGGAAATCTGTGCTCAGTGTGTTTGGAACAAGTGGCGTTGCTCGAGGAATATAATCTTAAACACCACTACGAGACACGGAGAAAAATACAATAACTTGAAGAGAGAACTGAGTTTTCTGATCCGGCCCTTTTGGGATCAAAGTAGGCTGCATACGGCCCCCGGACCAAAATGAGTTTGACACTCCTGATATAGACTGTAGGGGAGTTACACTATCAGAATTGTTCTTCTTTGATGATGATTTGGTGATTTCTTTTCCTCCTGAGTCCTCTGCCCCGCCTCCTCCAGCATTGACAGTACGTAGCTCCTCCCACACTGCTCTCTACAGTCTGCACTGTGCTCTCCCGTCCTATTTCTGGACACTCACACTATGTTATATTACGTAGAAATGTCTCAGCATCTAAAACTTATGAGATAGAGTGTGAGAAAAAAAAATTGTGAGTGGTGTCGTGTGTGCCCAGGCCACACAAGTGCATTTGATTAAAGCCAATGAAAACCCAAAAGCGATTCTAGAGTATTTACAAGTTAATATCTTTGTCATTCCTGGGTCTATTCACATAAAAATAAACATAAAATAAAAGTGACTGAAAGATAACATCCAGGCCTGTTAGAATATTTCAGCTCTAAGTCCCTATGGAGCTGTTTTCTGCTGCATCTGAGGAGGACGCTGCCATAACCGTTTCCCTTTTGGACCAATGAATGACATGGAGGGACACGTGCATATCGACAAGTGTACTAGATTGTGATATTATATTGTATATCGTGATATTATATTGAATATCGTTGCATCTCTAGACAATACCCACCCTGGCCTCCACCTCTTCAGCCTGTTTCCTTCTGGCAGAAGCTTCAGGTCGATTCCAGCCAGAACAACAGACTCAGGGACAGGTTCTTACCCAAAGCTGTCACCAAACTCAACTCAAGTCTGCACTGAGACCTGACATGTTGAACTGCCACTGTCACCCCGGCCATTCTAATGAGGTGAGACACTTGGACTCAAGTAGCTCTTATCTGTGTCATTGCCTGGCTGCGCACTCTAAACTGTCCATTTGCTCTGTCAATGCCCACGTCTCCTCTGTCTGTGGACTGAAAACTGCAGGATTTTCACTGTCACCTGTGCAACTCTAATGCTGCTGGACTCTTCAGTCTCAAGTCTGTTTTACTGTGTGGGTTTTACTGTATAGCAGCTCATGTGTAGTAGTCAGTAGTTGCATAGTAGTTTTATTATACTTTTATTCTATTATACTGCACTGTGTGCACCTTGAAGGAGCAGCTTTACATCTTATTATACTGTGTATAATGAGAATAAAGGCTTTCTATTCTATTCTAGGTCTGTGGACAAAAGCTCTAACACCAGAGCTGCTGTCGCCCTATTACACTGTGATGTGACACTATTAAGGTTAGACAGATGGAGTTACTTACATTTACTGTAAAGGAGTGCTTAAATTAGCTGGGTCATCCTAGTCGACTAATAAAAAAACATAAAAAAGTAAAAAAAATAATAAAATGAAAACAAATCTACCTCGTCAACTACTAAAATAATGGTTAGATGCAGCTCTACTAAAAACTGGGTACTGTAGGCCTAGAGGGGTTTCATAATAATCTGCTATTTGAATTCTTAAAGAAATTATAAGATATTTATCACCTTTATGAAACAACAAACCTTTACAACAACACCAAACAGAAACTCTAAACTATAGATTATAAAAATAAAGCCCACACAGCTTTAGGACGCTCCTCCTTTCAGTTTTCTGCAGCAAAAGACTGAAACCACCTTCAACAGACTCTAAAGCTTAGTTGGTTTTTACCTCTATTGACTTTTAAAAGCTCCGTCCAGAGTATTCTACAGGATCTCTGCACATGCTTAACACTTTTACATTTTTAATCTGCAAATGTTTCACTGTCTCATGTTTCTGTTCACTGTTCCATGTTCATATTGATGTGTGTGTTCTGATTGTGCTGTTTCGTACTGTCTCTTGGCCAGGTCGTCATTGCAAATGAGAAGCCGAGTAAATAAATAAATGTTCCTTACGTCCATGTCCTGACAGAGAGCCGAGCTGGAGCCGTACTGCAGGCGGCACTGATGGGAGGCGCTGTAGAGCACTCCGGGCAGCAGGGAGCCCACCGCCAGAAGGTTCTGACCAGGAGCATCGTCCAGACACCAGCCCCAGCCACGACTGTCAACACAGCACACAACGCACACCGGGGTTAGAGAGGAAACTCAAACTAGTATCGAAACTAGACACTCATTGGAGCAGGTATTGATACTGAAAACATCACATGGACAGGACAGAAATGAACCTTTCCTGAATGTCTTTAGAATGAACTTGAGCTGAATCAGAACGAGTATAAGAGCACATAGACTACTACGATCACTGAGGGATACACACATATAAGAACACATGGGAATCGACAAGAAAATACTGGGATTTAATGTTGACAATCACATTCTACTGTCTAAAGAAAGAGTGTTTTTCATCGTGGTATTGGAATCAATATTGTATCAAGTCTATTCCTTAGCATCATAATATACTATATGCTGCAATTACCCAACTAAAAACATGATATTGTAGGATTGTTATGTAGGTTGCATAATCATCTGCATGGTGATGGGACTTATGTGACACTAAAACACACACGTCAATATGAATAAAACCAACACAATACACAATACACAATACACACACATGTCACGTGTCACCATCAATGATCTTCTACTGGTTAAAATATTCTACAATCCTGAAAACACACACAGATGTCAGCTTTGCTATTAAATGTATTTCCAGTGCTGAGCAGCCCTGATTATCACACACGCCCGGCTGTAATCAGGACAGTCCTGTGTAATGTCACCAACTACCTGAAACTGGCCTCTGAAGCCAAGTCACACACATTTTTAGATACACTTTTGACCAGAAAGTGGCAAATGACCTGGTTTGCACTAATATGAACAACAACAAAAAGTAGATAATGCCATTAAAACACTATCAGCTTTGCAAAAACAAAACTGTTGGTTTAGTTCTACTTTAAGAAGCTGCATCAGCTGATTCATGATGTGGCTGCAGGTGCCGGGGTTTACGTAGGGCCATTCAGATCAGAGACAGACATGTGAGGTAATGGACGTTAAAATGCCAAATGAGAGATTCGTGTGAGGCTCATTTTGCTTTGTGATTGGATGAGAAACAATGTTTTTGTGATAAAGAGTAAATCAGCATTACAACTGTGGAGTAAAAGCTGTATTTGATATAAAATGTGACATGGTGTGGATCCTTTAAATGACGACACAATACAACGAAAAAGAGTAATGACTTTCAGTTCAGAAGTATCATTTTTGTTTGTCGCTCTTGAGTCTGGCCCCGGTCACTGTCTCGGCTCTGGACAGGCCCCCTCTTTGTGCCTGTGTCCCCGGGCGGCTCAATAAATCACTCTGTAGGTGTGACATCATGAAGAATGTGAGCGGTCACACTGGGAGACTGGAGATGCTATCAAACCACACAGACTGGACATGATGTTACATGACCACAGACTGGACATGATGTTACATGACCACACAGACTAAACATGATGTTACATGACCACACAGACTAAACATGATGTTACATGACCACAGACTGGACATGATGTTACATGACCACACAGACTGGACATGATGTTACATGACCACACAGACTAAACATGATGTTACATGACCACACAGACTAAACATGATGTTACATGACCACAGACTGGACATGATGTTACATGACCACACAGACTGGACATAATGTTACACATGACCACACACTGGACATGATGTTACATGACCACAGACTGGACATGATGTTACACATGACCACATACTGGACATGATGTTACATGACCACACAGACTGGACTTGATGTTACATGACCACAGACTGGACATGATGGTACATGACCACAGACTGGACATGATGTTACAGATGACCACACAGACTGGACATGATGTTACAGATGACCACAGACTGGACATGATGTTACATGACCACACAGACTGGACATGATGTTACATAACCACACAGACTGGACATGATGTTACATGACCACACAGACTGGACATGATGTTACATGACCACAGACTGGACATGATGTTACATGACCACACAGACTGGACATGATGTTACAGATGATGACCACACAGACTGGACATGATGTTACAGATGACCACAGACTGGACATGATGTTACATGACCACACAGACTGGACATGATGTTACATAACCACACAGACTGGACATGATGTTACATGACCACACAGACTGGACATGATGTTACATGACCACAGACTGGACATGATGTTACATGACCACACAGACTGGACATGATGTTACATGACCACAGACTGGACATGATGTTACATGACCACACAGACTGGACATGATGTTACATGACCACAGACTGGACATGATGTTACATGACCACACAGACTGGACATGATGTTACATGACCACAGACTGGACATGATGTTACATGACCACACAGACTGGACATGATGTTACATGACCACAGACTGGACATGGTGTTACATGACCACACAGACTGGACATGATGTTACATGACCACACAGACTGGACATGATGTTACACATGACCACAGACTGGACATGATGTTACATGACCACACAGACTGGACATGATGTTACATGACCACAGACTGGACATGATGTTACATGACCACACAGACTGGACATGATGTTACATGACCACAGACTGGACATGATGTTACATGACCACACAGACTGGACATGATGTTACATGACCACAGACTGGACATGATGTTACATGACCACACAGACGTGACATGATGTTACATGACCACAGACTGGACATGATGTTACATGACCACACAGACTGGACATGATGTTACATGACCACAGACTGGACATGGTGTTACATGACCACACAGACTGGACATGATGTTACATGACCACACAGACTGGACATGATGTTACATGACCACAGACTGGACTTGATGTTACAGATGATGACCACACAGACTGGACATGATGTTACATGACCACACAGACTGGACATGATGTTACAGATGATCACCACACAGACTGGACATGATGTTACATGACCACAGACTGGACATGATGTTACAGATGATGACCACACAGACTGGACATGATGTTACAGATGATGACCACACAGACTGGACATGATGTTACAGATGATGACCACACAGACTGGACATGCTGTCATTGTCTATAAGACAGAAATGGATGAAGTGGTGGACTGGTGTGAGGAACACAACCTTGTCTTAAATTTAGAAAAGACAAACAGAATTATTTTTGACCTCAGTTCTGGGGACTACAGCCTCGTTAAAATGAGGGGTGTTTTAAAGGTCCTGTTGGTGTCACCATGTGCCTCTTGTCTCTTTATTTCTGCACTGTGGTGGATGTTTGTGTGGTGGATGTTTGTGTGGTGGATGTTTGTGTGGTGCTTGTGTTGCTGTGTTGTCTTGTCTTTGTGTTAAAGCATGTGACTGCCTGTCAAGACAAATTTCTCCCATAGGCGACAATAAAGGATCTTATTTTATGAGAGCACAGACTGGACACACGGTGACCACACAGACTGGACATGAGGAGACCTCACTTCATTCAGCGGCTTATGTAGGAGTTATATTTAATTACTGTGAGCATCTTCTCAGAATGTGGTAATGAAAGAGAAACCAGAAGCCATCTTTGATGGCGCTCCTTTGCTCTGGTCTTTGCTCTGGTACAGTCCGGTCTGCTCCGGGGGCGCTCATGGGGAACAGTTTAATTGGTGCCGGTCAATGGTCAACAGTGTGAAGTCACATCAGATTCATGTCTTGTGTTGGTGCTGAACAATCAGCCTCTTGTCACACACAGAGATGTTCAGCTCATGTGTCAAAACCAACAACCAACAGTCTGAAGCTCTGTCTGACTATTCTGTCCAGCGGGACACTCTTTACTTAGCCACATGTTTTACACTAAACTTTTAGTTTATATTTTGGTAGTCCTTCATAAATATGTGTAACAGGCCTGGAAATGTCACACACACTAAGTGAATGAACTGTGAAATTAACCACAAATCTCATCGCATTAGGCATCGACAATTAACAAACAGCAATTTTGGTGGTATCAGAAAATTAATTTCCACTTTTTACTTTACTTTACTTAAAGATACTATATTACGCAAAACTGACTCTTTAAGCCATATTATAATGTTATTACCTCCTTAAAACAGACCTGGAGTTGTGTTTTGTTTCATTCACATGTTTGAGGCATCATTAATCTGTCTATATCTCCAAAACTCGAAATGCTCCATTCCCCTTTGTGACATATTTAGTTTAGTGTATGGAGGTTAAAAACACAGTGTAGCACTTCCTGTATTACCACATGACATCACGGAGTGGAACAGTGTTTTCTGTTTGAGAGAAGAGGCCTTAATATGCAGTGTGGAACATGTGTGTATGAAACAGTCTGTGTCTGTTTGTGATGAAGCAGCAGCGTCACAGATCAGTAAATAGTGTAATGTGTGTAACATGTGCCCTTTAATAGAGTCCTTAGAGGAACGTGTCAGCCACAGACCGCACACAGAAAAGAACAGAGCGAAAACAAAGCTTAGCTCTAAATAGGAAGTTTACATGTGGCTCTTCCGGCTCCGACTGTCTCTGGTTCCCACTGACTCACATTAGAATATTGTGGCTCCTCTGTCTGTACCTGCTGCTGTGGCCTCGTCATTTTGGTCTGAAAATGTTCGCATGAACCTGGTCTACAAAAAAATCCTTTTCATAACATAGAGTCTGGCTCCAAATTCACCCCTGTACCCACGAGCCCCGAGGAGCTTCATGTGGGAGGAGCTGAACAATGTGGGTGACGTCACACTCTGTATACAGTCCACTTCACTCACACACTGTGGGGGTAACACACTCTTCACACACACTGTGGGGGTAACACACTCTTCACACACTGTGGGGGTAACACACTCTTCACACACACTGTGGGGTTAACACACACTTCACACACACTGTGGGGGTAACACACTTCACACACACTGTGGGGTTCACACACTTCACACACTGTGGGGGTAACACACTTCACACACACTGTGGGGGTAACACACTTCACACACTGTGGGGGTAACACACTTCACACACACTGTGGGGTTCACACACTCTTCACACACTGTGGGGGTAACACACTCTTCAGCCTTTGGCACTGGGCGACCTGTGGACACTGT
>CM068349.1:1860270-1902770 GCA_034769755.1 Odontamblyopus lacepedii
TGACACGAGGCCACAGTCTCTGGTACCACCACACAGGATCAACCTTTATTTCTTTATTCATTTATTTCAAAAGGACTCAGGACACTGCAGGTCCAGAGGCCCTGGAGCCAAGGCCCACAGCTCCTGTGGACAACATGCAAACTCCGTATAAAAGTGCCCCACCACAGTGTAATCCAAGTCAGAATGCCAAAGACTATAATCAGGCTCTGTCCAGAAGATTGTAATTAAGCATGAAACACATTATAATTCTATTCAGATGTGTTAATTTGTCAATATGCAATGATTATGTGAGATGTGGGGCCAGTTTTATAAGTCACTTCTCAGACTCAAAACTCGACTCAAACACAGTGGCTGAGGACCCGACACTTCTCTGGGGCTTGTGTTTCTCAGGCCAGTGTCTGTCACTTAGATCAACTTTATCTTTTCATCCACAAGGGAAATCTCGGGAAACAAGGACACAAACTGCCTCCTCCTGCACATCGGTTTGTAAATTATGATTAAAGTTCATTTAAATCTATGAGAATTCACAGTCAGGCCCAGCAAGAGCAGTGCAATATATGAAAAGACTCCGTTTTTAATCATTATCACTCGCCTCAGACTTGGACCTGGACAGTGAGGTCTGCACTGGGAGATGTATGGACTTGACTCGGACGAGCCCTTTGACTCGGTCCTCTTGGTGACCTGACTCAAACAATGACTTTGACTTAAAAAAAATCTGTGACTTGAGCGGTGGGCGCTACATTCAGTGCTGAACACAAAAGAAGGAGCTAAGGTTAGAAGAGCTGACCTGAAAATCTTCTGAGGCGCCGTTTATAGAACCGTCCAATCACAACCCCATTTTCTTTGATATTTTGCTGTCCCTGCTGGTTGCTATGGTGATGTTTGGAAAAACTTGCAATATCAAGTTTCTTCCGCACTTCTGTCAGTATGAAACAAACGCAAGATTTTCTTTTTATTATTGTTTTAGCTGTTCTTGTGTATTTATTTTACTTCACCTAAACTGTAAAGGCCCAGTATGTCACTTTCAGCTGACTGTAACGGGGGCTCAAATAGTGCCCAGGAGAGATCACTAGATTATTCAAACATGCATGGACATTAAACCTCTGCAGACGGGTTTGTCTCTTTCTCCAGCTGAGCGCCTGTTTTTGAAAATGTTTGAAGATTCAGTTTGTGTAATGCCTTTTAGTGCTCTTAAAACTGTAAAAACTGTAAAGGAGCAGGCGACATACAGTTGCTTTAATCTGTTCCCATGGTAACATCTGCCTCAATAAGCCTGTGTGGATGGAGTGAATGGTTCTGCTCTCCTGTCCCTGTTCCCCTGTTTGACTCGGAGGTTGTGGCTTCGTCTTTCATCTTCATGAATGGAGCCGTTTGTGCATTGAGCAGAACAATTGCAGCGTCTCCAGCTCGTCGCTCTCGGGCCGTTGCGTAGACGATGCAGTAGTTGCCGCGGTTACGACACCGTTTGTGTTTGTGTGGGTTTGATGTTTTGTGCTAATTGCGCCGCTATAACGCTGCACGTTTCCATACTCGGCGCTGTCCTGCCTGGTTCTTCGTGACGTCGGAGCTGCTTGAGAAATAGTTTTTTTCAGTTTGGCAGCGCATCTCTCCAAGACAATGTCCGAGCCTGTTCCAGCGTAAACAGCCACGGCTCTAGACAAACATATCTGTGCGATTACTGCAACTGGATAAAGAAAATACATGACTCTGAACAGAATTTGTATGAGCCTTTTCCCGCCTACAGCTCTGCACTTAAATATGACACTATTTTCTGTTCTAATGTCGTTTCCTCGTCACAAACGGACCTGGAGTTGTGTTTTGTTTCATTCACACACGTTTAACACCCAAACCTGCACATTTTAGTTCTTTTCTCAAACAAAAAAACACTCCACCTTGTGATGTCATGTTGTGATACAGGAAGTGCTCCACTGTGTTTTTAAACTAGGGTGACCAGATTTTCAAAATCAAAAATTGGAACACTCTCGGTTTGGGACAGTTGGTAATAGTTCAATTATGAAACGAGTCCATAGTTAAGTCCATTTTCCCTGTACTCGACCCCTTCATAACTAACATGTGATTCAGTGTAGTCACATGTAGTTTTCTTTGTGTTTTGGTCATTTTAAAGCAGATTTTTTGTATTTTTCATAAACTTATGTAAATTTATGCCTCTCTTTACCTTCTCGTAAGTATTAATTAGTCAAAAATAGGGACACCGGGGACATTTCTTGGATAAAACTGGGACAAATCAGTGGTTTTGGATAAATCTGCTGGGACAGGGGACACAGGGCTCAGGACTGGGACTGTCCCGGGTAAACAGGGACGTCTGTCACCCTATTTAAACTCCACAGACATTCACAAGTATCATTTTGCTGATTTCAGAAAGGAATTTACCCGTCCCTACTGAACTGAACTGAACTGAACTGAACTGAAGGTAAAACTACCAGCTCATGACATCACAAGGTGGACCCGAGCATTTTGAGCTTTGGAGATCTAGACTGATCTAACTAAAGAGTTACTCGTGTGAATGGAATAAAACACAACTCCAGGTCTGTTTTTGAGGAGGGAACAACATTCTAACCTGGCTTAAACCTCACAAGAGTCAATGTTCAAAGACGCCGTACTTGATTTTTACCCATCAGAAAACAGAATGAGCCTCACACGAGTCTCTCATTTGTGTCGCCAGTTTCAAATCCAGTGGGTTTAAACTAGGGCCCGACCGATATGGATTTTGTAGCGGCCGATACGATACCGATAAAATGGGAGTTGGAGCTGCCGATATAATCACCGATATATTTATGACGTAAAAATTCACTGTAAATCTTCAGTTGTTTATAAAACTTAGATTTGGCTCTATTGGATTTTCAGTCGGTTTTATTTATTTAGATTTATTTACATTTCCTGTTCTTCTGCCTCTTTACGTCATTTAAAGAGTCGTTCGGCCTAATGGTGTTTTTGTACGATATTCTAGCCAGTAAAGAAAGTTCTATAAGTAAACTACCGCTATTAGCTTTTAGTGGTAAATGCGTGTGCGCCGCGATAATTAATGATCTGCTAAATAATTCACACTTCTATTCACAGCTCATTTCCATATCAGTGTGTGTCCAGTAACATATATACGGCCACTATAGTCACTTTACAGTCGCTAACAGAAGAGAAAACAGCCTGTTTATGTGTGCGAGCTACAGCAGCTAATCGCTAACCAACGAGAAAGAACCAAAACGAGCTTCAGACCGACACATTTCAACACTCGGCCTCACACAGGCTCCTCTCAGATCAGCACTAAGAACTGTCCTTTAATCCAGACTCGCACTGAGCGGCCGCAAAAACAAGAGAATCTCAGTGTTGCGCTCACATAGACCGAATATGTGCACATGGATCTACAGCTGCAGGTGTAAACAAACACACATGGTGATGTGTTCAGGGGCGGGATGGACACAAAAAAATGACTCCTCAGATAAATACTGATGCGGAGCCACAGATCAGGACATTTATCTGTCTGTAAATTGGATTAAATCGGCCCATATAAGCAAGATTTTGGCCGATCGCCGATATGTTTCCAAGAGCCCATATCGGCCAACCGATATATCGGTCCGGCCCTAGTTTAAACCTAACATGTCTCTCTCTGATCTGAATGTCACTACCTAAACCCCAGCATCTGTAGCCAGTCATGAATCAGTGCTGGAGGGATCATCTTTTTTAATGCAGACTACAATGAAATACAATAGAATGTTCCAAATCCCAGTAGCACATCTGGAAAAGTCTGTGTTCGGGTGCAGTTTGCTCCCACAATCACATCTCTCCTGTTCTGTGACCTGCTGTAGAGACAAAGACCATTTAAATGTGGTTGTTTGGTGCGCTCGGATTTCCCTGGGCCTGTAGTCGTAGTGACTGAGGAGCAGCGGTGTCATTAGCGGGATGCACTGCTCTGAAGGGGGAGGGACTTAGAACGGAGAACAAAGAAAGTGGGAATTCGAAGCATAGGCAAAAACTTTTGCAGCAAATCTACCATTTTCAAAACAATAAAAGACAACACTGTGCTTTAAACCTCGAAGACCTACGACATCGTACACGATACAGAGATGATGCATAGATGTTTCTATAACCGCAGAACTTTGTAACGGTAAAAGACAGAAACGTCCTTTTCCCCTCTGAAAGTGCAGACATAGAGGTTTCCGTACATTTCTGCGGCTTTATCCTACGTCACACTCACGCTGTGTGATGACGTGAGCAAAACGAGTGTCCAATAGGAACTTTGTTTTCCCCAAACTCATGCGCTCCGTCCATTTTGATCGAGCCAAACTTTGCCAAAGAGTGAAGTGAGTCAAGATGGTCGACTCCTCTGACTGTGTGTGTTTATAACGAGTGAAAAAGTCGCTCTAAGTGGAGTTAATTCTCACACACATGGAAAATGACACATCTTGGTGTGTGTAATTGTGCATCTCTTTCTGTTTTTATTTAAAGGTTTATTTCAGTCCAAATGAACAAATCCAAATGTAATTTCCACCCTGGAAATGCAGAAGTGCTGTGGCTCTGGCCCTGGACCTGACAGGAGCTGTTTCCAGGACTGGACCAGGAAAGTCATGGAGCCACTGCACTTTTTTTGTTTTTAGGGCAATAAGGAGATTTTTAATTTACTTACAGACTTGAGATTTTGCATTTTTGTAGCTAAGGCCCTAAATTAAGCATTTTTTCTGTCCAAAAGGTTGTGTCTACATATTTGCTGTGTGTTTTGTATAAAAGAGTGTGAATTTTATTTTGTTTTTGTTTTTTTCATCTCTATTTCTGGTCCTGTAGCTTTTCTCACAGCCTCATGACACAACTACAGCAGCAGATTGTGAAATAACAGGTTGGACTGAACAAAAGGAGGTAGAACACTTCATTAGGGGTAAAAGGGGCAGTTTTAAAAGCAACATTAAGGAAAAAATCCAGGCGAGGAGAAATGTACTAAAATTGCCCTCAGGTCTTCAGGGGGTAAACATGTTGGATGTTACCAGTGAATATCCATAGAACTCAAATCCGCCCTTTTTAACTGCACTTTAATCGTGTTTTTGATCACATAATAAACTATTTGTATCATGGGGACCGGATTTTTATATTTTGTCGCCCACAGTGCCATCAAAATGAGCCCACACAGAGCAGTGGCCCTCGTGTGTGAGTGCCGCCCTGGCCTCAGCCTCCCGTCACTCAGCTACAATAGGCTCTAGTAGCCGAACTCCCACTCAATGGATTCCAGATGGATTCCTGCGGTGGAGAAACTAGGGCACATGCAGAGCAGAGCAGATCAGATGTTTCACACATGTTCTGTGAGAAGCCAAACCCGAGTGTGTGTTAGAGTGTGAGTGTGTGTGTGTGTGCAGACAGAAGTCATAAGTAAAATGAGAGTATTCACACATTAGAGGTAACATGAAGCTGAACAGTGGAACCCAACGCCTGCTCTGTGTCCTGACCTGTGCACAGACTCCAACAATCCCAACACCACGGAAAACCTTGGCCAAAATGTCAGATCTAAACCCTTAAATCTATCAGAAAATGACATAAAAGTAGTGAAATGATCTGCCCACGCAGCAAGATCATTTTACTGGACAAGTTCTCCTCAAATAAATTACCTCTAGACTAGAATGAAGTCTCAGAAGAAGAAAATATTCGGGACGGGAGGAGGAATATTAATAAACATGGTAAACTGCAGAAATAAATGAATTAATTACAAAAACATATATGGGTCAATGACGTATAAGACTTTTCAGCAGGCAAATTTAAAAATATAATTGATTAATTTTCAAATATTTCCAGTGTCAGGTGCAGAAATCTGTGTTTACCATTTATATGAAGCATTTTTAGTGTGCAACCAAGAAAAATATTAAAATATTTACTAAAACATGGTGATATTAAAGTTGTGAGTAATATGAAGTGTATAGAAACAAACTGTTGCATTACTTAAGATTTTTAATGCATATTGATATTTTCTTTTGCTCCAATATGACGTCACCTGTTTGTGTTTAATGAACAAACTACTGCCCTGGAAAATGCATCAAATGAAGAAAAACGCCTAAAGAACTGTTATTAAACTCCAGCCACAGAATTCCTGCTGTTATTAGTCGCACCACATGATGCACGGTCGCACCACATGACATTTGAACACTTTAAGCACAAAAAACATGCAGAAAAACTCAGGATTTATGAAAAAAATGATTTGGTTCCCTGAGGTCAGAGGTGCTACAGAAATGTGCTGAATTATTAAAGGTGAACGTTTATAACTGAGGAAACTGCAACTGGACAGAGTCATGTCACTGACCCGTATAAGTTAAGATAACAATAATTAAAGTCAGTCAATCAAAAAATAAAAACAAAAATAAATCGATTCAAAATAAAATTAAACCAAAATCAAATTTGGTAAAACAAGGGTCTGTCCCACTTCTCGTGCGTCCAAATCTCTACTTTTTAATGCACCTCACAAACCTGGACCTACACACAAAAACATTTTCTTACACCGTCATTTAAGGTACGACTTTTTGGGTGCATGAATAAATTGAAGGCTTAACCCCTGAAGACCTGAGGGCAATTTTAGTACATTTCTCCTCGCCTGGATTTTTTTCTTAATTTTGCTTTTAAAACTGCCCCTTTTACCCCTAATGAAGTGTTCTACCTCCTTTTGTTCAGTCCAACCTGTTATTTCACAATCTGCTGCTGTAGTTGTGTCATGAGGCTGCGATAAAAGCTACAGGACCAGAAATAGAGATGAAAAATAAAAAAAAAGAACAGAAAATAAAATTCAGCAAACATGTAGAAACAACTTTTTGGATATTAAAAAAATGCTTAATTTAGGGCCTTAGCTACAAAAATGCAAAATCTCAAGTCTGTAAGTAAATTAAAAATCTCCTTATTGCCCTAAAAACAAAAAAAGTGCAGTGGCTCCATGACTTTCCTGGTCCAGTCCTGGAAACAGCTCCTGTCAGGTCCAGGGCCAGAGCCACAGCACTTCTGCATTTCCAGGTGTTTATTACATTTGGATTTGTTCATTTGGACTGAAATAAACCTTTAAATAAAAATAGAAAGAGATGCACAATTACACACACCAAGATGTGTCATTTTCCATGTGTGTGAGAATTAACTCCACTTAGAGCGACTTTTTCCCTCGTTATAAACACACACAGTCAGAGGAGTCGACCATCTTGACTCACTTCACTCTTTGGCAAAGTTTGGCTCGATCAAAATGGACGGAGCGCATGAGTTTGGGGAAAACAAAGTTCCTGTTGGACACTCGTTTTGCTCCCGTCATCACACAGCGTGAGTGTGACGTAGGATAAAGCCGCAGAAATGTACGGAAACCTCTATGTCTGCACTTTCAGAGGGGAAAAGGACGTTTCTGTCTTTTACCGTTACAAAGTTCTGCGGTTATAGAAAACATATTCCTTGGTTTCATGTATGATACTGTAGGTCTTCGAGGGTTAAACACCAAGCCAAAAAAAACTCATCAACAAACTTAACTCGGTTCCCCCACCTCTTCCTCTCCCCACTTGTATCTGTACAGACTGTCACATGTACTAGTATTTGCTTAGTTGTCATTATTCTCAACATTGAGTTTATCCCTCCAGTACATTGTTTAAGAATCATACATAACTATAAACTATAGACGATTATCACAACGGCAGGAAGTGTCGCGATGTTGAGTTGTGCAACTTCCGATCGATGCTTTTCTACGGCAAAATCCCAACAACAACAACAAGGTCGACAAAGAACAGAATCTTTCCACTGACTGAGATTTTTGCAGTTTAAATGGTCGACGTTTAATCTATGAACATCTGTAGCATTTAAACTGTACAGATCTCTCAGTCTGTGCTAATATATCTACACCACAAAACTGATTTTGAATTTTAATTGTAGAATCAGTCTGAGTGAACAAGTTCCTTCTGTTTTCTCCAGGACCAGAACGTTAGTGCTGCTCAGTCGTTTCACTGATGCTCGTCGTCGTTTCCTTTAAGTTTTCATCTTTCTTCCCTTGATCGTTGTGGATAAATTCTTCGTGGACAGAATCTGTTCTTTGTCAACCTTGATGGATGAAGATTTGGTGTTGAGGCAGATTTATGAAGCTGCTCAAAAATATGAGACACTTTTCCACAGGGATTTTGCCGTAGAAAAGCAGTGACCGGAAGTGCTCAGAATCAGAATCAGAAAACTTTATTTATCCCAGAGGGCAGTTCGTTTGCAGCTTTCACAGAGCAGTTCTCACTTCTCACCCGCACAAACACACAGTGTGTCAGACCATTACAGACACAAGTGGAACTCAAAGAACAATATAAGAACAATATACATATGACAGTGCAAAACCTCAAAAAACACAACCCTCAGAATTTAGCAGTTTAACAGCTGAAGGCACAAAAGAATTGGAGAAGCGGTTAGTCTTCCGTACCGGAGCATAAAAACGACGTCCTGAAGGCATCAGGATAAAGTCAGGAGTCAGAGGATGGAGGGGCGGAGCCAGGAGACACTTGCTCCTCCCACAGAGACACAGCTCCCTCAGTTTGACCCCTATGATTTTTGAGCAAGTTTTAACAATGTTCTGCAGTTTGTTTTTATCCTTCAAGGACAGGGACTGGAACTGGAACTGGAAATGATGGAGAAAGTGAGCAGACTTCCAATAAAAGTTGTTGAGAATAGTTTTGTTTACATTAAAAGAGTTCAGTTTTCTCGACAGGTACGTTCTCTGCTGCCCTCGTTTAACAGTGGTTTCAGTGTTTAGGTCAGGTTAGGTTAGGTGCTGCGACTCAACATCGCGACACTTCCTGCTGATAATCGTCTATTAGTCATTCAGATTGACCGATGATGAAACCTCCCTTTTATTCACACCCCGTCTGCTGTGGTGGTCTGCTTCCCTGGTCCCTGGACAGATGGTTTGGTGATCTTTGTGTATGGTGACGGGGAGACCAACATCACAGCCAGGGCGTAAATTCCAGAGCTGTGCCCGTCTTTGCCAGTTCAGTGTTTGTTTGTTTGTAGATGAGATTATTTTGTTTAGTCAAGTTTTTTTCTGTTGAATAAAGCGGTCGAAAGCTGTTGCTGCCCGTCTGAGCTGAATTCACATGAAAAGGCTTTGAAAAGTTTATAAGCAAACAGTAAACTGCAGCCATCTCGCCAACCAATGTGTAAAGGAAATTAAAATATTGTGTGATTATTTTATCTTGAAGAAATCTTTGGTCTTGTAGCTAAAAGTCATTCGGTTGGTTAATTCGGTAAAGCCCCTGCAGTATTAATGCTTCTGTTCCTTTTGCTTGATAATCTTGTCCGGGAGAGACGAAGTGAAGTGAGTGAACGTGGATGCAAATCAGATCAAGCTGTCGGCTTTCAGGCCTCTTCCTTTCCTGTGAAAATGTCACACCTCACATTGTTTTAACTCCACATGTAACGTCCTGCTCAAAGGCCAACAGAACACAGCAGGACACGCCTCAGTCGGAGTCGTCACCTCCTCACTTTGAAATGTCTGTCCTCTGGTCATCCCAACCTATGTAAACTCGGTGCTTGCATCATTCGGGGTCTAATGTCTAGAGGACATGGTGTCGGATGTTCTGTTGGACCTATAGAAATTAATTCTTCATCTTTGCTTCAACATTCTCCTTTCTTTTGACCACAATATACAGTTGTGCTCATAAGTTTCCGTCCTCAGGCAGAATTGATGATTTCTTGGTCCAGAAGCTGCACACGGGACGTACTTGGATTTTCCAACATGATAATGATCCAAAACACAAAGTGGAGCTGTGGCTCCAGCAGAATAAAGTGAAGGTTCTGGAGTGTTCGTCTCTTCTGACCTCAGTATCACTGAGCCTCTGGGCAGATTCAAGCTGCAGTTCAGACAAGAGCCCAAGAATTTACAGGAACTGGAGCCTTTTGCCCAGAAGAATGAGCAGATTTACCATCAGAGAAAATAACACATCCACAACTATCACAGAAGACTCCAGCTTCACTGAGGGAACAACATTCTAACCTGGCTTAAACCTCACAAGAGTCAATGTTCAAAGACGCCGTACTTGATTTTTATCCATCAGAAAACAAAATGAGCCTCACACGAGTCTCTCATTTGTGTCGCCAGTTTCAAATCCAGTGGGTTTAAACTAGGGCCCGACCGATATGGATTTTGTAGCGGCCGATACGATACCGATAAAATGGGAGTTGGAGCTGCCGATATAATCACCGATATATACATCAGAGAAAAGAACACATCCACAACTATCACAAAAGACTCCAGCTTCACTGGGTCATTTGTAAATCATAATGAGAACAAAACTACACAAAGAGGAAACTCAGGTGTTTGATAAGAAACGGCTTCACCCAAGAAGCACCAACCATGAGTGAAAGAAAAGTTTTTGTGTTTTCATTCATATTCTCTGAAAGATGGACAAGAAATCAATCAAATTCTGTCAGGGTCTGTGAACTTTTGAGCACAGCTGTGTGTATTGTCCTGTGTGTCAAATGTCCGTGTGCATGTTGTGTTGGAAAAAAAAAAAATCAACAACTAGTAAATAGATAATAAATCTGAGAACAACATGAATAACCTGATATAAGTTTGAAAGCCTTGGCCAGATCAGAGTAATTCACAGAGCTGCTTTAGGCGGCGGAGCTGCTCTAACCTGATCTCCTCAGAATATGTGCGGATGGAAAAGTGAATTCTGCCAAATGCACAAAGCTTTTTGTTCAGCTCACAGAATTCAATTTTCTTTAGCAATGGAACTGCCAGGATGACCGAGAGATTACACACGCATCTATAGACCTGCTTCTTGAATTTTCTCGTACGCAGGGCCGGCTTTGCTTACAGGCGGACTGAGCAGTGGGCCCACAGTCCCACAGTCACTCATAATAAAAAAAAGTGCTTTTCAGAGTAGTTTTCAGGCCCCATTCTTCATTTACATCTGCCACATTTGCGAGATACGTGCTACAAATGGAGGTTGGATCAAATCACTTTACAGTGGTTTGAAAACATGCAGCACATGAAAGTGATGACATTATAGCACTGCATAGACTGGCCTAAGTAGTTGTAATGTGTGTGTGTAGTGTGTGTGGTGCTGTATAGACTGGCCTGTAGTGTGTGTGTGTAGTGTGTGTGGTGCTGTATAGACTGGCCTGTAGTGTGTGTGTATAGTGTGTGTGGTGCTGTATACACTGGCCTGTAGTGTGTGTGTATAGTGTGTGTGGTGCTGTATAGACTGGCCTGTAGTGTGTGTGTGTGTGTGTAGTGTGTGTTGTACTGTATAGACTGGCCTGTAGTGTGTGTGTAGTGTGTGTGGTGCTGTATAGACTGGCCTATAGGTGTAGTGTGTGTGTAGTGTGTGTGGTGCTGTATAGACTGGCCTGTAGTGTGTGTGTAGTGTGTGTGTTGTACTGTATAGACTGGCCTATAGGTGTAGTGTGTGTGTATAGTGTGTGTGGTGCTGTATAGACTGGCCTGTAGTGTGTGTATAGTGTGTGTGTTGTACTGTATAGACTGGCCTGTAGTGTGTGTGTGTAGTGTGTGTGGTACCGTATAGACTGGCCTGTAGTGTGTGTATAGTGTGTGTGTTGTACTGTATAGACTGGCCTATAGGTGTAGTGTGTGTGTATAGTGTGTGTGGTGCTGTATAGACTGGCCTGTAGTGAGTGTGTTTAGTGTGTGTTGTACCGTATAGACTGGCCTAAGTGTAGTATGTGTATAGTGTGTGTGGTGCGGTATAGACTGGCCTAAGTGTAGTATGTGTATAGTGTGTGTGGTGCGGTATAGACTGGCCTAAGTGTAGTATGTGTATAGTGTGTGTGGTGCCGTATAGACTGGCCTGTAGTGTGTGTGTATAGTGTGTGTGGTACCGTATAGACTGGCCTGTAGTGTGTGTGTGTGTAGTGTGTGTTGTACTGTATAGACTGGCCTGTAGTGTGTGTATAGTGTGTGTGGTACCGTATAGACTGGCCTGTAGTGTGTGTGTATAGTGTGTGTGGTGCCGTATAGACTGGCCTAAGTGTAGTATGTGTATAGTGTGTGTTGTACTGACTCGAGGAAGCGTGTGATGTAGTCCCGGCTGCAGGAGGACCACTTGGGCACTGAGGTCCCGTACAGGAGCTGAGGGGACATGACAAAGGGCCTCTTCCCCACAGGCTCACAGTCGTTCCCGCTGCCGTCGTGCTGGATTCCAAAGCTGCAACACCAGAGAGCACAGTTAGTGCCTGTGTCAGGGCAGAGTTCTGATCTATGAAACGGGCACAAATCACTCGAAATGTAACTTCAAGAATGTAAATGAGAAGAAAACAACTATAACATGTAAAAATGCTCTGAAAAGTCCATTCTGCAGAACAGGTTTGCTGTAAAACTTCAGTACATCACTTTTGGGAGGTGTCATGTCACCTTCTTAATTCCATGAAAATACAAAGAAAACTGACTATACTACATGGACCGTTCTCATTTCATGCTATACTGTGGAAACGTGCACCCAACGCTGTTATTTTAGCAAAAAATACCTCCTCTGGCTTTAACTTAGAAGAAATTTGCCTGGTTCACCAACACATGACACATAAGAACTGTACAATCGATAAATACAAGATAGAAATGATTGAAACGCATTTTAAACAAGTGTGCTGCCCCATACACACACACACACACACACACACTCACTCTCACACACACTCACACACACACATACACACACTCACCTACACACACACTAACACACACACACACTCACACACACACATACACACACTCACCTACACACACACTAACACACACACACACACACATACACACACTCACACACACACAGCTGCGTTCTTCACAAATCCAGTGGAGGAAAAGTCTCTCACTGCAGCGCTGGATGCAGGATTGAGAGCAGCTCCACCCGACCCGCCCGTGTGTGATCAGTACCCGCCCACATATCGCCCGGAAAATTACAGAACGTTAAAACCCGCCCGTTTCAGCAACGATTTGCGGGCACGTGACCCGGTGCAGGATTCTGCGGCAGGGGTCAGACTCACATCCAACTCATGTGACTGGTGATGTCTCGCCCCGTTTGGCCGTTATCGGCTGCAGGAAATTTTGTGCACGAAATAGTCTTGTGTCTGTGGTGATGGTGTCGTGTCATTTCTTTCTTAATATTTTCCCTTCATACGAACTATGTCGAGCGAAAAAAGACAGTGGTTGGACAAATATGTGAATATGGATTCACACATGTGCACCAATAAAATATATAAACCTGTTTTGAATTTGAAAAAAAAAAATAAAACATTTTATTTTTCCAGTTAAGGTTTGGTGAATGTGCAGATGAAACTAATGGGGTTCAGTATCTCCAACAAGGTGAAGAACCACTGCTTTAGCCTAAACGCAGGATCAGCAGCACGTCCTGTGACTCCGCCTCCTGTAAGACCAACGGTGGCCCAGAAGAGTCAAATGAGTTTACATCTAAACATTTATACGAAAAATCACCAAATTCCAAAATCGAGCAAAACAAAAGTGTGTTCATCAATCTGCAGCCGACAGTCGCTGAGACAGAAATGTGTTTGTGTTATTACAGTCAGGAAACACAGGATCCAGTGCTATTTCCAGACATTGTTATGTTTACAGCGGCTAAGGGCTGAGGCTGAGGGAAGATGGATTTTAATGAGGATCCCTGTACTACATATTGTAACCTTTACATTTGTGAAGCCTGAAAATAATCACAAAGCCCTTTGAAAATAGCACAGTGGCTTCAATTCCTGCCTGACAACGAGAAGTGTCTGTGTAGAGCTGCGAAAGCAGAAAAACAGAACATACAAGTTTAATACAACATACAAGTGGAATATAACAAACACCATTCTGGGCCTATGTTTGGTTTTGGATAGAACAGGAACATTGTGCAAACAGTCGCTTAGCAGAAGGTCCAGGACCTGAACCCTTCCCACGTTCCATTAGGGTTTTCAAGAATATAGAAAATCATACACTAATGGACACTAAAAATAGCACTGAAACTAGATACTCGTTTGAGCAGGTATCAATTCATAAAAAGTCACATTCACACAACAGAAATGAGCCTTTCCTGAATGTCTTTAGAATGATCTGGAGCTGTATCAGAACACAGACTATTACACACCCATGGAGCACTGAGGTGAGGCTGAAATGACTCAACGAAAGAGTGTCTTTTATTATCACTGTGGCATTAAAATCAATAAGAGTATTGAGTCTATTCCTTGGTACTGTACCGTATTTTTCGGACTATAAGTCGCACCAGCCAAAAAATACATAATGAAGAAGAAAAAACATGTATAAGTTGCACTTTTGGCGGGAAATTTATTTTAGACCAAGAAATGACATTTCTTGAAAGGCGAGTTACAGAAGTTATAGTAATAAAAACAACAGAATAGACAAGAATCTATCATTCATTCGTTTTTTAATATAGAACCAAAAATAAGAAAACAACCCTTTTCTTTATTATTTGTCTCTAAAACAAAAAAATGAAAAAACAGATGATTTGTTTTCATTTTTGCTCCATATATACGATTCATACCCTGCAAAAAAGGCCTAAAGAGGCTTAACCTGGCTTGATTTAATTTAAAAAGTGCTTAGAATAAGTTGTAATATCGAGATAAGATAAATCAGGATGAAATATCTTGAAACAAGAAAAAAAATCCCATCTTAATAAGTAAAAAAAATCTTAAAATTGATCTTTTAAGATTAATCTGCTTAATTCAAGTCAGTTTAACTATTCTGGCAAATCCTTTTTTGCAGTGTATATTTGGTCTATGGGCTGTGAGTGTGAAAAATGTAAAATATAAGTCGCACTTGAGTATAAGTCGCAGGACCACCCAAACCCTGAAGCACTAGCAGAGTGGTGTTCTTACTTGTGGCCGAGCTCGTGGGCCACAGTGAAGGCCAGAGGCAGCCCCGTGTCCTCACTGATGCTGCAGCTGCGATGGGGCTGGCACATCCCCGCCACATGAGACAAGCCCAGAGTCTCACACGGAGAGTTCGCCGACGCACAGATGTCCTTCCTGCACACAGGACACCAGCTCACACTTCAGATTCTCATTTATTTCATTTACACAATGTTTTTATTTCAATGAACAGATTTATCATTTATTTGTTTATTTGACAGGGACAATGCAGTTAGACATATTTACACACAGAACCTGCAGCTGATGCGACGCACAGAGAGTTTAGAGGCATTAGCTCATTTTCAACTCCTGCCCCTGTTTGGGCTTTTACCTACACTGCAAAAAAGACCTATCAAAAATAAGAAAAAAATTGTATTTTTATTAATTTTAAGGTAAAAATGCCCGATTTTAAGTGAAATTTTCTGCCAGTGCAGTAAGAAACTTCCACTTACCAAATTTTCTTAAAACAAGATGAAATATGAATCTTGTTCTAAGCAGAAAACACGAGTTTCAAGTATTTATGGACAGATTTTTCCCCTTATTGGTTTGAGAAGGAAGTTAAAGAGGCTTAACCTGGACTGAGTTAATATAAAAAGTGCTTAGAATAAGTTGTAATATCGAGATAAGATAAATCAGGATGAATATCTTGAAACAAGTAAAAAAAATCTCATCTTATTAAGTAAAAAAATATATTTACTGGTGGGTGCAGCTTTGGTTGATTTTTATCCAAGCTTTGAGTTTCGAGGTGAACAATTTAAGCTCTGATATTCACTTTAGTTCAGTGAGGAGTTCTGTCGCCGACCATTTTTAACTGAAAAGACTGAGGCCCAAATGTGGTCATAATCATTTTAAGAAATCATAATAATAATAAATAATAATACTAATAAATGATAATTGAAAAAATACACACAAAAAATGCAATAAAAATTTAAATGAAAAATAATAATAATAATAAAAATATAATAATAATAATAATAATAATAATAATAATAATAATAATAATAATAATAATAATAATAATAATAATAATAATAATAAATTGTAATAAGTAATTGTCTCACTCTAATTATTCCACAATTATTGTTGCGTAAGAAAGTCCATTAACAGGATCAACACCAACTTAGATGTACTTAGTATTAGTGTTAATTCCACTTTAAATATATTTTTATATGTTTTAGTAAAAGGGGTGATCTAACCTGTCTCATGGGCGATAACCAGGCCTCATTTGGTTCAAATAAACTTTTAAAAGTTTGTTAAAGGCCGCGTATGACACTATTTTCTGATCTGTTTTAATCTTATTTCCTCATCAAAGACAGGCCTGGAGTTGTGTTGTGTTTTATTCACACATTTAACACAAAAAAATCTGCATATTTAGCCGAGTTCTTCTCTCAAACAGAAAATACTCCTGTGGTAAATCAGAAAGTGCTCCACTGTGTTTTTAAACTCCACACACTAGAATCATTTAGATGATTTCAGCCCTAGAAGTGTCCGTCTCTACTGAAGGAGGTAAAAAGTAGGTGTTAACGTGAAAACTGCTGCTTCTAAGTGCTGTTCTCATTTCTCTGGGGCGGCTTCACGTCGCCTTTCACCCGCAGACACACGAGCGCCTGAGGATTGAGCAGCAGTAAGTGGAAAAGCTTTGAAACATGTGTCTAATCTCGCTGCAGATTGTGAGAGTCAAAGGTGCGTTCAGTGTAAATCTGAGAAACGCCCACACGACTGACGAGCTCACAACAAGAGGATTTACAGAGAAGAGAGGGAGACGGACGTCCTACGAGGGGAGGAGGAGGAGAGGAGGAAATGAGGAGCAGAGAAGTAAAAGAGGAGAGGAGGAGAGAAGTAAAAGGAGAGGAGGAGAGGAAAAGTGGAGGAGCAGAGGTGGAGCAGAGGAGAAAAGAAGTAGAAGACGAGCAGCAGGAGAGGAGGAGGAGGCGTAAAGGAGAAGAGAAGAGTAGACGTGCATGTACATGTCCCCGCCCCTCTGCACACAGGTCCATGTCCCCGCCCCTCTGCACACAGGTCCATGTCCCTGCCCCACAGCACAGGTCCATGTCCCCGCCCCACAGCACAGGTCCATGTCCCCGCCCCTCTGCACACAGGTCCATGTCCCCGCCCCTCAGCACAGGTCCATGTCCCCGCCCCTCAGCACACAGGTCCATGTCCCCGCCCCTCAGCACACAGGTCCATGTCCCCGCCCCTCTGCACACAGGTCCATGTCCCCGCCCCTCAGCACACAGGTCCATGTCCCCGCCTCTAAGCACACAGGTCCATGTCCCCGCCCCACAGGTCCATGTCCCCGCCCCTCTGCACACAGGTCCATGTCCCCGCCCCTCAGCACACAGGTCCATGTCCCCGTCCCTCAGCACACAGGTCCATGTCCCCGCCCCTCAGCACACAGGTCCATGTCCCCGCCCCTCAGCACACAGGTCCATGTCCCCGCCCCTCTGCACACAGGTCCATATCCCCACCTCTAAGCACACAGGTCCATGTCCCCGCCCCTCAGCACACAGGTCCATGTCCCCGCCCCTCTGCACACAGGTCCATGTCCCCGCCCCTCAGCACACAGGTCCATGTCCCCGCCCCTCTGCACACAGGTCCATGTCCCCGCCCCTCTGCACACAGGTCCATGTCCCCGCCCCTCAGCACACAGGTCCATGTCCACGCCCCTCAGCACAGGTCCATGTCCCTGCCCCTCAGCACAGGTCCATGTCTCCGCCCCCGTCACCTGGTGAGCAGCACAGCGACGTCGTGGTGCAGCGGGTGCTCGTCTCCCTTCATGTTCAGACTTTTCTGCCACTTACAGAAGCTGTTGAGGCTGTTGTCTGCGTGATGTGTGATCTTCAGCTCCTCCTGCACCGAGGACCACAGCAAACGGTTAAAGCCACAGACAGAACGTTGGTCACAAGGTTAAACACCAAACACTGTTGCACACTTCACTACATACAAAAATATATCACTGTTTATAATGTGTTAGAAATCAAAGCACAGAAATATAACTGAACTCATCCTATTCTACAAAATGGACTTTTCAGACCTATTAACCATTGTATAGTATTTTCATTCTCAGTGACTCTCTGAAGTTGTATTTGGAGTCATCAGTGACACTGTGGATTCGACGGTGTAGCAAAGTCATTTTGGTACAAATTTAGAGCGCGTTTACACTGAAACGAATCACTGTATCAGCGTATTGGAGACGATTTGAGTCCACATGTCGTGTCTGGATCGGCAGAAACGCTCGTCACATGACTCGGCTGGTGTCACATGACTCGGCTGGTGTCACATGACTCGGCTGGTGTCACATGACTCGGCTGGTGTCACATCATCACGACACCACGTGGGCGGTAAAAACAAGGAGCAGAGCACCGTGTCTGAAGTTGCCGTAGTTATACGGAAGCTGCAGCAGCCAATTTCGAGCTGAGGAAGATGCATTAAAACTGTTTTTTCGTGGACCTGTTTCGCGTTTGTCTCAGGTTTGTTTAAACTTTTCCGCAATAGCGTCGTATTCCCGATGCCACGAACCCAGAGAATCAGGAAAGCACAAGTCACAGTGACGAGGTCCAAGAAGAACGGCAGCTACAGCCCCGACGTCAGAGTATCAGACGTCCACACAGCACCAGATCAGATCCGTACTCAGGCGAATACGTGGGAGCTGCATATTCAGATCGTTTCGTCTCCAGAGCCATTTTCCATCGGATTAGTGTGGACGAAAACGACTCGAATACAAACTAGTGTGGACGGGGCCAGACGTCCCTATTTTCCCGGGACAGTCCCAGATTTTTGTCCCCTGTCCCTGCAAATTTATCCAAAACCAGTGAATTGTCCCAGTTTGATACAAGAAATGTCCCAGGTGTCCCTATTTTTGACCAGTCTGATCCCTGAAAACAGTAAAGAGAGGCATAAATGGTCATTTCGTTCGGTAAAATACAAAAATCTGCTTAAAACCGACCAAGACACGAAGAAAATGTGACTATATTGACTCACATGTTCATCATGAATGGTCTCTGCAGAACAATTTTCCTTAATTATTCACTTATTTCACAGTTTTATTATTACCAACCACCAAAAAACTGGGGCAGTCCCATTTTTTTGTTTTGAAATTCTGATCAACCTATACAAATTAAATAAAAATATAAAAATAAAAATATGCGGCGCTTTGTTGTGATGATGCTTACGGTGCGTGAGCTTCTATTGGCCAAGTAATGTAAATTAAAATGCAATAGGCCTGTTTAAAATTTCTTGCAATATCACTTATTGCATCAGCCAACACTGTAATATTGTTATTTTTCAATATATTGTACGGCCCAAACACTAATCTCCACTTCCAGGAACAAATCCTATATTGCAGGTTAAGTCGTGTGCTTTTTGTTGCCGTGTGTCACTTTTCTCACTGTGATAAGGGTATTTTTATGTCTACTACAGCCTGTACCTGAGGCTATGTGAGTCACGCTCTAACTGAACACTACAGACCAGAAGAGAACAGGATAGAAGGAGGAAGAACAGAAGAATCCCAATCCCTCCGCAGTCACCTCCTCCTGCTCCAGAAGGATGAGACGCACCACCACGATGTTGACGGCGTTCCCGATGCTGGCGTCGCTGTACAGGCCTGACACCTGGAAACACGAGAGCGAAGTATTATCCGAGCCGCTGGGATTTAAAACATTCTATAAGCATTTAGATTTAGACTAAAGACGACAGATCTGTGACGTTTGCATCGATTCTGTGCTTTAATTGGCTTCAGAGGGAGTTCGCTGCACTTGCCGAAAAATAACCCATTAACGTGTTTTGTAAGTTTCCCTTTTGACGCTCCCTTTGCTCTCCGCGCTCCCCCTTCAGAGCACTGTCAGCGTGTGTCCTGCTCATGAAACTCCTGCACATCACATCAGGTTTGTGAAGTTATAGTGTGTTGTTTTGTATTAACAGTCTGGGATAGGCTCAGACTGTTAATGAGAATAGGGCTCGGGAAAGATTGCTAGATGACTCAAACATGAATGGATGACATGTAAAACCAGTGTGGATCTTTTTGTACGTAAAAGTCAGGAGCACAGGGACAGATTCTTTGTTCCCACACACGATGCAGAGGTGCCCAGGTGTAGTTCCGGGTACAATAAGGAAACGTCGACGCCTGAACTCGTCACATCTCTTTTCCTACGGCCTGGTTAGTACTTGGATGGAGACCACGGGGAATATCAGGAGTCGTGTCGTAAGGCAAGACACTTCACCCTGTCTGAACATGCGGTGGGGTCAGAGGGGCCGATGGAGCAGATTCAGCCTTATTTCTGTCCGTCTGTCCCAGGGCAGCTGTGGCTACAATAACTTAACACCACCAGGTATGGAGCACATGAAAGAACAATGCACCACTGCAAAAAAGGCCCAGTTTTGAAGTGAAAATGCCCCATTTTAAGAAAAATTATCTGCTTAAAACAAGACGAACAAGAAGTTTTCCTAAAACAAGACGAAATATGAATCTTGTTCTAAGCAGAAAACACGAGTTTCAAGTATTTATGGCAAGATTTTTCCCCTTATTGGTTTAAGAAGGAAGTTAAAGAGGCTTAACCTGGACTGAGTTAATATAAAAAGTGCTTAGAATAAGTTGTAATATCGAGATAAGATAAATCAGGATGGACCTTATCTTATTAAGTAAAAATCTTAAAATTGGTCTTTTAAGTTGAATCTGCTTAATTCAAGTCAGTTTAACTATGCTAGAAACTCCTTTTTGTAGTGAAATGAGTGATTTTAAGCATGTGGAAAAGCACTGTGTGAGACTAATGCTTTATTACGATTAATATTATTACAAAATGAGTAAATTAACCTGTGGACACATTGTAGTTGTAGCAGACATGCTAATACGTGAAAATGCATTTGTGTACAGAATATATTTGATTTTGACAGCACCTTTTCCTCACTGCCTCCTCGATTCCAGCTACAAAAATACACAATTGTTTTTGCTGGCACTGCAGAAGATGGTTCAAGCCAAAAGTGTCCGTACAGGCTGGAGCTCACAGGACAGAGCGGACGTGACACAGGACGCCTGCTTCCTCTGAGCACTGCATTGTGTTACTCCTGATGCCCCCTGTGCCACTCAGGTCCTTTTCCTGAGGATCTGTGCAGGGTAAGTCCAGAGGAAACTCCAGCTCTGAGCTCACGCAGGCTCCTCACTGTAAAGAGACAGTTCTGTTCTACTGGGCAGATGTGGAGGGGAAGTGACTGAAGAGGCCAGATTCTGCCTTAATGCTGCTTCATCACAAACACCTGGAGCAGTTTTGTTTCATTCACACAGATCCTGAGTTCTTCTCTCAAACAGAAAACACTCTGTTCCACCTTGTGATGTCATGTGGTAACACAGGAAGTGCTCCACTGTGTTTTTAAACCTTCACTAGAAACATTTGGATCATTTCAGACCTAGAAGTGGCAATCACCACTGAACTAAAGGAAAAAGGAGCTGCTAACCTGAAGTTGAAAACTACCACTTCATGACATCACAAGGTGGAACAGAGCATTTTGAGCTTTGGAGATGTGAACAGACTAATAATAAAGAGTTACTCAAACATGTGAATGAAACAAAACACCTCCAGGTCTGTTTGTGAGGAGGGAACAGCGTTTATGACCTCACAGTCTTAACACCTCTTAGTGCCTAATGTAAGAAATAAATGTACATCACAGATCCTGTGAGAGGAAGAGGAGCAGAGGAGTGAGGAGGAGTGAGGAAGAGGAGCAGAGGAGTGAGGAGGAGTGAGGAAGAGGAGCAGAGGAGTGAGGAGGAGTGAGGAAGAGGAGCAGAGGAGTGAGGAAGAGGAGGAGTGAGGAGTGAGGAGCAGAGGAGCAGAGGAGTGAGGAGGAGGAGCAGAGGAGTGAGGAAGAGGAGCAGAGGAGTGAGGAGGAGTGAGGAAGAGGAGCAGAGGAGTGAGGAGGAGTGAGGAAGAGGAGGAGTGAGGAAGAGGAGCAGAGGAGTGAGGAGGAGTGAGGAAGAGGATGAGTGAGGAAGAGGAGGAAGAGGAGCAGAGGAGTGAGGAGCAGAGGAGTGAGGAGCAGAGGAGTGAGGAAGAGGAGGAGTGAGGAGAAGTGAGGAAGAGGAGTGAGGAAGAGGAGCAGAGGAGTGAGGAAGAGGAGCAGAGGAGTGAGGAGGAGTGAGGAAGAGGAGCGAGGAAGAGGAGCAGAGGAGTGAGGAAGAGGAGCAGAGGAGTGAGGAAGAGGAGTGAGGAGGAGTGAGGAAGAGGAGAAGTGAGGAGCAGAGGAGTGAGGAAGAGGAGCAGAGGAGTGAGGAAGAGGAGGAGTGAGGAAGAGGAGCAGAGGAGTGAGGAGGAGTGAGGAAGAGGAGGAGTGAGGAAGAGGAGCAGAGGAGGAGTGAGGAAGAGGAGGAGTGAGGAAGAGGAGGAGTGAGGAAGAGGAGGAGTGAGGAAGAGGAGGTCGTGGTAACGTCCATTTCTTGTTTCTACTTCTGACCACTGCAAACAGCCTCTTGCTCTGCAAACTGCAGGATTCTGAACCTCACAACTTTCCAGGTTAAATTAAATGTGCTGCACGTCACTTTTCTGATTTCTTCTCATCTCCATGGAGACGGATTGTCGGCTATTCACCTACATTTTTCCAAGGTCCAAATTTTTCGGTGGGCCTGGCCTCTGGGGTGGAGGTGCACAATGTGCCACCACATTCAAGGCAGTTTGGAGGTCACAGAATTTCCTGAGCTCTAGGTTAGCAGTACTGTTCTGTACAAGGCTCCGCCCACAAGCCTCCTCACCCATGTTCCAGCTCAATTCTCCATAAATACACAAACAGGATCAACGGTTCACTACTGTCAAACCTGCTGTGATGTGCAGTAGTTTCATTATCGGGATGCAGGCTGATCGTGTTGTGCTCACACTCTGAAGGGGGAGTGACTCACTATGGAGAGCAAAGGGGAGCAAGACGAAGATGAGCACCAGAGTCTACAGGAAAACATGAAACGCACGGCTTTGTGTCTTATTGTTGTAAGTGAAGGTTACAAACACTATTGTCTGTGTGAAGGGAAACAGCTTGAACAGATTATTAGGCCTCAGCATGAGGCTTTTGTCATAGTAACAATGTTTTTATTATTGAGAAAACATGTCACAAAAATGTGTGCAGAGCAAACGAGGATGTGGAGATCAAACCCGGGTATAAATAACACGTTTAAAGGTCCTATATTACACAAAAGTGACTCTTGTGAGCTTTAAGTCGTGTTCTAATGCCGTTACCTCCTCACTAACACCTGGAGTTGTGTTTTGTTTCATTCACACATGTTTGACTGATCCTTTATTATTAGTTTGTACATCCCCAAAGCTCAAAAATGCTCTTTTCCACCTTGTGATGTCATGAAGAAGTAGTTTTCAAGTTAACGACTCCTTTTCCCTTTACTTCAGTAGAGACGGGCAATTCCAGAGCTGAAATGATCCAAATGATTCTAGAGAGGAGGTGTGGAGTTTAAACGCACAATGATCCACTTCCTGTATTCATTAATTAAGTAATTCATTCATCATTGCATTTATATAGCACCTTTCAAGACACCCAAAGTGCTTTACAGAGCACTGTTCATTCACTCCACACTCGGTGGTGGTAAGATACTGTTACTGATACTGTAGCCACAGCTGCCCTGGGACAGACTGAGGGAAGTGATGCTCCGACCACCATCACTCACACACTCCACTTTCATACTAGGCAATGGGGGTGAAGTGTCTTGCCTAAGGACACAAAGACAGTGTTTTTTGTGACTGGCGCCCCCCTGTGGCACCTGGAATTCCCAGTGGTCTAACCAAGTAGTGACCAGGCCCGGGCTCTGAGCTTCTGAGAACTGAGGGGATCAGACTTTAACAAGCTGCTAAGGCCACATTACCACATGACATCACAAGGTGGACCAGTGTTTTCCATTTTAGAACTAAAGGTGCAGGGTTTGTGCGTAATTGAAACAAAGCAAAACTCCAGGTATGTTTTTGATGAAGAAACAACATTATAACATAAAATAGCGGTTATGGAAGAGAACTACAAATACTAATCACCACAAAAAACATAATACTGTCAAAAGTATTGAAAATCTGATACTAATGAAAACAAAAACTAGTATTGAAAACTAAAGATGAAACGTGTGTCGGACCTCCCACCAGAAAAGTTCCACAGTGGACCTTTATGTTAAGATGAGAGGCAAAAGAGAAGCATCGCCGAGCAGCCGACTCACGATGTTCATGACGGCCAGGACGTATCCCTCCACAGCCTTGCTCCCGTGGTACTCCACCATCTTGTGATCCGCCACCACCAGCGTCTCCACCCAGCGCTCCGAGCTGACGGAGCGAGGACGGATACGGCGAGTCCTCCTCTGCCTCTGCTGCCAGCGCTCCCTCTGCAGCTCCGGCCTGTCCGGAGACTCTGAGGGGAGAGGAGAGGCCTGCTTTAAGGGTGCTCCCTCGAGGACTACTTTACTGCACTTTAGAGTCACAGTATTTTGCCCTACACACGTGTAAAACGTTTTGGACACATATTTTTGAGAATGCATTATGCCCAGGTTAAAAAAGACTGTTAATTTGTGCTTTAAAATTGACTTTGGAAACCCTGGTGTGTCAGGGTTTGGTGTGTGTTGTGTGTTCCCCCTCCCTTCTGTATCTGTCTGCTCCTCTCGGGGGCGTGGCTGGGCTAATGCTGCAGTGTGGCTCACCTGCTCGGTGGTTCACCTGCAGCTAATTGTCTAATCAGCCCCACTACTTAGTTCTGTCCTTATCCTTTGTTCTTTGTCAGTTCATTCCTCCTCTATCCCTTGTCCACGTCCTCGTCCTGCTTGTCCACGTCGTCCTGCCTGCCCTTGCCGTCCAGTCTGTCTACCCGTGAGTCTACCCCAGTGTCTTCCCTCCGTCTGTCTCCAGCCAGTTTCCATCACCACATCCTTCAATCCGGGCAATAAACCTGTTAAACATCTACCTGCGCCTATGTCTCTGCTTTGGGGTCCTCAACCACACTCAAACCGTGACATGGTGTTTGCCATGATCGGCCTGTACACACGGTCAGTATAAGTCAGCTGGTTAATGACGCCACACACTACAGGATTTTTTTGGTCCTAAACAATTTTTAACCTTGCGACTAAAAGCGCTCTCCACAGACACGAGGAGAATCTTATGAGATTTTAAAAAGTGCAGTGGGATCTGTCTGTGGACCACAGGATATAAAGCTGTGAGCGCGATGGTGTCGGCCGTTTCCTGTAAAAGTTAAACTTAAGTGTTCAAAAGATCAGAGCTTTGCACGTCTAAGTTCAGATACAGGTCAAAACTGTGTTATTATTATTTGTAAAATGTGGTGCAATAATTTTTAAAGCAGAAAAACTTAGAGATAAAGTTCACAGGAAGTAGAGTCACTGTCACTAATCTGCAGCTTCACCTCGATCCCTCGAACACACTTGAGGAACTAACCTCACCTTTTTACTTTCAAAGAACACCTTAAACTGGATTAATAGCGCGGTTTTGTGGACGGGGGTCATTATTGCGGAAGATGTATTCTATGGATAATATGACTGAAAATACTACAGTTTAATGTAGCATTTGCCCCTTAAGATGGGGAGACAGGGCATCAGGAGGTCTCTGTGGGGAGCAGGAAGAGGCCATTCTTGATGCTCAGGTGTCACTGTATAGACAGGTAGATCTTTGGCCTTCTTCCCCACAGCATAAACTGTACATGAGCTTGTGTTTGTCTCTGATGTGAACATTTCCATAACACAGAACACAGAACATGATCACCAGGTTCTAAAACTGATGTTGTGATTCTTTGGTCAAAATGGACTTTGTTTCGCTCGGCGTTCTTTGCAGCATTACGGGATGAGATTTGAAAACTTTCTTTGAGCTGAGATTTGAAGTGTACCACATATTCTGAATGGGATTTGTGCTGTGGTTCCTGAACAGTTAAACCAAACACCAGATCAACAGGCAACTGTGGAGAACATCCGAACACAAGTTTGTCCGGTGTATAGACAGCTGCGTTGTTGCGTGTGCAGTTGTAAACACGCACTAATGGTTTTACAAGTTCTTTCCATTTAGATTTCGGTTTATTTTCGAAATTCCCGAGCATACGTCAGGGTGTTCTGTTGAAGCTTTCCGATGGATTTCCATGTGGATGATATGACGTGGTTTGACTGTTGTCGATTCCAGTGACTTCAGAGTTTTTTTTATGAGTTTTCACTTGAAGTCAGGTCCTTGATTGGCATGTGTTTTTCAGGGAAACCCTCAGAGACAACGAAATTTTCAATGAAAGGTATTTGCTGCTGTTCGAGCTTTTTGATTAGTGGCTGGAAACGCCATGGAGAACTCGGTATGATGATCTGTAAGTACTAAAATATCCTTGATGTTGGCGAAATCCGGGTCTAGACTCAAGAAATCCATGCAAATAACCTCTAAGGGGCGGGTAGTGCAAATATTAACCATTGGAGCAGCTTTTTCAGGTGGTATTTTTCTTCAGACACACAACGAGGACAGATTCTGATGTGGGTCTCAACATCATTTGCCATTTTCAGCCAATGGAATCTTGAACAGATGAGATTAGTGTCCGTTCAACTCACAAATGTCCCATGTCATTATGTGGAGAACTTGACCTAGCAGATGCCAACTGGTGTGTGACTTGATCTTCACCTTGTCTGCGTCTGTCGGGAATATCACTGATGAGCTTTAGCTTGTTGATCTCTCTGAACAGAAGAGGAAGTTCTTTTTGAATCGTCGGCTAACCTCCAGACTCAAGTTCATAAATGACTTCAATACTTGGATCTGCTCTTTGCTTGGCTCTTAGTTCAGACGGTGACGGGGAAGAAATGACCGATAACCCGTGATCACACTCATCACTGAAGACAGACGGAACAGCGTCAGCGGCGATGGTAAGATTCTTCACCAGCGTGACGTTGGCTGAGGTCAATCTCTGAACAAGGCCTCTTGACAGATTGTTTCAACGAGATTAGAAGCAATACAACGGGTGCTGCTTAAACTAAAGAAGTGGTGTTCTTCAAAGTTATGAATGATATGAATTGTTTGCCGGTCTGATATTGAACTCTGAATAAGTAGACCAGGCAGCGAGCCAGCGATGACGGTGGCATCGAGCTTTGCAGATGTTAGTTGGTTAAATTAGGCAGATGTAAAGTTGTGCCACGGGAACAATGGGGGCAAAGGTTTAGAGTTTATATCTCCTATCGCACAGGTGGAGAATTCGATTGAGATGATTGAGGCTTTACTTGTAGATCCTGGGTAAGCTCGCCATCGATTGGCTGGAACCTTGAACAGGGAAAAAAACACCCGCTGCTGTGACTATTTTTAGTGTCACTTGCATCAAATGGCTCAGACTGGTCCCATACAACACCTGCTGCAGCCCTTCCCAATGCAACCCCCATAACCTGCCCGACTGTCGGCTGCAACATGATTAAAAACGTTTAGTCCATGTGACTCATGTGCGTCACGCGAGCACCAGCACCGCGAGAGGGTAATAATGTGATAACTCAAGAGCTGCTGAGTATAATATGTAAGAATAATACACTGAGTTTATTTTTGCTGCTATGGTTACATTCACTTTACAAAACGTGAGTAATAATTATTTTCGCTATACTGAGTTTGTATCTTGCGCCTGTGTGTCTGTAACTCCGTTTGCCCCCGACGCTCTGTTTTATTCGCTTTTACCACATACAAACTGCTTTATAATCACGTACGAAGACACAAAGTCGGGTCACGAGAAGCAAATCGCAGCCAAAATCTGGTAAATTCTCCTGTATTGTGCCTTTAGTTTCACTGTAGTCCTGTTCCAAGTGCCCGAACACACCCAGTATGATCGTCTTTCCCATTGACAAACACAGAGCCAGTGTCCTGATGGAGATGAAAATGAAGCAAACTGAATGTTAACATAAGATAAGGTCTTATTGACTCCAAATGAACAAATGTGTCTTGGACATCAGGGCCAAAGGAAAAAAGGCACACAAGCTGTAATCACATCCACATTCACACCAACTATTACCCAATTCATGGCCTTAAAGTACAGTTCTGCTGCTTCTCCCATGTGGTCTAAAAGGGTTTTTATAAATTGCACTACTCTCTATATGTTCTCAAGTAAAGTCTGTACATCCACCTGATTATCCCTATAACATGACCTGTTCCAACATCATATCCTCACTTACCTCTGAGCCCACATGTGCCATTGTAGCTGGCTGCCCTGGTGCCTGGAGCTGCAGATGGGGCAGATGGGGCAGATGGGGCAGATGGGGCAGATGGGGCGTCGTGGCGTCTGTAGATGGCGTGGGCCTGGGCTGCTATCCCCTCCTGGTCGGACTGTTCCAGAGGCTCCATGAAAAACTCCTCTTCAGAAAACTTAAACATCCCTGTCTAAAGAAAAGCACATACATTAGCAAAAAAACAAAAACAGAACAATGTTATTTCTCACATTAAGCACTGGTGACTTTTTATATACATGTTTTATTTGGCATTTAGAAGTTTGATTTGTAGAAATAGCTTTGTCATTTCTGAGGCATGATTGGTTATTGATTTGATGGTAAATAAGTGGCCTGTCACATCCAGACTCATCTGTATTATTCACAGAGGGTCACAGTCTGGAGCCCACGCCCTCTGCAGCAGAGGCACAACCACATGTTTGTGGAATCACGTGTTTATTTCAGTGACGCATGTGAAACGAAGGAGCTCATTGGTCACCGTCATTTAACAAAATAAATAACATTTGTCTGACCTCAGATGAACAGAGTTTTGTGTTTTGCTCATTGATTTTGCACAAATCTGCCATGTTTTTTACTCCAATATAATATAATATAATTAATATAATAAAATATTAATATAATATAATATAATAAAATATAATATAATATATTGCTTTTTTTCTCATGAGCATCCGTATTTGTTTTGATACAGATGGACCTTGCATGTCCCTGATTGGTTAATCCACCTGTCAATCATACTCCTCTGACCTCAGGGAGACTCACAGTGACCGACTCACATCTGTGTAAAGTACTGGAGAAGAATCCCAGGTAATTAAATACAGCACATCTGTCTATTTGGAAATGAAATGGTCTTAAAGGTTTACACCTGTGTGGAGACATATAGAAGTGCATGTATCCAGTGCTTTTATTCACTTGTGCTTCTCCAGTATTACATGTGTCTACACTGATGCTTCTTTACATTACAGCGGTGCAGAGAGATCATAGAGTGTGTCTCTATGCCTCGCTCTTAAATATAGACTCTACAGAGTTATGAATACTGAAGTGCCCCTGGCACAGGCTGCACACATAAAGTCATGTACATCATTAAGTCCCTCCACATGTTCAGGCCTGTCAGGAGTGACACGCTTCCCTCCACAGAGACGTCTGAAGAGGCCTGAAATGTTCCACGTAGTATTAAACGTATATGTTTCCATGGAGACAAGCAGGTGACGCCACCACCAAGTAACGGACCAGAATAGTGGAGAGGTTAACATACTCAGAGTAAGAAAGAATATTTGGAATCAATTATCTTCGCTAAATAAAAGTGCACCTTTATGATCATCACATATTCATCCTTTTACAGCAAACACAACAGAGCTGTAAGATCGTGACTGACCTTGTGCTTTGTACTCAGTGTGAGCTGTTACCTTCAGAGAAGGTCCAGAGATTCAGGGTCTCACACTGATGCATGAAAAGACTTAAAGAAACTGTTTGAAGTGTAAACAAAAATCCCATAAAACATGTTCAACTACAGCTTCTAGCAATAACTGTAAAGCTGATTGATTCTTAGTTACAAAAACAATTCTGAAATACCATTGGTTTAAAGGTCCTATAGTACACAGAACTGACTCTGTTCTAATGTTTCCTCCTCAAAAACAGACCTGGAGCTGTGTTTTGTTTCATTCACACACGTTTGAGTAACTCTTCATTAATCTGTTTACATCTGCAAAGCTCAAAATGCTCTGTTCCACCTTGTGAGCTTTAGTTATAGTTTAAGCTATAGTTCCCACGTTAACAGCTCATTTTAACTTTAGTTAAGTAGAGATCCAAATTATTCTAATGAAGGTGTATGAAGGCGTGCATCCTGTAGAGAAAATCTGCAGGTTTGTGTCTTAAACATGTGTAAATGAAACAAAAACACAGCTCCAGGTCTGTTTGTGACGAGGAAACTACATTCTAACATGGCTCAAAGCTCAAGAGTCACTTTTGTATAATATCAGACCTTTAAACCAGCAGGATTTCAGAAAAACAGATCAGAAACAGCATAACATGGGCCCTTTAAACCTAAAATGTCTCTGATCTGAACGGTGACTCTCGAAACTCCAGCACCTGCAGCAGATCATCAGATCAGCAGATCAGTGCTAGTGCAGCCTCTGCAGCTCAGGGAGGGAATTCTAGAGGTTCTGAGCCTTCATATGAGGCCTCACATTTCCCTGTAGCCTACTAAGAAAAAAAAACTAGGAGTTCCTTTAAGAGCTCTTTTGTACTAGTGTCTGTTTGCCTCCTGAAAAAGCACAAATAACTGTTGGATCGGACACACTGCACTTTACTGTGAACTGCTGAATTGTGCCTTGTATCCTGTAAAATGCACTCTGCTTTTTAAATGTGCAAAATTCTCACAATGTTGAAATACTAAATTAAATACAGTATCATTATTGGGGCCTGCGTATGTTACATTATTTTGTGACAGTGCTGCAGTTCTGATGTTTGTTCAGAGAAAGAAACCGTGCACAACACTTATTCACTGTTTTAATGGCTATACTGGTTTAATTCATGTGGTTAACAAAGAAATGCTGTTGTCAGAATGTGTTCGGTTGTTAAACATAGTGACATATGGCAGTATATCATGTGCAGTATATATGGATTATCACATGTATTGCCGTACTGTGATAATATCGTACTGTGAGCCAGGTATCGAGTATCATATTGAATCCTGACGGCCCCTGTGATTCCCGGCCCTGTGGTGGAGCTGGTGGAGACGTGGGTGAACAGCCAAAGACAAATTCCCACAAGAGGCACGATAAAGTAAATGTTGCCCTGTTATTAGTGTTCATAAATCCTGCTGAGGCGGACGTGTGGAAATGACACGGTGAAAACGTAATCGCCCCGTGACACCGGACACACTAATGGCTCATAAAAATACTGATAATTACAGCTTAGTGCTCGGACAGAGTTTACAAAAATGAAGGCCAACTATAAGTGAGTCTTTTGAGAATACTTTACTTACAGAATGGGTGACATTTAAACATAAAGCCCTGACTGTGGGTTCTGTTATATCAATGACAAACCCGCAGTGTTTATATTTAGAGCGAACATGAACTGAACGCACCGTCTCACTGCCTGATGAACGAACTGTGAGCGCGTTCATTCTGGTGTCTGTGAACGCCGTGTGCTTCCGTTTCACTTCGTTCAGTGGGGAGCGAGATTTCTTTAGTGTTCCAGGTGAAAACACGGCCAGACGCACCGTAAAGAGCCTTTAATATTTAGTGGAAAAACATTCAATCTGGCAACAACACAACCAGCGTCGCACTGCCGCACGCTTCATCAAAACAAGACAGAACAAAATGCACTGCAGTTTCCCTTAAAGCTCATGTGAACCCTGGTTGCATAAGGATTCAAAATTTGATGTGAAGATGAAATCAAACACATAGTTTCATTGTTGATCCTGATGAAATAATTGTTGTCTGTGGTTCTATTTGGGTTTTGGCAATGAGATATTAAAAGATAATTGCTCACAGCATCGTAGTGAAAAAACAAATGATGAACTAGTTAATTTTTTGGAACTATGAACAAACTATTAACTAGAAACAATTATGAACAAACTACTTCATTTTGAAATGTGTTAACTGAACTTTGAACTAGTTCATGGAGAAAATGAAAACCGCATTATCTATTATTACCTGCAGCTACTGTCTACACACGACTCCTGTTACCCCAGCTGATGTTCACTCTGGCTCATAACGAAGGTCGGTTTAATTAGCTTACCTTCTGGCTGTGATACGTGCATTAGCATCTGCATTAGGTCCATGTGTGTGCTGAATAGCATGCTAATGGACACCTCTGCTTCTGCCACATCAGTACAACCAGAGCTACATGGAAACGTGCTCAGTGAGATCGTGCGACTTGAAGACCACTCACAAGCAAGCAATAAAAAAGCATTTGCCGATGGTACGGTTATTGTGAGGCTCATAACAAACAGTGATGAAGCTGCCTACAGACACTGACCGCCTCGTGCAAAGACAATGACCTGCACCCGAACACCAAGAAAACTAAAGAAATCACCACTGACTTTAGGAAAAACAAACAAAAAGAAATGGTGTCAAGGTTTAAGTGTGGTAGAGGACCCCACAGCAGAGAAAGAGGCGCAGGTGGGTGTTAAACAGGTTTATTACCGGGACTGCAGGATGTGGTGATGGAAGCTGGAGACACAGACGGAGGGAAGACACTGGGGTCGACTCACGTGTAAGACTGGACGACAAGGTCGGGCAGGATGAGGTGGAGAAGCAGGATGAGGTGGAGAAGCAGGATGAGGTGGAGAAGCAGGATGAGGACATAGACAAGCAATAGACACAGGGTAGATGAGGGACTGATGAGGAATGAACTGACAAGGAACAAAGGACAAGGACAGGACTAAGTACTGGGGCTGATTGGACAATGAGCTGCAGGTGAACCACCCAACAGGTGAGCCACACTGCAGCATTAGCCCAGCCACACCCCCTGGAGAGGAGCAGACACAGAAGGGAGGGGGAACACATAACACCAAACCCTAACAAATGCATCATCACACCAGCCTTTGCATCATTGCAGAGGAGGTGGAGAGGGTCCCAAATTTGAAGTATCCGGGTGTGCAGATCAGGGATGACTCGACCTGCAGCCTAAATGCCTCCAGCATTATAAAGCGTGCCCTGCAGAGACTTTTTTTGTGAACCCTCTGCCGCAGTGGGCTCTCCCAGAACCAGTGCACCATTGAAAGCATCCTGACGTACTGCTGCACATCACGGTACACGGCCTGGACAGCTGCTGAAAAGAAGGACCTGCAGGGAGTGGTGAGAACAGCTGAGCGGGTGGTGGGCTCCTCTCCCCCAGACCTCACCACCTCCTCCTCACTTCTCCCCACACGAGCCTCCAACATCCCGCAGGAGCCCTCACACCCTGGGAACTGCCTCTTCTGGATTCTCCCTTCAGGAAGTCTTCAAACTCCCCTCACACGCACAACCAGTGGCCACGCCTAACAGGGGCCGATAAAAGGCCTGAAGGGACTCATCATCTCTTTATTTACTGAGTGTGTTTTTATTGGTTTGCATGTGAGAATTACTGCTGCAGTTTTGCTCTATTGAAGCTTTGTTATATTTTGTACAATGACAATCGAATATATACAATAAATACATGAAAGTAAATAGGCTCAATGTGAAAAAGAAGTGATATTCACACTGGCTTTGGGTGTTGCTATTCTGTTTATTCTGCTTTCTGTTTACTTCATTGTTACTGCAGGATTTCGCACCACCAGACTGTTCAAAAATGAAAAACATCTCATCTGTGTGACAGGAGAGACTTTTATACCTGCTTTTACTGCCATCGGAACCACCTTTGGGTAACATTATAAACCAATAGGAGAAATGATTGTTAATTGTTAAAAAAAAAAAGAGAAAAACATGCACGAATTTGCATGTGGTGAAATTCAGCATTCATCCAAGTTAATGCTTCCACAATATTTAATAATAGCAATGTTAATCTTAAAAGGCGCTTTTCCAGATGCTCAAAGTCATTTCACAATTTGGCACAGAAGGCAATTAGTGTGAAGTGTCTTGCCTAACGAAGCCCTGCTCTTCTAAGCCTCTGAAATGTTATATTTGTGTTCAGAATGGCTCTGGTACTGAGCAGATCTGTAGCCACTGAGAGGAGGAGAGCAGGTGGAGCGAGTGACTGTTTACATGCAGAAAGTAAAATTCAATTGCTCTTTCCTCACCGGTCAGAGGTGTCTGCGCAGATGCCTGTGCGCCTGCAGTTTTGTGTGGATTCTTTAAGTCATGTTCAGATGACTACTGAGTTCTCCTGGTTCTGCTCATTGTTTTCACGGACAGGATTTTTAGGCGCAGTCAGGAGCTGGAGGGGGTCCAGTTTGGGGACCACAGGATCTCATCTCTCGAACCAGGACCTGCAACATGCACTGGGTTTGAGCCAAGTGTGAAGCAGCCGGGATGAGAATCAGCTCCTCCAAATCTGAGGACACGGTTCTCGACTGGAAAAAGGTGGCTTGCTCTCTGTGGGTGGGTGGAGAGACCCTGCCTGGAGGAGTTCAAGTATCTCGGGGTCTTGTTCACAGTGAGGGGCGGATGGCGTATGAGGTTGACAGGTGGATCGTTGCAGCGTCTGCAGTGATACGGTCGCTGTATCGGACCACTGTGGTGAAGAGGAGCTGAGCCCAAAAGCAAAGCTCTTCTAAATCTACGTTCCCTCACCTGCGGTCATGAGCGTCGGGTAATGACTGTAAGGACAAGATGGAAATGAGCTTCCTCCGCAGGGTGGCTCGGCGCTTCCTTAGAGATGAGGTGGGAACTCAGAGTAGAGCTGCAGCTTGGGCATCTGTGCTGAACGCTCCCTGGGAAGGGGCCTATCTGACTGGGAAGTGGCCCGGGAAAGTTCCAGGACACGCTGGAGGGACTCAGTCTCTCAGCAGGCCTGGGAACGCCTTGGGGTCCCACTGGAGGAGCTAGAGGAAGTGTCTGGGGTGAGGGAAGCCTGGAAATCTCTGCTTAGACTGCTGCCCCCATGACCCGCCCCCAGATTAGCAGAAAAAAATAAATAATATAGGAAAATGGATGGATCTTGCCCCTAAGTACATACTAGGAGTTCATACTTCCTGTTGTTTTAATATTTTTCCACATCGTCCAGTCATCACTATAGAATTCCATGTAGCAAACATTACCTATTAATGGTACAGCCTTGCCGCAGCCTAACATGCACGGTGTAAGCTGCTATATAAAATGCAGCACATAACATGCTCAGTTCCATTCAGACTCTTTCATAGATCGTGGATGTACTTTCTTCAATACGAGTTCATGGAAAGTTCCTCTGGCACTGTGTTCTGTGCACACTGAGTACAGAGAATCGCCTGGTCGAAAATGCATTTTAGATTTGATTGGCGCGCCGCTTCCCTGTGGTGAGGCTGCGCACGAAACCTGATCACGCTCCAAAAATGTGCTATTTGAAGCTATGGGAAGGTGGCTATTTTTCTTGTTATGATTCACCATGTAGACCAGAGGTGTCAAACTCATTTTGGTCCGGGGGCCGTATGCAGCCTACTTTGCTTTCCCAAAAGGGCCGGATCAGAAAACTCAGTTCTCTCTTCAAGTTATTGTATTTTTCTCCGTGTCTCGTAGTGGTGTTTAAGATTATATTCCTCGAGCAACGCCACTTGTTCCAAACACACTGAGCACAGATTTCCCATTCACCTCTGTCAACAAATAAGAATTAGACTATTTTTCTTGGGAAATCCTGAACTCAGCATCTGCTTTTCTCATTTTTTGACATTTTGCTGATGAGGGTCACGGTCGACAGTCAAAACGATCGTCCTTTAAGAGCGTTTGGAAAGAGGAAAGTCTTCATTTGTGCTGCTCTGGTGGGAGTCGCAACGTACAGAAACGCCGGAGACGCTGCTATGCTAAACAATGCAGAAAATTAACAGAAAAATCTGAAAATTTTAAGTATTTTAATAGAAAAATCAGCCGAGGGCCAGATTAAAGGTCTTGGAGGGCCGGATCTGGCCCCCGGGCCGCATGTTTGACACATGTGAAGTAGACAATGAAAAGATCATTTTAGTTAAGTCAAGTCAATGTGCATTGTGGATCTTCTGCTGCACATCCTGTGACTGAATAACTTTGCCTGTCATTTCAATAGATTCTTTTTAGATGATTCCAGTGCTTGAGAAAGTTTATGCCATCATTTAAACGCAACTTGTGATATAATGTGAAAGTTGGATATCCACAAGATATGAAGTGAGGAGTTACCGCGCGGTGACATCATCTGTTTTTATCTGTGAGCTACAATAACAGATACAACATGTTTATACAAGATAGTGTGGTTTCAGGAGACAGACTTATCACGTTACTAAAATAAAACTGTTTGGACTTCCAGCAGAAATATCTCAGTCCAGTGAAAGGCAAAGTTAAGGCTAGTTTTAAAGGTGCACTACGTAACTTTTCTGGTCTCCATTGACATCCTTTTGCTTTACCTAAAATTGAATGTGCAATCAGATTTCTTTATTTTAGTGGCACATGTGAAACAAAGGAACTCATTGGTACATTAGTCTCAAATCTGAGGTGATTCTGTACACACATCTTCCCGTTTTCACAAACAAATCTGTATTTTCACTGAAATCGGCTGAAGTGCGTCAGTCGGCGTTGTTTTGGCCTTTGGCTTTTGCACAAACCTCAATGCTGCGACGTGATTGGTACATCTGCCTGCTTAACCTTAAAGCTACGATGACCAGACGTCCACGTTTACCCGGGACAGTCTCAGTTCTGAGCCCTGTGTCCCCTGTCCCAGCAGATTTATACAAAACCATTGATTTGTCCCAATTTTATACAAGAAATGTCCCTGGTGTCCCTATTTTTACCCAATTTGATCCCTGCCAACAGTAAAGAGAGGCAGAAATGGTCATTTATTTAGATAAAATAAAAAATCTGCTTAAACTAGAGACTATATTGATTCACATGTTGGTCATGAATGGTCTCTGCATAATCATTTTCTTTAATTAACAATTAATTAACCATTTTATTTTTACCAACTAAAGAAACAGGGATGCTCAGACACTACAAAAATGAACTAACATCAAGGACCATGTTGTTCACCCTCCTGTGGGCTCACCACCTGCAGAGGGGTTCATAGGGGGGGTCAGGTGCTATGAGGATTGGGCAGCAAACTGACCCCGCGACCCAGCCGGATTAAGCGGGAGAAGATGGATGGATGGTTGGAGTTAAACTGACTTGAATTAAGCAGATTCATCTTAAAAGATCAATTTTAAGATTTTTTATTTAATAAGATGAGTTTTTTACTTTTTCAAGATATTCCATCCTGATTTATCTTATCTCGATATTACAACTTATTCTAAGCACTTTTTATATTAACTCAGTCCAGGTTAAGCCTCTTTAACTTCCTTCTCAAACCAATAAGGTGAAAAATCTTGCCATAAATACTTGAAACTCGTGTTTTCTGCTTAGAACAAGATTCATATTTCGTCTTGTTTTAAGAAAATTTGGTAAGTGAAAATTTCTTACTGCACTGGCAGAAAATTTCACTTAAAATAGGGCATTTTTACCTCAAAATTTGTATTTTTTTCTTATTTTTTGATAGGTCTTTTTTTGCAGTGGATTTATTTTGAATTTCTGGTCACCGCACTTACACCAGGAGTTCAATTTGTGAACACACAAATATCCAATATCCAAAACAGTCCGTTTGGCTTTTACTTGTAATAGTTTGTGTAACGACTGCCGCTTTGTGTGTACTGCGTTCCACTCACAAGGCCGTTGCAGGTGCTGATGGCTGCTCTTCCTCTCACTGCGTCCTCCTCCCACACCTCTCCCAGGTAGTGACAGCGCGGGGCCGATGGCGGCTGAAGTTTGGCCCCGCCCAGGCCTCCGTACCTCCTCTCGCTCAGGAACCCAGGGGCCAGCAGGTGAGGGTTCAGGGTCAGGTTAAAGCGCAGGATGTGTCCGCTGTGTCGCACTTGATAGAAGACACTGTCCAGGTCCGATCTGTCCCGTGGGTCCAGTCTGTCGTTTATGTCCAGCCCGTCCCCTGTGTCCACTGGAGCCGCTCGTCGATGCACTCTGGGAGCATGGTGAGACAGGAAGTGGGACAGGAAGTGACCTTTGGCGTCCACTCGGCTGGGGTAGACCACTTCATACTGAGGGGGGTTTTGCTGGGGCTGTGTGGCTGGAGGGAGAGGGTGGGAAAGAGACAGACAGACAGTTAGATATGGGAAAGCAGCACTGGCACACACAAGGAAATATAATATAGAAAGGCAATAAACAACAGCTGTTAAGAAGATGACATGGAAGACAAGTCCGAGTCATGTTACTTCATGATCGCATCTGTCAGGTGCATTATATGGCACGACGGTGAATGGATCCAGAACACACTTGTCCAACATATTTCTGAAGATGTGAGTCCTCTCAGGCTGCGTTCAGGCTGCAGGGGTTATTGCTCAATTCAGACTTTTTTTGTGAAATCTGATTTTTTTTGTGGGGTCATTCACATTTCCAATTAAATGTGCCTTGTCTGTGATCTCCAGTGCGAAATTTAAACGCCCCAAAAGTGTCCTGCATGAGCACCGGGGGTTCACGACGACGAGCCTGAACATGGACGCTGCATTGAGCACCTGGACATTTTAAAGTTGCTTTCGTAGCACTGTCAAGGAAAGGAAACACATCTTCGGCCTATTTCAGTAGCAAACGTGTTGGTGGATTGGCTCACAACAGGTGCTTTTTACAGCACAATAGCCAAACTCTCACTTGTTGATGACGTGTAGGTCGGACGAATGTGGCCTGGTCGTTCAGACTGAAGTCGTATGTCAAAAGATCGAATCTGTATCAGTTTCAGGAGCACAGATCCGAGAGGCCTGGGTGCCTCTGTGTCATTCAGACTGTCATTAAAAGATCAGATCCAGGTCGCAGAGGGGCCAAAAAAAAAATCAGATTTGGGTCACTTCTGCTGCAGTCTGAATGTAGCCTATGTTCAGTCAGCGTTGATTGACAGGTGGATTACCCAATCATGGACATGCATGTTCTGTCTGTATTTAAACGGCTGCTAACGTGGCAAAAAAAAAAAAAAATCACAATTTCTGCAGACTCAATGAGCAAAGCACTAAACTGTTAATCCGGCGTGAGGCAAGATTAATGTTATTCAGAATGACAGATGACAGATGACAGATGAGCTCCTTCGATTGACGTGTCGTGTGTCATTGGAGTAAATCTGAATGGGCGTCTGTGAGTGTTACTCAAACAAACAAATGAAAATGCAGCACGACTCTGTGTAGTGTTAGAAGGACGACTTAGAAAATGTATTCAGCTGCAGAAGACTGAGTATCTGCATTAGATCTTCTGTTACATGGTCCAGTCAGAGTACTGCATTCCGAATTCTTACAATATTTTCCCTTTATGTAGAAAAGGTACTTCTACTATACGATACCCGAGTACTTGCAGTATCAGCTGTACTGCAGCTTCCACTGCTATGAGCACTCACTACAGATATTCTGATGTCAAATTACTAACAACTGTTTTTGGTACAATTCTAACAACCACTACTACAATATTATTACTTTTAATTGGCCCAAACACCACATCAAAATTTTTGACTAAACCCAGAACTAAACCTGGACTAGACCAGGTTCAAGCAGGACAAAGCAGGTCAGAGCAGGACATCAGGGCTCAACTGTGTCCAAAGCCGGACCAGCGCATGTCTGGAGATGCAGATGCACTGACATTAAGAGTGGTGAAAAGGTCTAGAAGTCATTGAAGAAACCCATTATCCCCTGAGCTACGGCTCCTGTGTGTGTCAGAAAGCAGAAATGATGATGGAAATATGCATAGGCTTTAGGCTCAGCATTCTTCAGGTGTGGATCAAAATGACAAATTAACTGCCTGTATGAATTATCTGATAACCCTGAGCACCACTATAAATGTGACATGTGAACGTGTTTGGACGTATGATTAATGGCAGCGCTGAGCTGTTTTTCACTGTGCATTATACATGTGCTGTTATCACTTCTTCCAAAGGCCAATGCAATTCATATGTGACAGGCAAACTATAATACAATCCAATATTTATAACGGCGCTCTGTGGCACGGGGGTGGGAGAAGCAGCAGGAGCAATAGGACATGTCTTGTTTGATTGATAAAATTCGAATTAAAAAAGCTCCCGTGGTTTGAATGTAGAAAATAACACCTCTGTACTGTCCGTACGGCAAAGGAGAAATTCGTCATCAACCAAAATAAACGTTTGTCCAGTTGACAAATTGAACGTATAGTCTGTGTACTCATTTGTGCCGCTTATTCAGTGAAACATTGACTTGCTTAAAGAAAACATCGGCCTTTTGTCCGCTGTAGTACGGCATAAACTGTATTAGAGTTTGGACTCAGGGAGGGGGACGTTTCCCCACTTTGTTTGCAACTTAACGAAATGGGAGACGAGCAGTTACAGCGGCTCATCTGCAACCATGGACCATATGTGGAATGTTACGGCCCAGCTCTGCTCGGGACCGCGGAAGTAACAAAATAACCAAGATGTAAAATGGAATAAATAAGGTAATTTAATTAAAAGGAATGTACAAGGTAGGGCTGGGCGATATGGACCAAAAAATATATCTCGATATATTTTGCTATATCTCGATATACGATATATATCTCGATATCTTTACAGGAAAAAATACAGCCCCCCAAACTACTGCAAAAACAAAAAAACAAATTTTATCTGATTAATATTCATTTAGTACTGCACTTAAACACACTGCACCCCTTTTTGGATCCTCACCCACAGTTTAAGAACCTCTTCTTAAAGAGAACTTCCACTGCACTTTACACAAAACTGCTTCAAAGTGAATAAAGTGTGTAGGATTTTTAAACCTGTATTTTCAAATTCCAAACTGGAGTTACATTCTCTTGTTTTAAAGTGGTATTTAGTCTCTGCACATTTACCAAATCAAACGCACAGTGTGACAAACGGATTTATTTGGCATTTGGCACAGGCTGCAGAGAGAAGCCCCGCACGCTCCCGCACACCGGTATGAGTTTATTGGCAACAGCAGCGGCTTTAATGAAAAATGACCGCTCTCAGTATTCAGACCTTGAGTCCATGACAAGACTGAGTCCAAATGCGCTCGAGTCCGAGACAAGACCAAGACAAAAACCAAAGCTCTCGCTTTGTCCAGCGGCACGCGGGTGTCTGTGAGTGGATGGGACAGGTGTGGGTCCTGCTGCGGGGCGCTGCTCGGTTAAGGGGGCGTGGGTGTGTTTTGAAGCAGAGTTTGTTCGTATAGTGATATCTGCCACACGCGGAGCTCGTATGCTGGGCTCGTGCGCGGTCGGAGGTGTCATGTGGTTGCGCTCGCGCTGGGAAACGTGCATTTAGAAAGTTTAACTCGTCACGTTACGTCTGTGCAGCTCCTTATTGTGGCTGCAGAAACACTCGCACAGAGGCGCCTGTTTCGTTTTCCACGTTCGCACGACGAAATATAATTTGCTCGCAAATGCAAGTGAAATGGGCGCACTGCAGAGCCCTGGTGCTAGTCCTGGTTTAGTCCGCGGCTGAGCCCCGGGCTTTGAGGCCGCGTTTAGTCCTGGTTTAGTCCTAGTCCTGGTTTAGTCCACGGCCAGCTCCGGGCTCCCGGAGGAGCTCGGGGGACAAAAGCAGGAGGCAGATGCGAGCGCGGCACAGAGAAGGCGAAACAAGCGAAGCGGCGAAACCAGAAGTAAACATAAGCATTATAGCGATATATCGATATGTCAGAATTCATATCGAGTTTCAAAAATATCTCGATATATTTTAAATATCGAGATATCGCCCACCCCTAGTACAAGGTAAATTAAACAAAACAGACTAAAATATGTACATAAAATAACCTAAACTAAGAAACACAAGGACGGGACTGAAATACGAGTTTTGTGCCTAAACGGGTCACGTAGGTCTGTACAAAAACACAAGTGACGGACTAAGGGACACATAACAAAATCACAAAAGTCCCTAAACAAAAGTCACATAAACCTACAAACAGAATCGAGTGACAAATAAAAAGACACAAAACAGAACTAAACTAAACTAGTGTCTCACACACAAAGTTAGACTCACACACTAAAGAGACACAAACAGAAAATGGCAAACTGGCCACAAAGGCCACAGCCCCGAACAGGTGAGAGGAATCTGCTTAAATAGGGGGAGGAGTCTGGAGGTGAGGGGGGAGGAGTCTGGAGGTGAGGGGGGAGGAGTCTGGAGGTGAGGGGGGAGTGGCCGAGGGTTGAAGTTCCCACCAATCAGAGACCAGGGCTCAACCAGCAGGAATCCAAATGACAAAATAAATTAAAGCACACAACACAAATCAAAGAACTGGAGGCCTGGGGCCGTAACATGGAAATATTGTCCAAGATAATATATAATAATAATATGTTTCCGAGCGCAAGACCAACAAGCCAATCAGGTACACGCTCCCAACTGGTTAGACAGTCAATAAATCCAGTCCAGCTTTGTTTGAACAGCACATTTTACCAACACAAAGTCTCCAAAGTGCTGCACATAGTGGCCACAATATGAATTAACATGTTCAATCAAATTAAGCAGAAAATAAATAAGCAAGTCAATAAAAAACATAAAAATAGTAAAATTAGCAAACAGAAAAATAGCAAATATGAGCCCATGTTTCACTATTTTCTGATGCATCTGATCATTAGAGTTATTTCCTCGTCACAAACAGACCTGGAGTTTCGTTTCACTCGACACAAACGCGGCACATTTAGGTTCTTTTAGTTCTTCTCTCGAGCACATGTGGTGAACTCCACACACTTTCACTGGAATCATTTGGATAATTTCAGCCCTGGTTTGCCAATCTCTACTGAAGAAAACATAACAGGCAGCGGTTTGACTTGAAAACACCCACTTTGTGACATCACCGGGTGGAACAGAGCATTGTCAGTTTTGGAGATATAGCCTCATG
>CM068349.1:1910270-2067770 GCA_034769755.1 Odontamblyopus lacepedii
AATGACATTTAGCCTCGTCAAAACTTAATTTAAGATATCTGAAATTTAAGATATCTGAAAAGGAGCGTGTCGATATCTTCAACCAAGGTGAATAATTGAGTTGTGGATATCTGTAACTTAGGCTGTAATTATGAAACCCGCACAAATGAATGGCACAGGTGACGTCATTTGCCTCGGGAAAAATGTTGTTGTGAATCTAAAATGACGATTACAGACAGGAAGAATGTCTGAAATGTTCTTTTAGGCAAAACTGAGTTAGAAATATCTGCAATCTTATACTTGTTCTGACACAGCTTTAAATCCTGTGATTGGGACTGTTTTTTTTTTTTTTCATTCATTTATTTGTTCCATACATGAAAATACTCGTTTGTCAATGAAAACATGCACATTATGATTAATCTGCACTGCTAAACACTCTCATAACTGGAAAGGAGCAGACGGAAGAAAACAATTATATTTGTCTGCCCCATTTACACTGATTAATACAAATTATACAAATGCTTCATGTCTCCCACTTCAGCCCTGTTCCCTTTATCAATACTCATATCAAAATGTAGCACAAATTCACAACAGACGTTCAGCCACAGTCCGGTTGGTACTTTCAGATTTGTTCTGTTTTATACATTTCTTTAAATTGCTAAATATTCTGACAGTGTTTTAATAATTTTGCACTGATCACTGATACTCTTATACTCTATATTATTATACTCCTGTAAATTTGTAAATTTTGTTATATTTTAGCTTTTTTTTTTCTACTTTAATTTATTTTATTCTATTTTATTTGTTGCATGTCAGTGTTTGTCTACATCCTGCTCCAAGTACCGCAGCAATTTCCTAATGTTGTGAACCTGTTCACTCATATGGCAATAAAAAACATTCTGATTCTGATTCTGATTCGTTTTCTTGTGCGTTCCACAATTTTACACCTACAACAGACAAACACTTTTGTTTTAAGGTTGTTCGTGGTGTTTAAAGTCAAATTTCCTCCTGTGATTTTCATCCTCTGAGGTCAAAAATAAATCATTTTTGTAAGTCTTGCGGTGAGGCTCTTTCTGCCTTTAAACAGAACTGATAATGTCTGCGATTCAGTGAGGTTTTTACGTTTCAATCATCCTGACTTTATAAACAGGGCATTTGTGTGATCTCTAATTTTAGCTTTGTGAATGATTCTAACGGCTCTTTTCTGTAGTAATAATAATGTCATTCTGTTGCTCTCGTACATATTTCCTCACACTTCAGTACAATATGTAAAATAGGGAAGTAACAGTGAACAATATCACATTCACAAGGTTTGCTCAAAAGAAAAAGGCTCTTGGCAACTCTGGTTTTAACATAAATACATGTGATTTCCATGTTAAATTGTCATCTAACATAACCCCTAAGATTTTTAATTTTTTAGTATCGATACCTGCTCAAATGAGGATCTAGTTTCAACACTAGTTTTACTTTTGACTCCCACTGTGGTGAAGTGTTGGGGAAGTTTGTGTTCTGAATCCAGGCAACACGGTGAGGACACGAGGACAGAGGCTCGAACACTTCCTGGTTCAGGCCGTGCAGACGTGAGCTCATCTCTGCAACACGAGTGTGAAAGAACTGCCACGAAACTGACAGAAACACGAGTCCCTCTGTTTATCTATCACCAGGCAGGTAGCACCATCTGACTGTTCTGCTGTGAGTCTTGTTTATTGATTCTTTGCAGCTGATGTCATCAAAATTCCCCGGGAGCATGTTGCTAACTGTAGGCACTGCTCTGTCAGACTCTGAGATGCTTTGTGCTGTTAAAAAAAGTCTCTCAGACATAATATCACAGTCCCAAGTTCGTCATCAGCTTTTCAGCTCGTCACTCTCATCTTTTTGTTGGAAATCAAACTCCTGAACAGGACCGCGTGAGCTCGTGTTCATCACAGGCTCCTGAAAATGTGCTTTTTAAATCTCTTTTGACAGTGTTTGCTAATGTTTGTACTGTGTCTCCATGGCAACTGAACCTTCCACCTTAGAGATACATGCACAACACCCCCAGTGTGATGCCACAGCAAAGTATCAGTTTGGAGAGTATGGGTGGGGTGAGACGAGACACGAGCCCGGGTCCATGAGACAAAACAAGACGAGATTGTGACCAGGTCATGACTCCACAGCTCTGACTGAAGCTACAGATGGAGCAGAGAACCAGAGGGAAGAAGTGACACCACATCAAGAAACAAACAAAAGCACCACCCATCCGAAAAACCTCAAAGAATCCTCTGCAAACAGGCTGAGGCACAGCACCCCCAAACCCTGGACCTGAGAGGTCCAACCCACCTTCATCCTGACACAAGCTTCGGTCAAAAACAAGCTTCAAATGGACAAATCAGAAGATGCCAGGTGTTATAAGGCTCTTAAGCTGCACAGAAAGATCCAGGAGCATCTTGTTGTGGGAGACTTCAGATTTCAGCTTTAAACACTTAGAAAAAGAGCAGCCAAGCCTCTCAAAGAGGAGTGTGTCTCCCCTGGTGCCCTCCTCAGGGCTGCTCAGGCTTCACACACTGCTGCTTTTGAACCAGCTGCTGTGATCATCTCAAAACTGAACTAAGAGTTTTCAACTGTCCTAAGTGTGCGCTGCCTTTTCACTAATGAGGGTGTTCACTTTTTTAGGCCCACACTTCAACACTTTGTACTGCAGCCATTTTAAAAGAAGGTTTTCTCTGAAATGCATTAAAATGCACTCAAAACCAAACAGCACAGAATGTTTGTTACTGTGCTGTTCATTATTACAGGATTTATTATTTGTGATTAAAATCATGTGATAGTTTGAGGGGAAGTGCAGGGAAGACCTAGGGCTGCAGCAACATTTACGTAACTCTACAGGTGATGAACTGCTCCAGTTTTCTTTAAGGCAAATGAGCCACAAACCTGTGTCAATCCAAGTATCCGAGTAAACCCCAACAGCATAAATAAGCTCATAGAAGGTTCCACTTTGCCTCTTTAATGTAACTGTGTGTTTCTCTGGCTTTCATTTGGATGGTGTAGATAAGAGGTTCCAGATGGAGATTAAACAGGAGACATGTTTACTGCTGCGACTGCGAAACACAACAGAAGGACGTCTGATCAGAGCTGCACACATGGGGTCAATAATCACTCAGAGTCACACACAGATTTTATCTTCAAACCCACAACTCCAGGCTCAGTTTAATGCACGGTCCATCCAGCAAAAGCAACAGGGTTTTAATGTAACACAATTGAGGAAACAAAATCCATATTCCCTGGTCTAATTCTCTGTGTATGTGATAATTTCATTTAATTCAAGCGAAACGAGGTAATTCCACATAAGCGTCGTGTCTGTAATTATGTGGGAAATAAACTGTCGGGTTCCATCGTGAATCTCCTCGTCTGATCTGCTCAAATACAAGCTTATCTGTGTTTCGTTTTCGTTTTTAAGATGCAGTGTGTGACCTTCCTGTAGAGCCATCTGCTTATCTCCATGGAGATGTTAAAGCTTTACTCGAAATGTTCCACGGTGGAACATCTCTGACAAGGCGCAGAAACACGTCAGATAAATAAACTGTTTCTTTTTATAACGTTTCTCGATAACAAGAAAACAAAATGAATTCTCTAAACATGTCATTAGATTCATGTGTCTCCATGAAGCGAGCGACGTCATCAGTTACAAATCAGATCTGTGGAGAGCAGTCCCGCTCACAGTGATAACGCAGGTTTTGAAGGTGATTTTCTGCCATAAAAATATCAAATTAAATAAATGCTCGATACAGATACGTTTGTCTGGGATCCTGAACACACGTCTGTAACACTTTCTGAAGATCTGAGTCTCGACACTGGGAAATGTAACTTCAGATAGGTGTGATTGACAGGTGGATTAGCCAATCAGGGACACGCATGGTCTGTCCATACATATGATTCATTACTTTCCACACTTGGTCTTTTTATACTTTATAAATTAAATCAATCAATCAATAAAATAAAAGTACGCTCCAGTTCCAGAAGTACATTTTCCTTTTTTTTTCATAAACATTTGGAAAAATTAAAATATTAAGAGTTCAGTTAGCAAACCAGCTACATGCTAACTAACGAACTCCAAAAAGCACATTGAAAGGGCACATGACACTGGAGCTGTGTTTTGTTTCATTCACATGTTTAACGCACAAACCTGCAAGTTTTTCTCTCTCTGTTCCACCTTGTGATGTCATGTGGTGATACGTGACATGCTCCACTGTGTTTTTAAACCCTGCACACCATCACCAATCACCAATAGATCATTTCAACCCTGGAATTGCCGATCTCTACTGAACTAAAGGTAAAAGGAGCTGTGAACTACCGCTTCATGACATCACAAGGTGGAACAGGACATTTCGAGCTTTGGTGATGCAGACAGACTCATGATAAAGTGTTGAATGAAACAAAACATGACTCCAGGTCTGTTTTTGAGGCGATAAGAACATTCTAACATGACTTGAAGCTCACACATGGCAAAAAAAAACAAAATCTAGTCAAGCTAAAATGACCGGTACCGGGTCATCGTAGATATACAGCGAATACCGAGCGACACACACGCGACCCAACTTGAGACACCATCACATGTAACACATCAGTATAAAGCTCCGGCTCTCGTCTTTCCCGCCATAAACACCATTCTGAAGTACAACAATCACAGCACTTGCACCAAAACATTTTTCAAACCGCACCCCGATACTACTGTAGTAATTTGGCGTTTCCTACTTTGAAGGGGGTCTATGGTCCAAACATTGATCCTTCCCCACAAGTTTAAGCATCATTCTGTCCGTAACAGTCCAGAGAATATGATCCGAAAAAGCCATAAGGTCCCAAAACGAATTAGATCCACAGGGGGACAAAGACTGCAGCAATTCTGTTCCTAAAAAAATTGTAATTGCCATTTTTCTCGCTGTTTTTATCCAATTATGCAGCCAATATTGACATTTGGAGCTAATGTTTGATGTCAAAATGTTCCCCCGGACTTTAGCTTTTGATTGATGGCGACTCTGGCCAATTACAGCAGTGTGGGGGTTTGACTGTAGCGAGGAAAAGCCAATGAGTGTCACAGACTGGAAAAAGTTCACTCCCAACTGTCACAACTGTCAGCCTTGTAGATCCTATTAGCTATTAGGCTGCAGGATAAAAGTGATGCCACGTCCTTGTAGCCAATGAGCTGCTGAACACGGAGAGGTATAATGTGGGGGGTCAGGGTTTATTTGGGAGGTGCATTTTTCGTGCTTAAAGGGTAAATAGTATTTCCGGGAATCAGTGCGCTCTCGTGTAATGTGTCGTCTCTGTGCGTAAATCACTTTCTGTGCTTTGTTTTCAGTTTTGGGGTTTTTAGAGCCTCATTGATGTCTGTAGGTTGAAGCACTCAAAAGTTATTGTATTTTTTCCAGACGTTATCCAAGTTTATCCAAATTGATCCAGTGTCCATTTGGAGTCTCCAAATTGTCCCTCTGTAAAAACGCATGAACTAAACCATGTAAATCATATCTGTCAAACATGCGGCCCGGGGGCCAGATCCGGCCCTCCAAGACCTTTAATCTGGCCCTCGGCTGATTTTTCTATTAAAATACTTAAAATTTTCAGATTTTTCAGTTAATTTTCTGCACCGTTTAGCATAGCAGCGTCTCCGGCGTTTCTGTACGTTGCGACTCCCACCAGAGCAGCACAAATGAAGACTTTCCTCTTTCCAAACGCTCTTAAAGGACGATCGTTCTGACTGTCGACCGTGACCCTCATCAGCAAAATGTCAAAAAATGAGAAAAGCAGATGCTGAGTTCAGGATTTTCCAAGAAAAATAGTCTAATTCTTATTTGTTGACAGAGGTGAATGGGAAATCTGTGCTCAGTGTGTTTGGAACAAGTGGCGTTGCTCGAGGAATATAATCTTAAACACCACTACGAGACACGGAGAAAAATACAATAACCTGAAGAGAGAACTGAGTTTTCTGATCCGGCCCTTTTGGGATCAGAGTAGGCTGCATACGGCCCCCGGACCAACATGAGTTTGACACCCCTGATGTAAATAATGCTGTAAAATGCTCATTTTTAGAGCTATTGTTTTCAAATTTGAAATGGGAGGAGACAAGACCTGATACTTTGAGGAAATACTGTGTTGAAGTCTATAAGTACCAAACTTAGCTGTTTTTACAAAGAAAAATCTAGGCGAAGATAAAAAAAGTCTAAATTTCTCTGTGTTCCAAAGAGTATAACTTTTTTTTGGTTATACTTAGAGTATTTTTTTCTTTTGTGGTAGAAAATACAGAATGTTTCCTTTCCAAAATGCCCAGACTTTTATGTATACTCCAAAGGGTTCAAGAACAGCTTCACTTTGAAACTTCTATTACATTTTTCAGGCATTTTAGTCAAAAATACCCGGATTTTTAAATGTTTAAGAAAGTTTTATCATGATTTGAGTAAATTTCACTTGACAAGTTAAATTATCTGTACTTAAAATATGAAAATACATCTTGCTACACTTAAAATAAGAAAAACAACAACTTTTTGCACTTAAAATAAAAAATAAAATCAAATGTTGCTTGAATTAAGGAAAAAAAAAAATTTTATTCCACTGGCAGATAATTTCACTTGTCAAATTTAATCTACTCAAATAAAGTAAAATGTTCTTAAGTCATTTTAACTTACCCAGATATTGTTTGTTTTTTCCCAGTGCATGAGTCAATTTTGTGAAATATAGGACCTTTAAAATACAAGATTTGTCCCAAAATTTGTCAAAATTCTATAATAATTTAGCAGTTTATACATTTTCAGAAACAGAATTTGAATTAAACTACTGCTCTTGTGGTAATTAGCCCTGAGTTTTCAAACGTGTAATATTATTTTTTTAAGTTTATTGGAAAAATGAATGGGCGGTGCCTGTTGAGCTCCATGTCATTTTTTATTCCTGCGTTTTTATGATGCTGTAGGTTTGAAATGAGATGGACGGACGCCCCAAAAGACAATGAAATATGTATAATACGCTCATAAATCATTTTGTTATGAATCTAATATCTCTGGACTAATTACAGCAGATGAAATGTTCTTATCTCCGTAATGAAAGCCTCACGTATCACCCGTGATCACTTATACTTCATTATTGCCGCCATGGAGATGTTATTGTTCCACAGTATGGCATTAAATATATATTGCCTGAGATAAAATAAAATCCACACATTCTCCCCAGATCTGACGCGTCCCTTGGCCTGGGTTCAGCTGCTTCTAAGGGCTGTGGTTGTGACAAAATGCCCTGCTCTAAATGAAGGGCTGGAAGTTTCCTACTGGCACTGAATACTGCTATTGTGTCCTTGAGCAAGAGACTTTTGAGCCCATCTTTCCTTCTGAATGGATCCCAGTGTTAAGTGTGTCTTTAATGTACTGTATTTTTCGGACTATAAGTTGCACTTTTTTCATGGTTTGGGTGTTTCCTGCGACTTATCCTCAGGTGCGACTTATATATGAAATATTTCAGTTCATCTAAACGTAAATGTAACATGGGCGAGGTCCAAACCCGAGGCACCGACTGAATATATTAAAGTCCTTTATGCATCGAAGGAGCCGACGCGTTTCCACAGCGAGATATAATTTCACATGTTGGTGATTTTCACACTGAGCCACAGGGGGCGCTCTAGGCTTGTACCAGCATCTGCTCCACCTCAGGCTCCTCCTCCTGCTCCACTGTCACTTCTGTCACCACCTGCAGCACCTCACTCCTGTTTTCTTACTTAAATCCACATGGAGACTTTTTTTGTCCAGTGAATCTGGTCCTTTAGTCGACAGAAGCTTCTGCATCAGCACCAGCTGTTTTTTCACTGTCTGCAAATGAGCCACGAGGCTTTAAGTTCAGTTTGTGTAAAACTTAAACCAATGAGCACAAACACATTATTACTTACGGTAAATACTGAGCGAGAACCGGAAACGTGTGAAGAGCGGAGGAAGAGAGGAACAATCGAGCAGCAGAAAGAAAGTTTGGAGTGAGAGAAACTTGTGTTTGATGGAGAAAAGTGGAGGAAACTGAACTGAAGTGAAGAAAACAAAAGCTCATCGCGGCTAAAAGCTGAATTTATCTGGAGCTGGTGGAGTTACTCAGAAGTGACACGAGGATGAAGAATTCAGTGGATTTAGTTCATTTTCATTAGGATTTCATTCCTAATGAAAATGATTATTCAGAATTAAACTTAATCCTGAAGTCAGTGGGTTTATTCTGATTTTAAAGCTGAATGAATTTCTTCCTGGATCCTGTAAACGTTTCTTCTTCTTCATAATAATCCCGGTGGTTGGAGCTCGTTGGCTCGTCCTTCTGACTCGATCCGGACGATCCGGCTCCTCCAGTCGTCTCTTGGGACTTTCCTCCACGTCTCTTTGGATTTGTGAGCGGGATGTGGGAGTGGGCTGAGGTGTGGCAGCCTCAGACTCAGTTTGTCTTCTTCCTCCTTCTCCCACACTCTTCCCTTCTCCTCCTCAGCTCACAGACGTGAAGCGTGAGGACAGAATTCTCCAGCTGCTGCTTCATTATCATCAGAACCACTGCGGAAAAAGTTTGGATCGTGTTTGTGTCGGCGGCGAAACGACAAACCGAGATGACAGAAAAGCCGGGAGCAGCTGAAGTGTGGGTTTTCTTCCCAAAGACGGAAATACGTTTGTGTCGCTGTCCAATCAGAACCTTCCCCACCCCCCAGACGCTGAGAACTATTAAATAAAGACGATTTAACCTGTTTCCATGGAAACCTCAATTCACAATTATTATTTCCATGTAAACTCAGAGAATATTTTTATTCCAAACTATTTCATTCAGAATAATTAATTCGGAATTAAAAACCATCATGTAAATGTGGCCATTCATTACATAAAGTTAGAAAACCTTAAAACTTTAAAGAATAAAATAGAAAGGACAAAAATTTGTTGCTAAATGTTCCACAGTGACATTAAACATAGGCCCTGTCTTGCATTGATCCTTCTATATTTTAGGAGATTTGTCTGGTCACCACAGAACCGTCCAATCAGATTTGTTTATTTCAATGTCTCGTGTGAAACGAAGGAGCTCATTGGTCACTAGCGGAGTAACGATATCCAAGTCTCACGATACGATATCGTCACAGTCTGAACCTCTCGGGACGATATTTATTGCGATATCGTGGGAAAGCTCACGATATTACGATATTCTACAGAACCTGACTGACTCTAAAATGCTTTGACCAGTCGATATTTAGTGCAGTATTTTGTGGAGGCTCAAAACTGTGAATCTGCTCCTTTTTCCTCTAAAAATGCTTCACAGACTTAATCCACAGAATGAAGATGTAAAAGTGCTTAGAACAGTTATTTCTTCAAGTCGTCTGCACTGAAACGGAGCAAAGGATCATGGTCTATGTAGTTCCCTCTGTTTTTTTTTAGCCATTTCTGCATCAGAACTGTTCATTTAAGCAAAGACACTTGGGATTCGATATATTGTGATGATCACGATATTATTGTGAGACCTTTGACTATATAATATCACCAGATTTCAGTTATTGTCACATCCCTTTTGGTCACACATTACTTTGAACACAATGACATTTCTCTGTCAAACGAACAGAGTTTAGAGCCTCACTTATTGATTCTGCAGTAATCTGATGTTTCTGTGTCGTTCTTTTCTTTTTCCTCAGAAGTCACTTACTTGTTTTGATATGGAAATCTGGAGGTCTCTCGCATGTTTTTAAGTCCATAAACCATCAGGAAACTCATTTGGAGAATTTTGACGATGAAAACGCTGACGGCCAAGTTGGCAAAATGGCTCATTGTCATTTTTTTCATTTTGCAGGTGTTCTTTTTAATCACACAGCTCCTAATTATTGTGTTTTGTTTGCAGCAATTAGGACTCAAAATCAAATATTATTTTGACTTTTTATTTTACTTTTTTTTTTACGCTGCTTATGGTGAAAAAAAAGTTGAATTCTGTCAGCTGAACCATGGACTGCACCTGGACAACAGAGGAATTACGCGTAATTACAGGAATTACAGGCAAAAGAGTGAGACTGGCTAACTTTAGCCTGCAGCGTGACCATGGCGACCGTGTGCACAAACACATGAGGCCAGACGAAATGTGCATGTGCTGATGTTTAGACTAAAGTTTATTTGGTGATTTTTGTCACACTCCAGACAAATGATGTAAGACAGATCCACCGGGCTGTTGTTTCCTCATCACGAACAGACCTGGAGTTGTGTTTTATTTCATGCACATGTTCAACGCACAAACCCTGCAGCCCTATTGTGATGTCATGAGGTAATACCAAAGTCCGTATATATGAGTGGACTAAGATAACCCGTTAGCCGCCGCGTGCCAAACAGGAAGTGCTCCAGGAGGCTCTTGGGGCTCCTTCACATTAGGATCTTCTCGTCCCTCTGTCTGTACCTGCTGCTCTGAGCCTCGTCATTCTGGACTTAAACTGTTCGTCTGAAGCCGCCACACAGGATCCTGAACTTTTCATTTCTCTGTTTTGTTCCTGAATCAAGATCTGAACATAAATAACGGACCAATCAGACGCCTTCATTACCCGAGGCCCCTCCCCCTAGCGTTAGCAACAGGTTTGATTGACAGCTCGTTTCGTTGCTAAGTAAGTTCCCTTCCCGCTTTCCCCCGAGTGACGATTTCTGAAATAAAATGACAAAATATCTCAAACAGTCACAATATCTAATGTGACTAGAATCTGAACGAGCAGAATTTAACGAGCAGAAAGTAAAGTGAATTTGGTTAAATTGTGACTCGTACGGAACAGAACAAACAACATAAATCAGTGACTTAAACTATTTAAAGTTTGATGCTAAAAGCTCAAAGTTTCCTCCTCCTTCTGCAGAATCAGGTAAATCCAGTGTCCTGCAGGTGCAGAGTATCACATCCATAGTCCGTATATATGATGCATCAGCTCTGCCAGGAGGAGGCGCCACATTTAACCTCCTCACTCATGATTGGCTCTTGTGTTGCTATGATACTCGTGGGAGGATTTCCAAATATGGACCTGGCTCCAGATTCGCTCCTGTAACCGTGGCAACAGGAACCTCATATGAGCGACGCTGTGGAGACGTCACTCACTCACTTAGACACTCGGAGATATGGGATATGGTTAATACAGGAAGTGCTCCACTGTGGTTTTGAACTTCATACACTAAAATCATTTGGATATTATCAGCCCTGGAACTGCCCATCTCTACTGACCTAAAGGTAAAAGGAGCTGTTCACTTCAGTACTAACAAGGTGGAACAGAGTATTTGGAGCTTTGGAGGTGCAGACAGACTAATAAAGTGTTACTCAAACATGTGAATGAAACAAAACATAACTCCGGGTCTGTTTTTGAGGAGGGAACAACATTATAACATGTTTTTCACACTCACAAGAGCCCATTTAACATGATTTATGACATTTGAGCCCGACACTAATTAGTAAAGTGAAGTGTTTGTCGATTCGTGTTCATCTCATCATGAACAAAAGAATCTCACCTACACTTCAACAACAGCATAACAACAGGAACCTTTACAGTATTTGTACTCATTAAATACTCAGCCGTGCCGCCTAATAATTTATATAGTACAAGCTAAAATACAACACAATTTCAAAGTACTTTACGAAATAAGTTATTCCAGTGGTTTGGAACACTGCAAAAAAAATCAGAAAAAAATACAAATTTTGAGATAAAAATGCCGTATTTTAAGTGAAATTTTCTGCCAGTGCAGTAAGAAATTTTCACTTACCAAGTTTTCTGAAAACAAGACAAAATCTGAATCTTGTTCTAAGCAGAAAACACGAGTTTCAAGTATTTATGGACAGATTTTTCCCCTTATTGGTTTGAGAAGGAAGTTAAAGAGGCTTAACCTGGACTGAGTTAATATAAAAAGTGCTTAGAATAAGTTGTAATATTTAGATAAGATAAATCAGGATGGAATATTTTGAAACAAGTAAAAAAAAATCTCATCTTATTAAGTAAAAAAAATCTTAACATTGATCTTTTAAGATGAATCTGCTTAATTCAAGTCAGTTTAAATATGCTAAAAAATCCTTTTATGCAGTGAAACTCTCAAGTTTAAGACATAATAAATGAAAAGATTGAGTTGCCTTAACAGAAAACTATGAGCGGTATAAACTGCACATATTTGATTTGAGCTAAATCAGCACTTTTAATTCAGCTGTTATCAAAAGGTACAAGTAGAAAAGCCATTTTTTGGGTTCTGGAAACTTATTTGGTTTAACACTGCGCCCACCTCTGTCTGCAGACTGTTCCCCCACTGTGCCCTGGCCTACAGTAACGTACAGTAAAGTTTGTTAGTTTGTGTTGTCTCCGTGGAGCCATCTGATTTACGTTTCCAACCGCTGAAAGAACCAACCACCAGTGGGACCGCTCGTCTCTCCGAATCCTCCCCGGAGCCGAGTACGTGCACCCGGCAACCCTGAGAACCAGCACTCCCCTCACATACCCCCACACACCCCCACACACCCCCACAGACCCGGCGGGTGCACGGTTGCGGTTCTTTGGGTATTTCAAATGAAGTTAAGGTCAAAGGCCAGTGTGGAAAGCTGCGTGCGCTGGTGGGAAGCGCGGACAGGAAGGATGCTGGAGAGAGGGAGAGAGGATCTAATTGCTGTCGGAGACTCGCTCTATGTAAACACGAGCCACAGCTGGACTCGTTAAAAAAAAGAAAAAAAGACAAGAAAAAAAGTCTACTAACCTGCATCCTGCGCCGTCTCCAAAAGCAACGCGAGGAAAACGTGAACGAACCAGAGCCTGCGCCTTTGTCCGTGCGCGCTCACATCCCCGCGGTTCATTTTGTCACAAGGATAAACCAAGATTGTCCGAAAGCATTTACAGATGTTGAGGCGAGCGTCGGTTATCTGTTATCTGAACCGCGTGCGAGGCGGAGAGAGAGGGGGGCTTGCATAAGTTTGGCAGCCGTGCGTAATGGCTCTGTGCCGGGATAGGAGAGTCTAGGCCCGGGTACAAGCGGTGTTCATTGCGCCTGCCTTGGAGTGGCAATCCCCGCTATCCTCCATGATCCGCCCGCTCCGGACCGACTCAGTGACAGCTCAAAGTTTTTGTGCGCGCTTGGCCAGCCCCTCAGTCAGATGGGAGGACTTTAAACAATGGGACATCTTCCAAGGGGGCTGAGAATTTAAAGGGGAACCAACTGCTCCGCAACAGCGAAGCCAGTCGAGCCAGACCTACTTGGCCTGGCTCCACACAGCGAGGTCCTTCGGGTTGTCTCCGGGTTACATAAGGTCCGCTTCTGGTGCCACTGCGTTCAAGTGTAATCCGAGACGCGGCTTCTGTGCGGATCTCTCTGAACTCGCTTCGCGACAATGAACAAGGAGCTGCAATAAAGTTCCTCACATAACAGCCCGCACAGAGGAGATGCACCACACTTTTCAGACAGAGTACGAGTTCAGTCCGCACCAGAGCGTCCCCAACACGTGGCCTCAACCGAGTTCATTTCAAAAGTTTTATTGTAGTTCAGACTTTTGTCTTAGTGACCGCTCTGGCTGTAGCCTGTCTGCTTGGCAGGGCGTATGGCCCCCTCTACTGGTGATAAAGAGCAACTGAAACAACAGATAAGCTCAACATTCTTCATTGATGAAAACAGAGATGTGCTTGTGCTGCGGTGTTGTCAGTGTCTGTCTTGGAGCTCGGGGTTGTGGGCCTGGCATCTACAGAGCGGGATGACAAGTGTGTTCAGGAACAGCTCGTTTGGTTTGACCTTAGGCTTCACAAACACCATGTGTGACACACTGATCTTATGGTGGTGAATGACAATAAAAGCATCAGGAGCGTGTTTCTGTTCACAGAGCGCGCGGGCAGCCACGCGTGTGCGGGTGCGTGTAGGACAGCTGGGCACAAACTGCTGCTGGTTCTGTATTCTGTAAAAGTGTTCCTAGTCCAAACACTTTCTTATTCTTGTTGAATAGTCTGAACCCAGCTCAGCGTGTGGAGACCTCCAGCAGAAGCACTTTTACGCACGGCGCACATGGTGCATGTGTGACCAATCCGCGCGCAGCTCGCTCCTGACACTCGTTTATAAAAGCAGCAGCAGCAGGTGTCACTCAGACGTGGATCTGTCTCATGAACCGTGTACGTGCCCAGGGCTCGTGCGTCCTGCTGTGTGAGCGCGCGGACAGAGGCGCGTGGACATGGAGGAGCAGCAGAACCACAGCGGACTCCGGAACAGCTCCGCGGAGGAGCGCTTCAGTTTTGAGGACATTGACGTGAGCGCGGATGGCAGTCCCATCCTGCGCATCCTCATCTCGGTCATCTACAGCGTGGTGTGCGCCGTGGGGCTCGTGGGGAACCTGCTGGTGTTTTTCCTCATGAAGCTGCGCCAGGGACGTAAGAAGTCCAACATCAACACGTTCATCCTCAATCTCGCTGTCACGGACTTCCAGTTCGTGCTGACGCTGCCCTTCTGGGCCGTGGACACGGCTCTGGACTTCAGCTGGCCCTTTGGAGACGCCATGTGTAAGATCATCCTGTCCGTGACCGTCATGAACATGTACGCCAGCGTCTTCTTCCTCACGGCCATGAGCGTGACCCGGTACCTGTCCGTGTCCTCCGCGCTCAAGAAGCGGGCGTTTAGGCGCACTCACTGCGTGCGCTGGGTGTGCGCGGTGCTGTGGGTGGCCGCCACTTTGGCCACCGCGCCCACTGCGATCTTCTCCACGGTGACGGTGGTGGCGGGGGAGAAGCTGTGCCTGCTGCGGTTCCCTGAGGGCTATGACTGGCTGGCGCTGTACCACATCCAGAAGATCCTGGTGGCCTTCGTGGTCCCCATGCTCATTGTGTGCGCGAACTACCTCCTGCTGCTGCGCTTCGTGCGCCGCCGCAGCATGGACACGACAAACCCGCGGCGTCGATCGCGCGTCACGCGCTCCGTGGCCATCGTGGTGTTGTCCTTCTTCTGCTGCTGGATGCCCAACCACGCCATCACTCTGTGGGGCGTGCTGGTCAAACTTAACGTGGTCCATTGGGACAAGTCCTACTACCTCGTGCACACGTACGTGTTCCCCGTGACCGTGTGCCTCGCGCACACGAACAGCTGCCTAAACCCGGTGCTGTACTGCCTCATGCGACCGGAGATCCGGAAGATGCTGAGCGGGACCTTCTGGAAAGTGTCCGTCCCCAACTCCAACAAAGCCTGCGCCACGCGTTCTTTTACGCATGGAGACACGCGCGACGTGGGGCCGGTGCAGCTGCCGGACAACGCGGAGTACACTCTGTCCATTATAGACCGCAAGGGACTGTCCACGGGCAAGAGCGCGCAGCACTGCGCCTTCACCAACTCCACGGGACACTGACGCGCGTTCTCCACAGGACACTGTCGCAGGCCGTGCGCGCACTGGACTCTTAAAAACTCTTTTATGCGTGAGATCGTTTCTATGACGGGACATTATATGACGGGACATTTCTCGTGATGACCGTGGTGTACCTGTAGTTGTCTGGGACAGTCTACGCACTGCTGACAGAACATTGTACAGTTCAGAGCAGAGAGCAAAGAGCTTTTTCCTGCGCGGGGCTCAGTGTCTCCTGTTGTTTGAGCTCCTGTTCTAACTCCACACACACTGTTCTGACTCCACACACTCTGTTCTGACTCCACACACACTGTTCTGACTCCACACACACTGTTCTGACTCCACACACTCTGTTCTGACTCCACACACACTGTTCTGACTCCACACACACTGTTCTGACTCCACACACACTGTTCTGACTCCACACACACTGTTCTGACTCCACACACACTGTTCTGACTCCACACACACTGTTCTGACTCCACACACTCTGTTCTGACTCCACACACTCTGTTCTGACTCCACACACACTGTTCTGACAGAACCTTACCATAAAATATCCTTCTTGTGTAACTTTATATAATCTGGTGGTTTGGACAGTGAAAGCAACTCATTCATTTATGTTCATCATATTTCTCTACCTCTTCAGTCCCTCTGATCACAGGAAACTCTCCTGTTTGCACCGGCTGAACCACAGTTAAAGTTTATTGATGTTTAATAAAATGTACCAATATTTACAACAAGATTACAACAATATACAGTGACTGACAGCAATACACAGTGGTAAAAATGACAGAACAGTGTGCAACATTCAGAACAGTGTGCAACATTCTAAATTGCACAATTATACAAACGTATACATGTGCATTCACTCTCCTACACATCACACACATAGACCTACACACATACATACACACACATACATACACACACATACATACACACATACACACACACATAACTGAAAGCCTGTAAAGTGGTTTATTGATTGAGTGTGTAATATGTATAAAAAAGGCAGGTTTTTAGACTGGATTTGAACATGGATGTGGCATTTCTCACGGTGATTGTTTGTGTGTGTGTGTGTTTGTGTGTGTGTGTGCGTGTGCGTGTGTGTGTGTGTGTGTGTGTGTGTGAGACACAGACGTTACACACTCCTCTGTCTTACGTGCTTCTCTCTGCGCTGAACCCTTTGTGCCCATCACGTCCATGTACGTGTCCCCTGCTGACGTCTTTTAGAGACACTGAATCCTCTAAAACGATGATTTGTTTGTGATATTTTTCATCTGAACATCACAGTGCAGATGAGATGCTCTAAGTTCACCTCGTCTGGTGAGACTGAACTTGTGTTTGAGCCCGTTTACATCAGTGAAGAAAAGTTGAGCAGAGAAAAGCAGTGATGAGCTGTGGAGTCACTGATACTAAAGTCCGTCTAATTCTGTCTCACAAGTGCAGAGTCTCTTTTACTGTCATTTGTTCATATTTAAAGTAATGTCTGTGCTGGAGAGTGGGCTATACCTTTGTGTCTCCATGGAGATGTTCTTGCTTTCCCAGAAATGTTCCAAAGTATAGCTATAAATGTACCTATCACCACGGAGACAAGCAGCTGACACCATGAGCCCAGGTTACATGTCAGAGCTGTGGAACGGCCAGCCTGCTCACATATTTTTAGCCTTCAAAACTGATAAATGCAGTACTGTGGGACATTTCAGACAAAGCAGTAACCATGGAGACAAGCATGAGGCCGACCATCCACCAAGAAAGTGCCATTTTTAATTTATGTTTTATTGACCTTTATTTATTTGTTTTAGTGACAGTTCCCCTTAGTGCTGCTGGTCTGTCTGCCCGCTCTGCTGTTACGTTTGGAAGTTTTAATCTGTAAATTTCAATTTCATAATAATAATTTAAAAAAAGAAATCACAGTTTTGTAGTTTAATGAAATTGTAAAAATGCATGTTTGTGGATCCCTGTGGCCGTCCTCACCCGGACAGATCCTCACACATGAGCCTCACTCTGTACAACCAGAGAATAGAATTCATGCAGAAACACAGTTTGTTTTCCCACATTAATATTCAATTAAAAGTGTGGCTCCTGAACTCATGGTGCATGTGTCCAGAGAGCAGCAGCACCAGGTGCCAAATGTGTCTCAAATGAAAAAACTAAAAACATTTCTCACAATTCTCCCGGAGCTGCAGCTGTTGAGCTTTTCTAAATATTCAGTTCCTGTTTTAGACGTGGATAAACACATCAGTGTGAGTCTATGTGCAGCTTTAACTGGTGCTTCTGCGTTTATTTAAAAAGAACTGAACACAGCCTGTGCCTCATCCTGGGGCTTCACTCAGTGAGCTGCAGAGGCTGCACTAGCACTGAATCAGAGGGAGTCTTTTTCGGTTTAAACCAACTGGATTTCAGCATTGAAAGTGGCAAATAAGAGACTCACATGAGGCTCATTCTGCTTTGGGACTGGAGAATCGTCTTGAGCCAAAACACCAAATTCAAAGTAAATGTGACATAAATCAGGATAAATCAGCTTAATTAGCTCAATTATTTTTGCTAAAGATATTTGCTGTGCCTGTCCTGTAGCTGAGGACACAAACAGGTCATTTCAAATCTCACAACAGGTTCTCTGCCAAACTATGTGACACACTTTATTTGTTCTGTTATTGTAAAATGTTTAAATAAACATAAGTTGTGTAAAAGTTTACACAATTCTGTGCTGTATGTTTCAGTTTAACAGTGTATTATCTTTAACCTGGTTATAACAGTGTTCCCATCACCTTTGTCTCACAGTTATACTTTGACTCAGCCATGTTTGAGTCACCCTCAGCACTGAGTCTTTAGTGTTCATAAATTCCTGTTTTCACCTACCCCCTATCTCCACCCACTTCTGTGTACTTGAGATCCAACACCTTCAGACTCAGGTCATATGAGTACAATGTAAATGTGAAATGACCATTTTCAACAATAAAACACTGGAAAATCTGCTGCTGGTTTCAGAGAACGTGAAGGTGGAAAAAGCACATGTTTCTATCATCTATTTAATCTATTTGATTTGATCTGTTTTACTCTAGATCAATATTACATTTACAGTGTACAAAATGTCAAATAAAACTCTATGTTCCAGTTTAAAGCTCCTGTACTTAGACTCTGTCGCTGTGAGTTTGCACCAGGACAGAACCGTGAACAGGAGTCTTTGTCTTTGTCAGTAACTTTTGTGGTAATTACAACCTGAGAAAAGGCCGTGTTAAATCAGTGGATTATATTTAAACACTTTTGTTCTTAATGAACAGCTTTTACCGAACAGTCAGGGCGTTAAGAGATTCACTGTTTCTACGCGTCTCCGTTTCCTCACTGTTTTTAAATGAACTTTTTTGAGCTTTCTACCATGTTTTAATGTTCCCTCATCAAAAACATGCCTGAAGAGGTTTCAATAATCTAGTGATCTCTCCCGGGCCCTATTCCAAACCCTTCTTATGTTTAGCTGTAAGATTCTGTTCAAAGCTCCGCCCACAAGCCTACACCACCCACACTCCCACATGACAGTTCTCCAAAAATATACAAAAGCGAGATACAAAACAATTCACTCCCACTTCACAAACCTGCGGTGATGTGCCGTAGTTTCCTGATGCACAATGACGGGGTTGTGATCGTGCTCTGAAGGGAGAGTGACTTAGCACAGAGAGCAAAGGGTGGAGAGACTCAGAGCGTCAAAAACCAAAATGAAACTTCTAAACATGTTAATGTTACTTTAGGCGATGAGAGCATTTTCAGAACAATAAAAGATCACTGCACTGCAGCACATGTGATGTGTTAGACCAGCTCCTCCTCATCTCCGAGCCACTGTGATTCAGCCCAGAGCCTCCTGTTTCACACTCTACATTTATATACAGAGAAGAGTCTCACGTGCTCACTGGGGACGAGTGGTGGAGCTGGAGCTGTGCCGCAGGTGGTCCTCAGAACCAATCAGAACACACACTGCCCTGTGACCAGTGTCCCCAGAAGCACAGGGTTTCAGCTGTTAGAATAAACTGGGCCTCGTGTCGTGTACACACTGTGTTACTCTGATCTGGACATTCAGTACTCAGCTATTCAAATAATACACAGGTTCACATATTCATATTTTTATTGTAAACATGTTTAAGCTACAGGGCGCCTGTGCCACTGGCTTTTCTAAACAACAGAGAACTATTCAAATAATTCACAGATCACGTTTTAACTTTAAACATTCATGAAGAAGAGGAAATGAATCCCCAAGGCGTCTGTGGACAGCACACATTCCCACATTAGTGAGATGTCTGGCCCTGATGAGGAGCACAGAACTTATCTATCCTTGGATAGATGGAGGCTGTGAGGCAGAGGCTCAGATCAGCCTCAGGCTGCAGCCTTCACCTGTCTTTGCTCTTCAAGTGAGTGAAGAAAATCCACTTTCACAAAGATATTTAGGTTGTTAGAAAAGGCAAAAGGCTCATCATAGCTTTTACTGCCATTTGTGGAAAGTCTTTATGGCAAAGATCCAGAACTGGGTGAGTGGATAGTTGGATTATCTGGTCGTCCTCTGTCACTGTCCGGCACCGTCTGCTGCGATGTCTGTGAATGGACACAGTATTCAGGCCCCTTGTCCCTTGAGCTCCTCCTGTGTTATGGGAGGCGAGAGCACAGCAGAATCTCACAGCTCATCCACTGATGGAAACATGAAAAATACTCCCTGATGCGCTGCCTCCATCTTTTGATTTTGAAATAAAGGTTTCCATTTTGTCAAACAGGTGAAGGGCATGTGTATTGCGACCTTGTACTGAACTGTTCCGTTTATTCAATTCAGCGAAAATATCAGCAAGATGGAGAAGAAAAAACATCAGGATGGACCCTGCATAATTCCAATACACCTGACAACACTTTTCCATGTGAAAGCATCAAACCTCGGCCTGGTACAGGAGACGTGTTCTTCTCCCTCAGCAGCACAGACATTAAGAGGAGACGTGTTTGCAAAGTGCTCTTCTTGACTAAACTGATCACTTTCACTAGCGAATCCACGACATCTGCCAGTTCAGTACTCGTGCCTCCCTGTGAAACAAACAGAGCATCAAATGACCCTAAAAGTGAGAGTTGTCCACTTTTTAAACCAGCTGTGGCTCTTGCACTGTCGGTGCACAGCGCAATACATTTTGATTGTGATTTTTTTTTAAGCTTTCAGAACTTGTTGCGTGTTGAGGAAGGCACAAAACAAAAATTCCTCCTGTATTTCCTTTTCATCTACACAGCGCACAGACACCAGGAGCTGTCCTCATCTGTTGACTCGTCTTATTGTAATGTAAATGCTCTGCCAACCTCAGCCTGTCTATCAGTTTATTAATATCAATATCATTCCCACACATTGTTTTACACATGTCAGTTGCTAAAGTCAACATTAAATCCTCTCCAGGTGTGTACGGCTGTTTCTTCTGGACAATCCCAAGAGCAATTTGGTGAGAGCATTTCAAAGCTCACCAACTTTGGCTGCTTTTCTTATCAGTACCTGTGGCCCTTGGAGGGATTTGAGGCGAGCCTGGAATTCAACACGTTTTTTAAGTGGTTGTGTCCAAGTGCCACTGCAGCTTTGATGCTTCATAGACACGTTTCAAAGAACAGCAGAGCAAATGACACACACTGGAAATTCAAGTCCATCTCCCTCCGTGAAGGTAAATCCAAACTTCAGGTAATTATCTGAGTGTTTTGGGGTCTCCTCTTGTTTGTGCTTACACTTATTAGCTGCTACATCAGCATTTTCACTGGTGCTTTCTGAGGTGGTGATATTTCTACTGTGCGTGTGGATTTTTCTGTTTATGAAAAATGGGTGTAGAAAATGGGTGTAGCCTGGAGACTGGTCTGGGGTTGTCTCCTGCTGTGAGTGAACTTGTTGACTGAAAGGTGACGTCCTGCTGTCACGATCGAATAAAGGCAGGACCCAAAGGCAGACAGGAATCCAAGAGAGTTTACAAGGATTTATTACAAAGATAATGAATATAGCCGGGGTAGCAGGCAGGTCAGGAGGGCAGCGGGTAGAGGAGGCAGGCAGGGTAGAACAGGCTGGAGCGGAGGACGGAGCTGGAGCTGGGCCCGGCAGAATGGCTGAGAGCTGGAGCAGAAAAACAGACGGGTGAGAAAAAACACAACAAACTGGGCGGAAAATTCATAAAGAGCCGGAGCAGGCGTTCACCACGGAGGTTAACTGACGATCTGGCGGAGATGGTGAGGAGAAACCAGGTTGATATACAGGGATGATTGGAGATGGCAAACAGGTGCACAGGCCAGGAGCAGGAGGAGGAGTCGGACACGCCCAGCAGATCCGGAGAGGAAGGAGGTCAGTGAGGGGGAGGGTGAAGCAGGGAAGGATCACACCAGGAGTGGACCATGACACCTGCATTTCTCTGTTCACCACAATATGTTGTCTTAATGCGTATTTAAAGACATATTATAGAAATATATAGAAATATATATATATAAAAAAGATTTCACAGGCCCCTGCAGCTCCTCCCCCTGATGGAGAACTCTGCTCTATGGAGACAAAAACATGACCAGATATTTTAGCCACAACATTTTGGATGAATGTGTTTAATGCTGTGACGTAAAACACTGTGACAGACCCTGAGCTTTTGCCAAAGGCCTGTTCATATGTGACAATGAGACACACTCAGATGTGTGGTCTGTCTGCAGGTGGAGGCTCTGGTCTGTCTGCAGGTGGAGGCTCTGGTCTGTCTGCAGGTGGAGGCTCTGGTCTGTCTGCAGGTGGAGGCTCTGGTCTGTCTGCAGGTGGAGGCTCTGGTCTGTCTGCAGGTGGAGGCTCTGGTCTGTCTGCAGGTGGAGGCTCTGGTCTGTCTGCAGGTGGAGGCTCTGGTCTGTCTGCAGGTGGAGGCTCTGGTCTGTCTGCAGGTGGAGGCTCTGGTCTGTCTGCAGGTGGAGGCTCTGGTCTGTCTGCAGGTGGGGGCTCTGGTCTGTCTGCAGGTGGAGGCTCTGGTCTGTCTGCAGGTGGAGGCTCTGGTCTGTCTGCAGGTGGAGGCTCTGGTCTGTCTGCAGGTGGAGGCTCTGGTCTGTCTGCAGGTGGGGGCTCTGGTCTGTCTGCAGGTGGAGGCTCTGGTCTGTCTGCAGGTGGGAGCTCTGGTCTGTCTGCAGGTGGAGGCTCTGGTCTGTCTGCAGGTGGTTGCTCTGGTCTGTCTGCAGGTGGAGGCTCTGGTCTGTCTGCAGGTGGGGGCTCTGGTCTGTCTGCAGGTGGAGGCTCTGGTCTGTCTGCAGGTGGAGGCTCTGGTCTGTCTGCAGGTGAAGGCTCTGGTCTGTCTGCAGGTGGAGGCTCTGGTCTGTCTGCAGGTGGAGGCTCTGGTCTGTCTGCAGGTGGAGGCTCTGTGGTCTGTCTGCAGGTGGAGGCTCTGGTCTGTCTGCAGGTGGAGGCTCTGGTCTGTCTGCAGGTGGAGGCTCTGGTCTGTCTGCAGGTGGGGGCTCTGGTCTGTCTGCAGGTGGAGGCTCTGGTCTGTCTGCAGGTGGGAGCTCTGGTCTGTCTGCAGGTGGAGGCTCTGGTCTGTCTGCAGGTGGGGGCTCTGGTCTGTCTGCAGGTGGAGGCTCTGGTCTGTCTGCAGGTGGGGGCTCTGGTCTGTCTGCAGGTGGAGGCTCTGGTCTGTCTGCAGGTGGAGGCTCTGGTCTGTCTGCAGGTGAAGGCTCTGGTCTGTCTGCAGGTGGAGGCTCTGGTCTGTCTGCAGGTGGAGGCTCTGGTCTGTCTGCAGGTGGAGGCTCTGGTCTGTCTGCAGGTGGAGGCTCTGGTCTGTCTGCAGGTGGAGGCTCTGGTCTGTCTGCAGGTGGGGGCTCTGGTCTGTCTGCAGGTGGAGGCTCTGGTCTGTCTGCAGGTGGAGGCTCTGGTCTGTCTGCAGGTGGGGGCTCTGGTCTGTCTGCAGGTGGAGGCTCTGGTCTGTCTGCAGGTGAAGGCTCTGGTCTGTCTGCAGGTGGAGGCTCTGGTCTGTCTGCAGGTGGAGGCTCTGGTCTGTCTGCAGGTGGAGGCTCTGGTCTGTCTGCAGGTGGGGGCTCTGGTCTGTCTGCAGGTGGAGGCTCTGGTCTGTCTGCAGGTGGAGGCTCTGGTCTGTCTGCAGGTGGAGGCTCTGGTCTGTCTGCAGGTGGAGGCTCTGGTCTGTCTGCAGGTGGAGGCTCTGGTCTGTCTGCAGGTGAAGGCTCTGGTCTGTCTGCAGGTGGAGGCTCTGGTCTGTCTGCAGGTGGAGGCTCTGGTCTGTCTGCAGGTGGAGGCTCTGGTCTGTCTGCAGGTGGAGGCTCTGGTCTGTCTGCAGGTGGAGGCTCTGGTCTGTCTGCAGGTGGTGGCTCTGGTCTGTCTGCAGGTGGAGGCTCTGGTCTGTCTGCAGGTGGAGGCTCTGGTCTGTCTGCAGGTGGGGCTCTGGTCTGTCTGCAGGTGGAGGCTCTGGTCTGTCTGCAGGTGAAGGCTCTGGTCTGTCTGCAGGTGGAGGCTCTGGTCTGTCTGCAGGTGGAGGCTCTGGTCTGTCTGCAGGTGGAGGCTCTGGTCTGTCTGCAGGTGGAGGCTCTGGTCTGTCTGCAGGTGGGGGCTCTGGTCTGTCTGCAGGTGGAGGCTCTGTGGTCTGTCTGCAGGTGGCGGCTCTGTTCTGTATGCAGGTGGTGGCTATGGTCTGTCTGCAGGTGCTGGATCTGGTCTGTGTGCAGGTGGAGGCTCTGGTCTGTCTGCAGGTGGAGGCTCTGGTCTGTCTGCAGGTGGAGGCTCTGGTCTGTCTGCAGGTGGAGGCTCTGGTCTGTCTGCAGGTGGGGGCTCTGGTCTGTCTGCAGGTGGAGGCTCTGGTCTGTCTGCAGGTGGAGGCTCTGGTCTGTCTGCAGGTGGAGGCTCTGGTCTGTCTGCAGGTGGAGGCTCTGGTCTGTCTGCAGGTGGGGCTCTGGTCTGTCTGCAGGTGGAGGCTCTGGTCTGTCTGCAGGTGGAGGCTCTGGTCTGTCTGCAGGTGGGGGGCTCTGGTCTGTCTGCAGGTGGAGGCTCTGGTCTGTCTGCAGGTGGAGGCTCTGGTCTGTGTGCAGGTGGAGGCTCTGGTCTGTCTGCAGGTGGGAGCTCTGGTCTGTCTGCAGGTGGGGGCTCTGGTCTGTCTGCAGGTGGAGGCTCTGGTCTGTCTGCAGGTGGAGGCTCTGGTCTGTCTGCAGGTGGAGGCTCTGGTCTGTCTGCAGGTGGAGGCTCTGGTCTGTCTGCAGGTGGGGGCTCTGGTCTGTCTGCAGGTGGAGGCTCTGGTCTGTCTGCAGGTGGAGGCTCTGGTCTGTCTGCAGGTGGAGGCTCTGGTCTGTCTGCAGGTGGAGGCTCTGGTCTGTCTGCAGGAGGGGTCTCTGGACTGTCTGCAGGACGAGGCTCTGGTCTGTCTGCAGGTGGGAGGCTCTGGTCTGTCTGCAGGTGGGGCTCTGGTCTGTCTGCAGGTGGAGGCTCTGAGTCTGTCTCTGCAGGTGGAGGCTCTGGTCTGTCTGCAGGTGGAGGCTCTGGTCTGTGTGCAGGTGGAGGCTCTGGTCTGTCTGCAGGTGGGGGCTCTGGTCTGTCTGCAGGTGGGGGCTCTGGTCTGTCTGCAGGTGGAGGCTCTGGTCTGTCTGCAGGTGGAGGCTCTGGTCTGTCTGCAGGTGGAGGCTCTGGTCTGTCTGCAGGTGGAGGCTCTGGTCTGTCTGCAGGTGGAGGCTCTGGAGACACAGGCTCACTTATGACTGTCGGACCTTTGAAACTGTGAAGGGCTCAGGCGACACGCAGCTCCTTTAAGAAAATGTACAATGATGATGACGAGGATTTATACAGTCGTCCCTCATGTATCATGGGGGTCACATTCTAAAAATGACCTGCATTAGGGGAAATCTGTGACAGTCGGCTTTATTTTTTACAGTTATTATTTAACCTCCTGAAATCTATTCATTTGTGTCCTTGATAGTGGACATTGAGTGAACCAGTCGATCTTTTAAGTCACATGTGTCAAACATGCGGCCCGGGGGCCAGATCCGGCCCTCCAAGACCTTTAATCTGGCCCTCGGCTGATTTTTCTATTAACATACTTAAAATTTTCAGATTTTTCTGTTAATTTTCTGCACCGTTTAGCATAGCAGCGTCTCCGGCGTTTCTGTACATTGCGACTCCCACCAGAGCAGCACAAATGAAGACTTTCCTCTTTCCAAACGCTCTTAAAGGACGATCGTTTTGACTGTCGACCGTGACCCTCATCAGCAAAATGTCAAAAAATGAGAAAAGCAGATGCTGAGTTCAGGATTTCCCAAGAAAAATAGTCTAATTCTTATTTGTTGACAGAGGTGAATGGGAAATCTGTGCTCAGTGTGTTTGGAACAAGTGGCGTTGCTCGAGGAATATAATCTTAAACACCACTACGAGACACGGAGAAAAATACAATAACTTGAAGAGAGAACTGAGTTTTCTGATCCGGCCCTTTTGGGATCAAAGTAGGCTGCATACGGCCCCCGGACCAAAATGAGTTTGACACCCCTGATTTAAGTGTTTTGAGACAGATTCTTAATGCAGGATTAGGTTCCTCTGCCTAAATGGGGCTGGGGGATTATAGGTTCACTACCATGTCCAGGATAAAAAATGAACTCAGTAGAACTCAGAGTTAGTTTGTGACTGATAAAAAAAATAGGGAATTAAAAGGGAATCTAAAAACATTTTGAGGCAGCTGTAGAAGCTTGTCAGAGATGTTAGTTTAACTCCACGTGACCACCAAAATGTCCCTGGCGTCTATTACAGGGGACATGTTACAAAATTGTAAATGAAAATAAAATCTAAATGCTAAGGTGTTTATTTTACCTACATAGATATGGGGAGTTGTCGGTCTTCTTCTTCTTCTTCTTCTTCTTCTTCTTCTTCTTCTTCTTCTTCTTCTTCTTCTTCTTCTTCTTCTTCTTCTTCTTCTTCTTCTTCTTCTTCTTCTTCTTCTTCTTCTTCTTCTTCTTCTTCTTCTTCTTCTTCTTCTTCTTCTTCTTCTTCTTCTTCTTCTTCTTCTTCTTCTTCTTCTTCTTCTTCTTCTTCTTCTTCTTCTTCTTCTTCTTCTTCTTCTTCTTCTTCTTCTTCTTCTTGTTTCTTCTTCTAGTTTCTTCTTCTTCTTCTTCTTCTTCTTCTTCTTCTTCTTCTTCTTCTTCTTCTTCTTCTTCTTCTTCTTCTTCTTCTTCTTCTAGTTTCTTCTTCTTCTTCTTCTTCTTCTTCTTCATCTTCTTCGTCTTCTTCTTCGTCGTTTTCTTCGTCTTCTTCGTCTTCTTCATCTTCTTCTTCGGCTTCTTTGTCGTCTTCTTTGTCTTTGTCGTTTTCTTCTTCTTCTTTGTCTTCGTCTTCTTCTTCTTCTTCTTCTTCTTCTTATTCTTCTTCTTCTTGTTATTCTTCTTCTTCTTCTTCTTCTTCTTCTTCTTCTTCTTCTTCTTCTTCTTCTTCTTCTTATTATTCTTCTTCTTCTTCTTCTTCTTCTTCTTCTTCTTCTTCTTCTTCTTCTTCTTCTTCTTCTTCTTCTTCTTCTTCTTCTTCTTCTTCTTCTTCTTCTTCTTCTTCTTCTTCTTCTTCTTCTTCTTCTTCTTCTTCTTCTTCTTCTTCTTCTTCTTCTTCTTCTTCTTCTTCTTCTTCTTCTTCTTCTTCTTCTTCTTCTTCTTCTTCTTCTTCTTCTAGTTTGTGCTGATGCTGCCTCGGGTCTGTGGAGTGGGTCAGACTGTTTTCAGTGGCAGGACGACTGTGGCCATTGACCTGCACTAGCCCAGCACCAGCACCTCTGCAAATACAAGGACTGGAGGAAGATTTAAACAAGTGTCTCCACACGTCTCCAACGCTGTGGATCAGCAGGAAATGAGGAACTATGTCCAAAACTCTGAAGTGTTTCTTTAAAGCTCCAAACCCGCTCTGGTCGTTTCAGTGGAGGTTTTGAGCTTCTGAATCGTTCTTCAGATAAAACCTTTTGTTCATGCTGTTTACTATGAAAATTCTTTTTATTTCATTTCATTTATTTATTTATAAGGACAGTATAGAAATTACATTATGCACAGGGCAAATATGCTTGTATCAGATGATAGTTTTACAGGCTAATTTCCATCTGCAGTCCTCAGTTTACACAGAAAATAAAACATACATATACTAACATATACAGTTTCAATGTTAAAGTGCATTCATTCACAGGCTCACAGTTAAAGTGCATTAATTCACATACAACAAGGGAGAGGCAGCTGTCTTTTAGTTTTTAGTCGTTACATATCTGATTTTGCAGTAGCCAAGACTTTAATTCCTTTGAAAAGGAGCAGAAGTTTGCTGACGACACAATTTCATGAGGTCTTGTGTTCCATCGTTTGATTTGATTAAAGAGAGGGTATTTTGCATTTTTACTCCAATGTTATTATTATATAATATTGTTCCCTCATCAAAAACAAGTCTAAAGAAGATTTACGTCATTCATGCATGTTTGGGTAATATAGAGATCTCTCCTGGGTCCTATTCTTTACAGTTATCGGAGATTCTGTACAAGCCTACGTGCATTTCCGTCCCATGTGTCTTTCACGTGAACAAAAGAACCTAATTTCTCCAAAGAAAGGAGACAGTATGTAGGTCCTTTGTGCCTTTACTATGCTAATCACAGCAATTAGCCGCATTGTGCTGTGAGTGGATCAGGCATGTTTACTCCACGTAATGACCCGTTTCAACACAAAAACCCAGTGACCCTGAGCCATTTGACTTTGAATGTGTTTCTTGGAAGAGTTATCATCATTATCCTCTTGTGTTCTTCTGTTGTTAGTGATGTCTCGTGTTTCGTGTGTGTTTCCTGGTTCAGGTGGACACACAAAGACTGAACAACACTTCACACACTTGAATTTTGTACTATTGAAAACGCTCAATCAGGCAGGTTCACGGGTCCTGGGAATAGTGGAAAATAACTGACATGGAAAATGTACGAAAGATTTGAATAAGAGCAGATGATCTGGAATATTTATTCTTCAGTCCATAAAGGTGCACTGTGTAACCTTTTGGTTGGGGTTCCTCACCTGCTGTTTCTATGGAGATGCCTGGAATATCCCACAGTATTTAACATTTAACATATAACTGGGCTAACTAACATTTATTTATTACCAGTGTTTTTAGCTCAAAATGTCCAGAAGAACACACACATTGTGACGGCTCACCTCTCCACAGATCTGACCTGGAACTTGGTCTGATTTGGTTTCCATGGGTTTAGAAAGGTCTAATACCATATTGTGAAACATTCGACAATAACGTCTCCATGGAGACAAGCATTTGACAGACCCTCCACCAGAAAAGTTACATAATTCACCTTTAAAAAGGGTGTATTATGTCAAATCAACACTTTGGAGCTTTTCCACCATCATAACTTTGTTCCCTCATCAAAAACATGCCTGAAGATTGTGTAGATGCATTCATGCATGTTTGAGTAATCTAGTGATCTCTCCTTACAGTTAGGTGTGAGTCTCTTTCATAAAAAAAGCAGGTGTCTCCCTTGTGAACAAAAGAACCTTACATAGGTCCATTTGTGCCTTTGTGTCCTAATCACAACAATTAGGCGCATTGTGCTGTGAGTGGAGCTGGCAGATGTGAGTGGAGCTGGCAGATGTGAGTGGAGCAGTCACATTTTATACAGAGCTCTTCCACCTTCAAGGCTCAAAGAGGTTTACGTCACAGAACCACTCACCCTTTCACACACTGGGGGCCTGGTGTGTTAAGTGCCCAAGGACACAATGACAGCATTCATCTGTGAGAACAGAATCACACCCACCACCTTTGAGTCAAAGGAAATCTCTGAATATGGAACATGAAAATATGGAATATAATTATAGTGTTTGGCCTGGAGAGTCAGTCCTGTCATTACTGTGGACGTCTGGTGTAGGTGGACGACATCTACTGCAGCACAAAGGGCCCAATGCAGATGTTGTGATAACACACCGAAAAACAGGAAACAGATTATGGGTTCATTTCGTTCATGGACGTTGTAAACCTGGAAACCAAGGACGCACGGACCTAAAACCTGGACAATTAAGGAGGAAAAAAATTTGCCGAAAAGTTCAAGATTCAAGAATGTGTTATTTGTGTGGCCATAGCAGCTCCTCAAAGCCTGATCAGGTCTCAGGAGCTGAGCTGGGGCTGGTTTGTGCGGAATACAGGGGCCACAGTGGGGCACAGGTGGCAGAAACGTTGTTGTGTCCTTGGGCAAGACACTTCACCCACATTGCCCAGTAAGAAAGCGGTGTGTGAGCGTTGGTATTGGTGGGAGGGGCAGGATTGGCAGCCTCACTTCCTTCAGTGACCTAAAGTGAAAAGCTGTGTAAGACTCATGCATTACTGTCGCTAATGACAACACATTTACATTTATATCAGACTCAGCACAGGACACCCAAATGCGTGGCTTCAACAAAGTGGTTTTATTTCCATGACACAATAAATGCTGCACGGGGAAAAAGACAATCTGCACGGGGAAAAAGACAATCTGCCAAAGACAAAGGGGAAGACTCAGACTATATATACTAAAGGGTGGGGAAACAAATGAGACACAGGTGTAACACATTAGGGGTGGAGCAAGCAATCACACAGGAGGGGCGAGCAGGCAATCACACACGAGGGGAGGAGCAGGCAGACACAGAAGGGAGGGGGAACACAAACACCAAACCCTGACAGTACCCCCCCTCAATGGACGGCTCCCAGACGTCCCAAACAACAACACAAACACGGGAGGGTGGTGGGGGCCTGGACGGAGGGACACAGGGAAACTGGCACCCAGGATGGAGAGGAGCGACCAGCAGCAGCCCAGGAAGGGACACAGCCACCCCGGACGGAAACGAGTGTCCAGCAGCGGCCGAAGAAGGGATACGGCCACCCCAGACGGAGACAAGTGTCCAGCGGCAGCCCAGGAAGGGAATCAACCACCCCAGACGGAGAACAGTGTCCAGCGGTGGTCCAGGAAGGGAATCTACCACCCTGGACGGAGAACAATGTCCAGCGGTGGTCCAGGAAGGGAATCTACCACCCTGGACGGAGAACAATGTCCAGCGGTGGTCCAGGAAGGGAATCGCCCACCCCAGACGGAGAACAGTGTCCAGCGATGGTCCAAAAAGGGAATCTACCACCCTGGACGGAGAACAATGTCCAGCGGTGGTCCAGGAGGGGAATCGACCACCCCAGACGGAGAACAGTGTCCAGCGGTGGTCCAAGAAGGGAATTTACCACCCTGGACGGAGAACAATGTCCAGCGGCGGTCCAGGAAGGGACTCCGCCACCCCAGACGGAGAACAGCGTCCAGCGGCGGCCCAGGAAGGGAGTTGACCGGTGAAGGCAGAAATCATTGACTCCTGGCGATCTGCCATCTCCTTAAGATCACGGCGTATTAGTCCTAGTTGTTCCTCTTGTTGGAAAATTCTCTGACCTTGGGCTTGGATAGCAGTGCGAACAGGATCAGAAGGAACAGGTGGATTCGAGCCCGCTGGGTTCATCTTGGTCAGATTGTGCTATCAGACTCAGCACAGGACACCCAAATGCGTGGCTTCAACAAAGTGGTTTTATTTCCATGACACAATAAATGCTGCACGGGGAAAAAGACAATCTGCACGGGGAAAAAGACAATCTGCACAGGGAAAAAGACAATCTGACAAAGACAAAGGGGAAGACTCAGACTATATATACTAAAGGGTGGGGAAACAAATGAGACACAGGTGTAACACATTAGGGGTGGAGCAAGCAATCACACAGGAGGGGCGAGCAGGCAATCACACACGAGGGGAGGAGCAGGCAGACACAGAAGGGAGGGGGAACACAAACACCAAACCCTGACAATTTAGAGCCTCAGAGAGATGTCAGTGCAATTCATCAAGAACAAATCAGGAGTATGTGATTTAATGCCTTAGTTTTTCTTCTTCTTCTATTATTATTATTATTATTATCATTATTATTAATTTTATTTTTGAGGAGATGGGTTGAGATCACATAAAAGAACATTGGGGAGCCTGGGTTGGAAATGACGCATGAATAATGCATGTGTGAATTTATTTTATGATTATCTTGCACACAGATTAAGCCACACCACAAAGACAATACAAAACTCATTCATTTAAACCCTCTGGTGTTTAAATATTAGAATTAAACCATTTCATTTTGTCATCATCATTACACCAGAACATCTCAGGGCCCCGGGGGAATATTTTATCAAACAAACCATTTCTAAATTCATCATAAAAATTACAATACAACAAAAAATGACCTTCACTTTCTAATTCTCCCGACTCACACACACCTCAGAGTCTGTTTTCTTCAGGGCTTTGACCAAACCTCCCAGTTCCTAAGGCCAGGGGAAGGATTCCTGTGGGGTTTTCAATCAACGAGCTTTGATTCCTGGTCAAATTTACTTAGTCTTAAATGCATCTTTTAACCCTCGAAGACCTACGGTATCGTATACGATACCGAGGAATATGTTTCTATAACCGCGCAGAACTTTGTAACGGTAAAAGACAGAAACGTCCTTTTCCCCTCTGAAAGTGCAGACATAGAGGTTTCCGTACATTTCTGCGGCTTTATCCTACGTCACACTCACGCTGTGTGATGACGTGAGCAAAACGAGTGTCCAATAGGAACTTTGTTTTCCCCAAACTCATGCGCTCCGTCCATTTTGATCGAGCCAAACTTTGCCAAAGAGTGAAGTGAGTCAAGATGGTCGACTCCTCTGACTGTGTGTGTTTATAACGAGGGAAAAAGTCGCTCTAAGTGGAGTTAATTCTCACACACATGGAAAATGACACATCTTGGTGTGTGTAATTGTGCATCTCTTTCTATTTTTATTTAAAGGTTTATTTCAGTCCAAATGAACAAATCCAAATGTAATTTCCACCCTGGAAATGCAGAAGTGCTGTGGCTCTGGCCCTGGACCTGACAGGAGCTGTTTCCAGGACTGGACCAGGAAAGTCATGGAGCCACTGCACTTTTTTATTTTTTTGTTTTTAGGGCAATAAGGAGATTTTTAATTTACTTACAGACTTGAGATTTTGCATTTTTGTAGCTAAGGCCCTAAATTAAGCATTTTTATGTCCAAAAAGTTGTTTCTACATGTTTGCTGTGGGTTTTGTATAAAAGAGTGTGAATTTTATTTTCTGTTTTTTTTTTTCATCTCTATTTCTGATCCTGTAGCTTTTCTCACAGCCTCATGACACAACTACAGCAGCAGATTGTGAAATAACAGGTTGGACTGAACAAAAGGAGGTAGAACACTTCATTAGGGGTAAAAGGGGCAGTTTTAAAAGCAACATTAAGAAAAAAATCCAGGCGAGGAGAAATGTACTAAAATTGCCCTCAGGTCTTCAGGGGTTAATAGAATATTCTGTATACCCCACGGCTCTTTCTGCAGATGCTACATGATACATTGGTAAATTGGACAAATCCTTACATGGAAATAGCAAAAATACATTTCATTTTCTCAACTGGACAAACGTTTTAGAATGAAGACCTTTAAGACCTTTAAGACCTTTAAGACCTTTAAGACCATTGAAACTTTTGCCCGTCTGACAGAACTGGAGTTTGTTTAGAGCTGGTCCCCACCTGCACGATGAAGGGTTTACGCAGACGTCACTGTGGAGACTCTGACGTGTTCAGCAGACGGGAGCAGAGTGTGTGATCCTGGAGCCCTGAGTCACAAACCGTCGCATTTCAGTCTCACGTCCCACATGAACCCAAATGAGGTGACTCAGAGCAGGTTTCAGGTCCACACTGGACAGACCTCTTTACGCTTCACAGCCTGAGCCTTTCTGTGTGGAGTTTGCTTGTTCTTCCTGTGTCTGGGTGAGTTTAATCTGGCATAAAAAATTTAAAAGTTTCAGCTATCAACACTAAGGCCAGGTCCACACACACACGGGTATTTCTATAAACGCAGATCTGCTACACTTCGTTATAAAAAGTCTCGCGTCCACACTTAACCGTTTTAAATATAATTCCATCCACAAAACCCGCATAATTAGGCTCTTTCAGCTTTATTAACCACATAGTTTGTAGTAGTTTGTCCTTCTATAAGAGGACGAAGTGAGTCTGACAGCGACAGGAGGGACGACCTGGACATGCAGAAGTTTTCACGCCGACTTCTGACTCAAAGTTCTCCCCCATCTGCAGCGCGTCCAGGTCGGACCAAACTCTCGGACGGCGTCTCTCCCGAGTGACGCCTTCGAGGAGGAGGAGGAGGAAGGATATTTGGTGTAAAACAGCTGAATGCAACGTGCTTCTTCTCCTCTGCTCCTCCACAAGAAGCAGTAGTTGTGTTTGTGAAAAAAAAGCAGTTAAAAAGCTCCTGTCAGAGGGTCAGAAGTAACAGGCTTCTCAGAGTGTCCCTGCTCCACTGTCTGACAGAAACAAGGAGCATCTATGACGTTTATGCTCTTATGTCGCAAATAGTGACGTTTAAAAACACAAATCACCGTTATTCATGTCCACACCAAAACGCAACACCGGAGTTTACCAAAATCTTCACTTTGGCCGGAGTTTTCCAAAAGGTTTTAAGGACTTAATCCTTCGGTTCTGTGTGGACAAGGCCTAAAAAGTCCATCCAAAATACAGACAATTTATGCACAAGAAAGGACTTTTTCTGACTGCTTAAGCCTTCATTTCACTCACATGTATCTGTGGTTTGGATTTGATCTTGATTTTTCAGATTTTGTGATGTTCTGAAGTGAATTCCAGTTTTCTCTTTTGTTCACACGTTTAAAGGGTCAATTGTTCGGCTGCTTTGGCCCTGTTTACACTACGGTTGCTACGTAACACTTAAGTTCATTATCTCTCCTCTGGCTGTGTCCGACCATGAAGCAAAATAATTCACTTCAACTGAATTTCAGAAGTGCAAAATCATCAAAGACGACTCAAGTAAAAGGCTGTGGCTGGACTTTGGGATTATACTGTTAGATTCTTGAGGAACTGTAGAGTTTGATTATTTACTCCACAGTAAACGTTGGTGGAGTCGTGTTTGTGTGGTCTTACACTGCAAAAAAGGGTTTTCTAGCATAGTTAAACTGACTTGAATTAAGCAGATTCATCTTAAAAGACCAATTTTAAGATTTATTTCCTTAATAAAATGAGATTTTTTATTTGTTTCCAGATATTTCATCCTGATTTCTCTTATCTCGATATTACAACTTATTCTAAGCACTTTTTATATTAACTCAGTCCAGGTTAAGCCTCTTTAACTTCCTTCTCAAACCAATAAGGGGAAAAATCTTGCCATAAATACTTGAAACTCGTGTTTTCTGCTTAGAACAAGATTCATATTTCGTCTTGTTTTAAGAAAACTTGGTAAGTGAAAATTTCTTACTGCACTGGCAGAAAATTTCACTTAAAATAGGGCATTTTTACCTCAAAATTGGTATTTATTTTCTTATTTTTGATAGGCCTTTTTTGCAGTGCAAATATTTATGATAATGGTAATTTAACTTATAATTATTATTATTAACTTTTTTTTGTACAAGGGTCTTATTGCTGACACAGTGTTTATTGTATATAGTTTTTGTCTGTGAATGATGTTAATGAAATAATACGTGAAATTTTATATTAGGGTTTGATAATGAATTACTATTTATGTAGTTTTAAGAAGATTCAATACAGGTGAGTTTATCATTGTGTAAATTTTATTGTTATTTATGTGTGTTGATGAAAGGATAATTGTAAATGTTTAATGACTAGAGGTGGAAAATCTGGTGCAGACAGTTTTGCCTTGGCCTTATGTTTAACTGTTAATAAAGAAAAGTGTTGTTTTTTCATTTTCTCATTTTTGGTTCTATATTGAAAAATCTATATTCAATATATCGATCTATATGGATTCAACAAAGTTTAGAACAGCAAGGAAATAACCATCAACACCAAAATCCAAATCCTTAGAACTTGTGTGTTCAGTATTCTCCTCTATGCAGCTGAACGCTGGACCCTCAAGAAGAACGACTCCCACAAACTGAACGCTTTCGAAATGAACTACTACAAAATGAACTACTAATGAGCTACAGGTGCCTCCTTCGCATCAGATGGTTTGACAGAATCACCAACGCCGAGGTCAGCAGGAGAGTTGGTCTGAGGGAGAACATCCTCCAGGTCATCATCAGGAGGAAACTGGGGTTCTTTGGACACATCTGCTGTATGAATGAGGACGGACTAGTGAAGAACTAGTGAAGAACGTACTCTTCAGTACTGTCGATGGGAACAGCAGAAGGGGCAGACACAGCACACATCACTGATTGGTGCCAACGAGACCTGCAACCCATCACTAACCTCGCGACGGACAGAGCTGCCTGGAGGCGACATATGGAGCTTGTCGTGGTCACCAACAGGCACTGAGCCCAACGATCTTAAGGAATATTGAAAAATGAATTCTCTATTCAGTTGTTTTTATTACTATAACTTCTAGAACTTTCCTTTCACAATGAAATGTTGGTTCTTGGTCTCTGATTTTATAAAATACATTTCCCCCAAAAAGTGCGACATATAGTCCAGTGCGACTTATATATGTTTTTTTTTCTTCGTTCAGTCCATGTAGTGGAGTAGAAGTAAAACGTATCCACTGTAAGATGTATTTGAGGAAAGCACAGATCCCTAAAAACTGTATTGTACTTTTACTTTTGGATTTCATTCCCTTCGTCCCCTGATCTGTCTGCGCACTGGGACGGTGTAAAGGGCCAACAGCAGGTCTCCAACAGGGATGAGCTCTGTTTTATTGCTGCTTGAATTCGGAGCTACAGGGTTAACACAGGGACACATGTCATTTATGAAGAATTGTCTCGTGGGAGTGTGGGTGACATATGTCGAGCGCTGAAGGTGCTTTCTGCACCCTTTTTATAGTATTGGTTATGATAAACGGAGGAAAGGCCAGATTCAGATTCTAGATGTGAAGGAGACTGCACTGCAAAAAAGGATTTTCTAGCATATTTAAACTGACTTGAATTAAGCAGATTCATCTTAAAAGACCAATTTTAAGATTTTTTTACTTAATAAGATGAGTTTTTTTATATTATATTCCATCCTGATTTATCTTATCTCGATATTACAACTTATTCTAAGCACTTTTTATATTAACTCAGTCCAGGTTAAGCCTCTTTAACTTCCTTCTCAAACCAATAAGGGGAAAAATCTTGCCATAAATACTTGAAACTCGTGTTTTCTGCTTAGAACCAAATTTGTATTTCGTCTTGTTTTAAGAAAATTTGGTAAGTGAAAATTTCTTACTGCACTGGCAGAAAATTTCACTTAAAACAGGACATTTTTACCTCCAAATTGGTATTTTGTCTTATTTTTTGATCGGCTTGTGTGAGGGATTAACAACAGAGGACACTGACCACACTTTGGGTTGAAAGTCTGATTTGTATTTAAGTTCTATTATGTGTGGATTCACATATTATTTACAAGAACAAAAACAGAGCGTTTGTTTACCTTAAACTAAATAAAAGTGTACCCGGGTATAGACGTCCTTTAAGTCCTTTTCAATGTCTATGTCACATTTTTAGGTATAAGCAGCCACGTTTGTTTTTGGACTCAAACTGACCATGAGTCTCTCTGATTGGTTAATGCGCCTGTCAGTCACACCCCAGGACACAGCTCCAAATCCACTCGTCTTTATGAAGCTGTGTGGAAGTGTGTGGCCGGACAGGTCCTAATCCTCTTTAACCTGACAAAAACCCTTTAGAATCATTTGTATAATTCTGCCTTATTTCACACCTGTCTTTTGTTAGCTTTTTTTGCTCCTTTTTAGAATTCATTATTATTCATATATATTTTTTACTTAAATCATTTCTGCATTTTTTCTATTAATAGTATTTCTTTATAAAAAAGCAATAAACAGGATTGTTCTGATGCGATGGTCAGACTGGTGAGAGTTTATGTTATGAAGCGATGAAAAAGTATAAATATATAATGTTTCTTGCTATTTATGCTTCTTATTTAGAATTTATTATGACCATTTATGTGTTTTCTCTCTGTTTTTATATTGTGATGTTAGAGCTGCTCTGTCTGACTCATTTCCCCTGTGGATCAGTGATGTTTGTCTTAGTCCAACTCTATTTATGACCCTCAGACCTCATATAAACGCTTCACACAGAGCAAACAACCAGGAAACGATGTAAACACGAATAACATCACCACACGAGACATTTCAGAGTTCATATTTTATTCAGAACTCAAACCTCTGCTGCTGTATGAGCCACGAGAGGAGCTGTTCTGTGTGTGAACATTTCAGCCCTGGAACTGTCCGTCTCTACTGAGCTAAAAGGTAAAAGGAGCCGTCAGCATGAGTTCTACTGCTTCATGACATCACAAGGTGGAACAGAGCATTTTGAGCTTTGGAGATGGAGACAGATAAGATAATTTAACCCCTGAAGACCTAAGGGCAATTTTAGTACATTTCTCCTCGCCTGGATTTTTTTCTTAATTTTGCTTTTAAAACTGCCCCTTTTACCCCTAATGAAGTGTTCTACCTCCTTTTGTTCAGTCCAACCTGTTATTTCACAATCTGCTGCTGTAGTTGTGTCATGAGGCTGTGATAAAAGTTACAGGACCAGAAATAGAGATGAAAAAAAAAAAAATATATACAGAAAATAAAATTCACACTCTTTTATACAAAACCCACAGCAAACATGTAGAAACAACTTTTTGGACATAAAAAATGCTTAATTTAGGGCCTGAGCTACAAAAATGCAAAATCTCAAGTCTGTAAGTAAATTAAAAATCTCCTTATTGCCCTAAAAACAAAAAAAGTGCAGTGGCTCCATGACTTTCCTGGTCCAGTCCTGGAAACAGCTCCTGTCAGGTCCAGGGCCAGAGCCACAGCACTTCTGCATTTCCAGGTGTTTATTACATTTGGATTTGTTCATTTTGAGTGAAATAAACGTTTAAATAAAAATAGAAAGAGATGCACAATTACACACACCCAGATGTGTCATTTTCCATGTGTGTGAGAATTAACTCCACTTAGAGCGACTTTTTCCCTCGTTATAAACACACACAGTCAGAGGAGTCGACCATCTTGACTCACTTCACTCTTTGGCAAAGTTTGGCTCGATCAAAATGGACGGAGCGCATGAGTTTGGGGAAAACAAAGTTCCTATTGGACACTCGTTTTGCTCCCGTCATCACACAGCGTGAGTGTGACGTAGGATAAAGCCGCAGAAATGTACGGAAACCTCTATGTCTGCACTTTCAGAGGGGAAAAGGACGTTTCTGTCTTTTACCATTAGAAAGTTCTGCGGTTATAGAAACATATTCTTCAGAATCGTATACGAGGTTGGAGGTCTTCAAGGGTTAAACACATGTGAATGAAACAAAACACAACTCCAGGTCTGTTTTTGAGGAGGTCCCAACATTCTAACATGACTTACATTTTTTAGTTTTAGTTTTTTGCTGGGGGCAGTTCTTCTGTCTCTGGTTGCTGCAGATTCTGTGTCTCTGTTAAATCAGATCCCTGAATGGAATGTCCACATCTTTCATTTTCTCTTTGTAGTCTTCATCAAACATCTTTAACTGTTCAGGAGTAAAGTGGTTTCTCCAGTCACCGACGTCACCTGTAAAACGAACACAGTTACATCACATGTGCCTTTTTCTTTTTACTCCTGCACCACACAGGGGCTGGTGCACAAACTGCACCATCAGGGGGCATCATTGCTAATGGAAAAAGAAAAAAAAATGCTTGTAGTAAATACAAAAAAAAAAAAAAAAAGAGTCCACTGCAATATGATCAGTTTGTCTGATTTTACCGCTTATAGGTTTCACTTTGAGTAAAATTAACATTTTAGTTTCATTCTATAAACTCCTGACAACATTTTTTCACAAATTCCAAATAAAAATCTTGTCGTTTATTTGCAGAAAATGACAAATGGTCAAAATAACAAAAAACATTAAATGTTTTCAAACCTCAAATAATGTGAAGAAAACACGATCATCTTCATTTTAAAACAACACAATCGTGATGTTTGGACTGAGGAAGAGTTCAGAAATCAATATTTGGTGGAATAATAATAATAATAATGCTGAACACAGCAGTGTTTTTCCTCCTTGTTGCGCCCCAGCTCTGCTCGGGACCGCGGAAGTAACAAAATAACCAAGATGTAAAATGGAATAAATAAGGTAATTTAATTAAAAGGAATGTACAAGGTAAATTAAACAAAACAGGCTAAAATATGTACATAAAAGAACCTAAACTAAGAAACACAAGGACGGGACTGAAATACGAGTTTTGTGCCTAAACGGGTCACGGAGGTCTGTACAAAAACACAAGTGACGGACTAAGGGACACATAACAAAATCACAAAAGTCCCTAAACAAAAGTCACATAAACCTACAAACAGAATCGAGTGACAAATAAAAAGACACAAAACAGAACTAAACTAAACTAGTGTCTCACACACAAAGTTAGACTCACACACTAAAGAGACACAAACACAAACTGGCCACAAAAGCCACAGCCCCGAACAGGTGAGAGGAATCTGCTTAAATAGGGGGAGGAGTCTGGAGGTGAGGTGGGAGGAGTCTGGAGGTGAGGGGGGAGGAGTCTGGAGGTGAGGTGGGAGTGGCCGAGGGTTGAAGTTCCCACCAATCAGAGACCAGGACTCAACCAGCAGGAATCCAAATGACAAAACAATTAAAGCACACAACACAAATCAAAGAACTGGAGGCCCGGGGCCGTAACACTCCTTAAATCAGGTTCGGTTCAGGTGATCTCCTCATCAGAGCCTCATGAAGCAGAATGAGGTGTGTTTGTGTTGGATTCAAGGTTCAAGGTTCAAGGTTTACTTTATTGTCAAAAGTCTATGAACATAGAAATTTGAAATTGCATTTAGCTAGTCTCCAATGTGCAGTTTAAGACATATTAAAAAACATATAAAGACAAATAAAAAAAACATCTAAAAGGACAGGAGTTACACATACGCACTATACATGCACACTACACTACACGCTATACATACATAGTGCTTTCACTCCAACACACCCATTCAGAGACATACATACACATGTGCATAAAAAGAGTAGCAGTCTGATACAGACCTGTACGATTAGCACACACACGTGCACACACACAGTGTGAGGTAAGGCAGAAGTCCAATCGCTCATTACAACGGGAGTGCAATCAGTGGACAATAAGCGTTTGTGCAATAGTTTAAAACCAATATATAAGGTGCAAAATGTTCTTGAATGTTCAACTGTTCATGTTGTCCTCCTCAATGTGTTGAGGAGTCTGATGGCTTGTGGAAAGAAGCTGTTTCCCAGTCTGCTTGTGCGGCACCGCATGCTGCGATAGCGCTTTCCTGATGGTAGTAGGGAGAACAGTTTGTGTGCTGGGTGAGTGGGGTCTTTGATAATGTTCGCTGCTCTCTTGGAACAGTGTGAGGTGTACAAGTCCTGAATGGCTGGTAGTGGTGCTTTGATTATCCTTTCTGCAGTCCTCACCACCCTCTGTAGTGCCTTCTTGTCTGCAGCTAGACAGCTGCCGTGCCAGACAGAAACGCTGCTGGTCAGGATGCTCTCAATAGCACCCCTGTAGAAGGTGGTCAGTGCAGATGTGGGGAGGTCTGCTCTTCTCAGACTCCGCAGGAAGTGGAGTCGCTGCTCTGTGCTTTCTTGACCAGGGAGGTGGTGTTTGTGGACCATGTGAGGTCATCTGTGATGTGCACGCCGAGGAACTTTGCACTTTTCACAGACTCCACAGCACTGCCGTTGATGATGAGTGGGGTATGTGTTGGTTGTTTTTTTCTGAAGTCCACAGTTATTTCTTTTGTTTGTTTTCTTTTTGTTGACATTAAGTTGCAGGTTGTTGACATTAAGTTGCAGGTTGTTTCTCTCACACCAGCTGATGAGTTGATGAACCTCCTCTCTGTACGCTGAGTCGTCGTTGTCTCTGATGAGGCCCACCACTGTTGTGTCATCGGCGAATTTGATGATGTGATTTGTTTCAAATGTGGCACAGCAGTCATGGGTCATCAGTGTGAACAGCAGAGGAGATAGCACACATCCTTGTGGAACCCCGGTGTTGGTGATGGTGGTCGCTGAGGAGTTGTTGCCAACTCTGACTGTCTGTGGTCTGTTTGTGAGGAAGTCCAACAGCCAGTTGCACAGTGAAGTGCTGATGCCTAATTCACTCAGCTTATTTACAAGGTGTTGAGGGATGACGGTGTTGAATGCGGAGCTGAAGTCAATGAACAGCATCCGTACGTGACTGTTTTTGTTTTCTAGATGAGCCAGGCAGAGGTGGAGTGCTGTAGCTATGGCGTCATCGGTGGAGCGCTGAAGTATAGGCGAATTGATATGGGTCCAGATTTGTGGGGAGGTTGGATGTTATGTGGACCTTTACCAGTCTCTCAAAGCACTTCATCATGATGGGGGTGAGTGCTATGGGTCTGTAGTCATTCAGTGATGATGCTGGTGACTTCTTGGGTAGCGGTACAATGGTGGTGGCTTTGAAGCTTGCTGGTACAGTGCCTTGGTTCAAAGAGGTGTTGTAAATGTCTGTGATGACGTTGGTAAGTGACTCTGCGCAGTGTCTGCGCAGTCTCTGAGCACCCGCCCGGGTATGTTGTCTGGGCCTGCAGCTTTTCTGGGGTTCACCTTGAGAAGGGTCCTCCTCACGTCCGTTGGGTCCAGCTGAAGAGTGAAGTCGTCTGGATTGACGTGGGCTTTTATAGGTGTTGTGTTATTATTTACTTCAAACCGGCTGAAGAAGGTGTTAAGTGAGTCAAGGAACTCTGTGTTGTCCTCACATGGCGGAGGGGCTGGTTTGTAGTTTGTGACTGTTTGGATTCCTTGCCACAGGCGTCTTGAGTCTTTTATGTCTGTGAAATGGGAGTTGATTTTCTGACCATAGGCAGGCTTGGCTGCTTTCATACCCCGGCGTAGGTTGGCTCTGGCTGTCTTGAGGGTCTCCCTGTCCCCAGACTTGAAAGCAGTGTTGCGTGCTCTCAGGAGCTCACGTACTTCCCTGGTAAACCAGGGTTTTTCATTTGCCCTTACTGTTATGTCCTTGGTGATGGTTACATCCTCCATACACTTTGTTATGTATCCAGTTACTGACTCTGTGTATTCGGTGAGGTTGACATGCTGGTCGGTGGTGGCTGCCTCCTTGAAAATAGTCCAGTCTGTGATTTCAAAACAGTCTTGAAGAGCTGCTGTGGCCCCCTCTGGCCAAACCCGGACTTGCTTCACAGTTGGCTTACTTCTTGTCAACATAGGTCTGTAGGATGGAATTAGCATAACAGAGAGATGGTCAGATGAGCCTAGGTGGGGGTGGGGGACAGCTTTGAATGCCTGTTTGAGGTTCGTGAATACCTGGTCCAGGGTGTTCTCACCCCTCGTTGCAAAATTCACATGCTTGTGATAATGGGGCAGTACTGTTTTTAAATTTGCCTGATTAAAATCGCCAGCAATTATACAGACAGAGTCCGGGTGTGTGTTTTGTAATGTGCTCACGGACTGGTACAGAATGGAGAGCGCCTCCTTTGTGTTTGCGCTGGGTGGTATGTAAACAGCTGTGATATTCACCGAGTTGAACTCGCGTGGCAGGTAGAACGGGCGGCAGCTGAGAGTTAGAAACTCAATGTTTTCTGATTCAACAGACGTTAGAATAGAACGACCCAAACACATGTAGAGACGCTGAGTTCAGAAATTAAAAGTGCAGTGGTCTCTTATTTTTGTCCAGAGCAGTCGGTTAAATTATGTTTTTTTTAATGTTTAATTATCTCTGCAGCAAAAGATAAATGATAAGATAAAATCATTAAAAAGTGCTTTGCCAGGACAGTCTTTTTTCAGTTTTAATGAGATAAAATAAGATAAGTCAGGACTTTATTGATGTCGCAGTGGAGAAATTCAACAGTCACAGTAGCTCCAGGACAGTTTAGTGCAAAAAAGGAAAAAAGTGTGATGATCAAGATAAACAATAATAATAAGATTCTGATAATAATTCTGTTTTACTTTCAATAAACTGTAAACTTGAAACTGAGCCGACCTTTTCTCATGAACGTAGAGATGCTTTTGTCGTACACAGTGGGCGGGACACAGGAATAGTTGGACATGGGGTTTTCCTTCATGCTTTCGAATGAAGTCAGCTCCACAATCCGACTGATGACGTCATCACAGAGGGACAGGTCCAGGTACCTGATGATGCGCTCCACTTCCCGTCGGGGATTCTGGGCACACACTCGAGTTCAGGACATGCATTTCAAAGCCACGTTTTAGCTTCGCTCACCTCCTTCATGTCTTCATAAAACAGGTACAAGATGTTCCTCTTTTCTCTCTCTGCCCAGTAGCCTTTGACGTGGTCGTACCAGGAGCCCCAGGCCACTGTCCGAATGTGACGGAAAAGAGAAGATTCAAAATACACGACACAAAAGGATTTTCTGGCAGAGTTAAACTGACTTGAATTAAGCAGATTCATCTTAAAAGATCAATTTTAAGATTTTTTTTACTTAATAACATAAATTTTCAAGATATTCATCCTGATTTATCTTATCTCGATATTACAACTTATTCTAAGCACTTTTTATATTACCTCAGTCCAGGTTAAGCCTCTTTAACTTCCTTCTCAAACCAATAAGGGGGAAAATCTTGTCATAAATACTTGAAACTCGTGTTTTCTGCTTAGAACAAGATTCGTATTTCGTCTTGTTTTAAGAAAACTTGGTAAGTGGAAATTTCTTACTGCACTGGCAGATAATTTCACTTAAAATAGGGAATTTTTACCTCAAAATTGGTATTTTTTCTTATTTTTGATAGGCCTTTTTTGCAGTGTATTCAGTGAGCCGAAACATGTGGACCGAAATCTCACACTTTCCTCTGGATAACTACAGGAAATAAATACTCAACCAACACAAGAGCCAAAGGTGATCTCAGGTTCGAAGGATCTATTTACAGAAACAGCAGAAAAGACGTTCAAAAAGCTGATATTCCCTGGAGTGAAGCCTAGAGTTTGATTAGTGTGTAAAATGGGGTGCTCCTCTACTTACACTCCCCGCGCATGAACTTGTGGATGTAGCCGTCCCAGGGGCCCGGCTCTGGCTGGGTTCCGTTCATGCGGTCGAAGTGGTAGTAGCTCACCAGGTTGTCTTTGGCATTGCGTGCTACGTATATCACCTATACATCATATAAACTTCATCACAACATGTACGACAGGAGTGACACATGTGGCACCAGGACACAGCAGGACCAGAAGGAACTGCTGCAGGAGCACAAGCACCACCCCACAACAAGGGTGCACGATAAAGACGGAGCACCACGGCACTGGAGTGGACGGCTGCTTTTGTGGCTGCCTGACTCACACTGAGCAGATTTGGAGACCTTTTGTTTTTTTTGGCTCAGATTTTGACATTCAGTCGGAGGATTTTAACCAACGAGGAAGTGCAGGATGTGCAGTTCAAAGGGCTCGAGTGAGGGACTGTAATCGCAGCAGCAGTGCGACACTACGAGACGATGCAACAGCTGCTTCCCACAGGTCGTCAGGCTCATCAACGCACTTTTATATGACAATGACAGTAAAGCAGTTGCAGTGAATTTAAATGAGATATTTAGTGACGATGGAGAGATGTGATGGGTGGGAGGAGACTCTGGGTGGGGGCTATGTCTCTTAGATGGTCGCCGAGCCCATTCAGAAGGAGGAGCAGGGGGAGGAGCAGGGGAAGGACAGGGGGAGGAGCAGGGGGAGGAGCAAGGAAAGGACAGGGGGAGGAGCAGGGGGAGGAGCAGGAGGAGGAGCAGGGGGAGGAGCAGGGGGAGGAGCAGGAGGAGGAGCAGAAGGAGGAGTGGGAGGAGCAGGGGGAGGAGCAGGAGAAGGAGTGGGAGGAGAAGCAGGGGGAGGAGCAGGGGGAGGAGTGGGAGGAGCAGGGGGAGGAGCAGAAGGAGGAGTGGGAGGAGCAGGGGGAGGAGCAGGAGGAGGAGTGGTTGGAGAAGCAGGGGGAGGAGCAGTAGGAGGAGTGGGAGGAGCAGGGGGAGGAGCAGAAGGAGGAGTCGGAGGAGCAGAAGGAGGAGCAGAAGGAGGAGCAGGGGAGGAGCAGGAGGAGGAGCAGGGGGAGGAGCAGGGAAAGGACAGGGGGAGGAGCAGGGGGAGGAGCAGGAAGAGGAGCAGGAGGGGGAGGAGCAGAAGGAGGAGTGGGAGGAGCAGGGGAAGGAGCAGGAGGAAAAGCAGGGGGAGGAGCAGGAGGAGGAGCAGAAGGAGGAGCAGGAGGAGGAGTGGGAGGAGCAGGGGGAGGAGCAGGGGGAGGAGCAGGAAGAGGAGCAGGGGGAGAAGCAGGGGGAGGAGCAGGGGGAGGAGCAGGAGGAGGAGTAGGGGGAGGAGCAGGGGGAGGAGCAGGGGGAGGAGGAGCAGAAGGAGGAGTGGGAGGAGCAGGAGGAAGAGCAGGGGGAGGAGCAGGAGGAGGAGCAGAAGGAGGTTGAGGCGTGGTTCTGCTTCTGAATGTCAGTGAAACATACTAACGTCACCTCAGGTATGAAAACTCACTTTGCACTTGTTTTCCCAGAAACCTGGAGGCACCATCTGAAGGGGGAGGTGTGTCTTTATCAGTCTCGGGGGGTCCAGTTTTTTCAGAAGATCAAGACCTAAACACATTTTAAAAATCTAAATGCTGTTTATCCATCAGTTTATTGTTTGAGCTTAAATCAGTGATTAACTGATGACCCAGGACACGACATCGACTCTACTGCAAAGAATAACTTATGAACAAAAACTATGGTGTAAAATTAAACCAGTTCCTCCACACGATTACTGGAAATGTGGACTGTAGACACTAAATGTATGATGATTATATATATGTCAACTAATATGAACTGATATACAAGTTAGAGGCACAGTGTATGTACTGTATATGTAATGATTTTTTGTTGACGGCGATGTGCGTGAACTAAACAGCTGCACATTTCTGATCCTAGTTTGAAGCATAAAAATAAAGAGTTTACACTAAGGTTTTATGAGTTTAATCATTTGGCCGTGCACTTGCCTGAGGGGATGGGTTTGGGGGTGACCATCTCAAGAAAGGGGCTGCGCACTTGTGTGGGGGCTCGCTTACACGCCTCAGCATCCCCGTCGTGTAGAAGCAAATCAACTATTTCCTGAGTCCATGTTGTCCCTAATGTACAAACAAACAGGTTAGTAGATTATCCCAGGACTTCTTCATGGAAAACAGTTTACATTGTGTGTGCAAACACTATTCAGGAGACAAAGTTCTTATTGATTACATCTGAAATCAACATCTTCAGTTGGACATGTCTAAACATTTGTTTTTAAACCTTTGACACACTTTCCAACAGCAACACAAGCATAGCCCTGGCCTTTATTTATCAGATATCCCTTCTGAACTTTTCTGTTCAGTTCTTTTCATACATTATACATCTGTGATCTAAATCTTAGAACAGGTGTAAAGTGTATTTATCCTTATCACCGATCTCTAATGATTAAATAACAAGTTTAAGCTGCAATTAACATGACTTCTATCAACATAAGAGACAAAATCGCACTTTAAAGTCAATTATGTGATCACCTGCTTTAGGATATGTAGCGATGAGGAGATCTGAAGGGTCTGGGTTGAAAGCCCAGGTGTCTTCAAAGTTGTCCGCGATGTGAAATCTGAGAGGAACACCCCTCACAGCAACCAAGGGGAAGCGCCAAAGCTGCTTCTCTGCTCTTTGGAGGATCGCACTCCAGTCCAGCTCTTCTTTCTCTGACATAACTACAAAAACATTCAAAAACCCACAATAAAAATTCAACAAAATAAGTACAGAAGTCCCTCAGCTGACAGATCCTGACAGACATGGAGAGTGGCTTTAATAGTAGCAGTCTCCTCCTCCTGCTGCTTTGCCAGACTCACTCCTCCATAAACTTTGTTCTTCTTGTTGTAGATTAAACTGTGTAACGCAGCTTAATTCAGATATATTGTCTGGAGGTCCCTCCTGTGGGCTCACCACCTGCAGAGGGGTTCATAGGGGGGGTCAGGTGCTATGAGTATTGGGCAGCAAACTGCCCCCACGACCCAGCTGGATTAAGCGGGAGAAGATGGATGGATGGATGTCTGGAGGTCCCGTGTCTTCCTCTCTCTTGGTTGTTTTCCTATTGAAATTGCTCACACAGGGTCTTGACTAAACTGGTTTATGCAACTTTGCCACTTACCTTTGATTTCCTCTTTACTGACCTAACCCAGTGTTCTTTGTAATTTGAGCTACAGCTCTGCACTCCACCCAAACGAGCAAAGCTGTGATGGGTTTAGTTTGTGCTTTCTTCTTCTTCTGCTTCTTCTTTCCTTTTTAATGGCGGTTGGCAGCTAGCTGAAAGGTGCATTTACCGCCAAATACTGGACTGGAGTGTGGACAGGAGATAGCAAAAAAACAAAAAACAAAACAAAAACTAAGCAAATACAATGTCATAAACCAAACTATATTCTATCAATTAAACCTGTTATCGTTAAGTGACGGACAATGACTTTCCAAAGTTTCTGTGAAGGGGCCCCTAGGAGATTTGTAAAAGTTAAGTCTTGTCTGTTGTTCCTACACCATGCTACTGTCTGCCCTCTCTCTCTCATATCTGCTGCAGTGGACTATCACATGTTCAACAGTTTCTGGGTTGTGTGGTTGCATAATCCAGTGGGCTGCTTGTGTATTTTATAGAGGGAATAATTTAATCCAGTGTGGCCGATTCTTAAACGGGTGTAAACTCTCTCTTCCCTTGGCCTCCTGCCACAGAACTGCGTGAGCCAACGTGTTGCTGAATTCTGTGAAGGTGCCTTCCTGTGTCTGAGATGTCCCAGTTTTCCTGCCAGTTCCTCCATATGTGACTGTTAATGATGGTTTTAACCTCAAATTTACTTATTGGGACGGCTGTATTAATTGAGGGGAATTTCAGCGAGTTCTCAGCCAGCATGTCCACTATCTCGTTACCTTCCACTCCAACATGGGCAGGAACCCAACGAAAGGAGGAGTTCAGGCCTCTGCTATGAAGCGCGAGGACTGAACAGAGGACTGAGTGAATGAGATCCTGTCTACAATCAGGTTTTCCAGACTTGATGCTCTGTAATGCTGAAAGACTGTCCGAGGCCATTACTATGCTTCTATTTTATGAGTTTCTTTCTGCCCATTGCAGTGCCAACTGTATTACCATTAGTTCTGTTGTGAAGACTGAAAGATGGTCTGACAGTCTCTTCTTAACTGCTACCTCAAAGTGAGGGATGACAAAAGCAGCACCAGTGCGCCCACTCTTGGGTCTTTTGAGCCGTCTGTGAATATCACCAGCTTATCAGAAAGATGATTGATTTGCTCTTGGACAAAAAATTCAGGTGACTTTTTAGATTTTCCTTTGAGCTTCTTGTGTAGGCCAGTATCTACTGGAGCCAAAATGAATTTCCATGGGGCAACAGTTGATAAAGGCACAGTGGGGTTTAGATTAAGCTCACACGGGCCAGCGAGCTGTGCTTTTGCATTTGCTACCCAGCCAAAGCTGTGGTAGTCAGTTTTGTAATGTTCCCAACATTCTTTGATCATTTCTTTTGCAGGGTGAGCCCCACAATGACCTTGTACATTCACCCAGTAGGCCAACGTGAGTTTAAGCCTTCGAAGCCGGAGTGGCATCTCTCCTAATTCAACCTGCATTGCAGAGACAGGAGACGTCCTGAAGGCCCTGCTACAGATACGAAGAGCCTGGGCCTGCTCTACATCAAGCTTCTTGAGGTTTGTTTCTGCTGCAGACATGTAAGCGATGCAGCTATAATCTAATGTGTCTCTCATAATGGCCCAGTAGATGTTTAGAAGACACCTTCTGTTAGCTCCCCAGTCCTGCCCAGTTAAGCACCGCAATAAATTATTCACTTTTTTACACTTATTCTGAACTTTTCCTGTATGTTGCTTCCAAGTGAGCCTTTCGTCAAAAATTACTCCCAGGAACCAAACCTCTTTGACCTGTTCAAGCTCCTGTCCATAAAGTTTCAGGGATACTTCCTTGTGACGGCTATAAAAGCAAATTGTCTGGGACTTTGACACAGACAATTTAAATCCCCAGTTCAGTGTCCACTGCTCCACTTGCTTTATTGCCCCTTGCATTTTCTTCTGGATAAACTGCAGATTCCTTCCTCTCACCCACAATGCACCATCATCCGCATAGAGTGACCTGCCAATTGAGCCATCAACCTCCGCAAAGATATCATTATTCATAACATTGAACAAGACAGGACTACACACACTGCCTTGTGGAATTCCATTTTCTACAGCATATACATCAGAATATTCTGTACCTGCCCTTACTGGAATTTGTCGGCCAAACAAAAAGCTCCTCACCCAATTAAACATTTTCCCTCCTGCACCAAGCTTCCGTAATTTAATGAGAAGACCCTCCTTCCAAACCTCATCATAGGCCTTTTCAACATCAAAGAACACTGCAATAATCATTTCTTTATTAGTTTTGGCTTTTTGGATTTCTGACTCAAGACATAATATAGAATCCATAGTGTTTCTGCCTTTACGGAAGCCGCTTTGGTGAGTGGAAAGCAGATTTTTTCCTTCTAAAAAATAGTTAAGCTTTTCTGTTACCATGCGTTCCATTGTCTTTCCTAGCTGCGATGTTAATGCTATAGGCCTATAACTTGAGGGGTCTGACAGTGGCTTTCCCGGCTTGAGTATTGGCACCATCACTGACTGTTTCCAAGATGTCGGAATGCACCCTGTATCCCAGATGCGATTGAAAAGTCTCAGTACTACAGCGAGTGTGTGGTCAGACATATGTGCCAGCATATCATAGCACACATCGTCCTTTCCTGGAGTTGCTTGTTTAGCCTTCGAAAGCGCTCTCCTTAATTCAAACAGGTTAAACGGGAGATCAAGGTCATCCCCAGATGCTGGCGGTTTTTCTATTAAACCTGGATGCTGCGCCAAAGTGTTGTCTCTACACTGCCTTGCTGCTGGTGAGAGATTGTCCGAAACTGTGAACTGTTACGAATGGAGAGGCTAAAAGTTTGGCTTTGTCACTACTGATTGCTATTTCATCATTTTTCATTAGCACTGGCATCTCATAATTCCTTTTAATTCCATTCATGCGCCTAATCATCCCCCAAATCTCTGTTAGTCGAGTTTCCCTCCCAATTTAAGTGCAAAACTGCCTCCAATATACTCGCTTAGGTGTTCTTATTGTTCTGCGAACAACTGCTTGAGCTTTCTTGTACTCAACTCGAGACCCAACATTGTGTTGTGACTTTAATTTCCTAAATGCCTTATTTCTAATTTTAATGGCTTCAGTACAGGTATCATTCCACCATGGTACACACTTCCTGCCACTGTTACCTTTGCTCTTTGGAATGGTTTCCTTTGCTGTTAAGACAATGGCTGAAACAATTGCCGTGTTTAATTCCTCCACATCTGACAACTGTTCTGAGAGTATAGCTGCGCCACGAACATCTGTTTTATTCTGAAAGGTTTCCCAGTCTCCATTCCTTTCACCATTCATTTACATGCAATCAACAATGATCCATTTCTTAGAACTTTTGCATTTTCAGTCTCACCCAACACCTTATTTAGGGACAATGTTAGTTGAACTGGATTCCACTCACCAAACGACGCGCCGTCTTGTACCAGCTTAACAATTACCTTCCTATCTTTCCTTTCTCTTTCAGGCGTTACCACATCTCGTTCTCCATCGGTACTTTCTGAGTTGGACTGTCGTGTCGATTGTTTTTTGCATTTTCGCCTATTTTTACTTGAATCTACAAGAGTAAATGTTTCATCTTCCCCGCTATCCCGTTCAAATCCCATCTCACTTCCTGCTCCGTCACTTCCCTCTGCCATCTCCTGTCTCCGCCACTCCGGCTCCGGTCCTAGTTTGTGCTGTGTTTCCCCCTCCCTCTTGTGTGTTTTTCCCATAGGGCAGTGTGTGGCAGGGGGCGTGGCTTCTGGTGCTGCAGATGAGGGACACCTGCTGCCTTCTGCCTCTGCTTTGGGGTTCATCTTGTAACCGCAACAAAAGCATTATCCACTTCTGCTTTTGTTGAAAATCTATGTCCAACTTTACATACTTGCTTTATTAGAATTGTCTCCATCAGCATTTCGTTTCACATTACTGGATTTCAACACCCAGTATCCAATAGAAACAATGCTTTCATTCAGCCTAAACATTCCCAGTGTAACGTCCTAGACAGCATCCTTACATTTGGAGGTGTGATCAAATAGATTCACACAATAACCACTTCTAGAGTCAAATGTATTTTTACTTGAGATGTGAAAAAAAGCAGAAAGTTGTGTTTATGCTTTTGGGGAATGTGCTCCAGATGTGCTAAAGACCAAGGCGCCTCTAGTGCTTTGCTTTGCCTTTTTCTAGTATTTTGCCCTTACTCCCTTTGTCTCCTTCTCCTTGCTTCTACTGTCTTCGTCACTGCTGTTTTTGCTTTTGGCCTGTTTCCCACTTTCACTGTTTTGTCTATTTTAACTGTGTAGCTACTTTTATTGAAATTAAAATGTTTCTTTTAAAATGTACAATAAAGATTGTCATTAATGGAACCTAGCTCGCTCCCCTTTGATATACTTAGCTGTACCTGCACCTGCCTTATACGAGAAAATGTTTTTGTTTCCGTTTCCATCGGGTGCTTCTGCATGTGCGCAGTGGCTGGTCGGCAAAAGTCAGTGGTGCTGCTCGTTTGAGTTGATAGTTGCTTTGCGTCTGTCATGAGATAACTCATCTAATTTTACATTTATTTGTTTTGACATGACTTCATTATCTTACTCCAAGTCAGTGAATGTTGAGGATCAAAAACATTACTTTGAAAAAGTTAAAACTCAGCGATAAAACTCATCAATCTCCATCCATCCATCCATCTTCTCCCGCTTAATCCAGCTGGGTCGCGGGGGCAGCGTGCTGCCCAATACTCATAGCACCTGACCCCCCCTATGAACCCCTCTGCAGGTGGTGAGCCCACAGGAGGGTGGACAACATGGTCCTTGATGTTAGCTCATAGGGTGCTGCATGTTTTAGGTTGATGGGGGAAACCGGAGCACCCGGAGGAAACCCATCCAGACACGGGGAGGAACATGCAAACTCCACACAGAAAGGCCCGGGTGACCCGGGGATCGAACCCACAACCTTCTTGCTGTGAGGCCTGAGTGTTGCCACTCAGCCACCGTGCCGCCACTCATCAATCTCCCCGACCTGTTTCCTATGGAAGAGGCCGGCTTTGGCCAGAGACAGGTGCACAACAGTTAGTTGGCATGTTGACTGCCCATCAATATACCCCAGACATGACGTCATCTCATTTCCCCAAAATAAATTTGGGGGGGCATTGTTGTAGCATCAGTTCTGTCAGTGTTTCAAATTGTCTCCTCCTCGACTGCCACATCAGAGATCAGACAGTGGGGAAATGTCCTCACTGAGAGCCGTGGGTCATGCGTTTTATAAGAGCATAGGCCTTCGGGAAAATATCTATTCTAAAATGTAAGCTGCATGGGCCCTTTGTGCTTGATTTCATCTGTCTATCAATCTGCGGAGAACACCATAAAAAAAAAAAACAATTATAACCAATTAACTTGATTATACTCACCTTTAGTAAAGTTGTAAATTTAAAGTGCAGCGTCCACATTATCCATAGAATTTGTCCTCTGCAAATTATGACCTCCAGTCCACAAAACTGCGCTTTTAATCCTGTTTGAGTAGCACCTGTATTTGTTACATCCATAGTGCACAGAGGTGAAGCTGCACATTAGAGACGGTGACTCTACTTCCTGTGGACTTTATCTCCAACCGTCTGTGCAATAAATCCTGTATCTGAAGTATTGCACCACTTTTCACAAATAACAGTTCTGACTTGTATCTAAAATGGAAGTGCAGAGCTCTGATCTTTGAACACTTAAGAGTCTCAAAGCGACTCCTTTTACTGTAGACAGGAAACAGCTGATGCCATCGTGCTCACAGCTTTGTATCCTGCGCAGCCTGGGGTCTGTGGTGTGAGCTTTTTGTTGCACGTTTAAGAATGAAATGTCCTGTAGTTTGTGGTGGCCTTAAGCTGTTTTTAATTAATTTCAAATGTGTGATCGTGCTGATGTGTTCGCGTACGTGACTGAACCCGTCACCCAGCACCATGGACAGCGAAAGATGCGCCTGGGCAGACGATGGCAACTCTTTCAAAAAAAAAGACGTGTTGGAATAGAGATCTCAAAAAGTGTCGGAAAACCAGTATGTCTAAATAGAGAATGAAGGGAGAATGAAGGGATGTCGGAATAGGCCTGCGACCCCCTCACAATCAGTCTAAACAACATCAGCAACTCGGCAAACTCATGAAGCTGCTATAACTACAGTAAGACGCTACAGTCACAAGAACACAGGACACCAGTGTTGCTCCAAAAACGCCACAGGAAGTTGCCAGCCTAGACCCCACCCTCCCCCCCCACCCCATCTCTTGTTTGTCTTTCAGCTATAAGACGCCAACGAGCTGGGTCCCGTTCCAGCTCGGCCAAGACGGACCCCCCAACCACGAGTCTCAACCCAGCCATCTCGTACATTTACCAATAAACTTCTTCTTTGCACGATGTTGTTGGCGTGGTTCTTGCTAGTGAAACTATCCTTGTAGTGATGAATGAATCAGCTGAAATAATCAAATGCAATTGAGGAGAGAAATAAAACTCTTGCACATGTTTTGGGGGTGTTGTGGATTTTTAAATCTGAGAAGAATAAAAACAGGAGAGAAGTTGTCTTCGATCAAAGAGTCTGGATTTATTAAAGCAATTGTGCGCACAACTACAGAGAAAGTGAAAAAGAAACCTTCTGTCCCTCATGCAAAGTCCGTCTCTCCCTGATCTGACCCACGGCAAAACAAAAACCGGCTCTTCTACAGTCGACCAACGTCATAACATCAACATGAGGCAAAACATACTACAGAATATCTAAACTGTTCTCAAAAGGAGACGATTTATCTGGGTTAAACTGGGGCATCGATTAGATGAACTCATGTGTACCAATAATTCTAAATGATGAGAATGAATAAAACAACAACCTGTTGTTTTAACCCTGATAGAAAAGGACTGAACATAATGTCCTGTCTTAAGAAGCCCAGACACAGCAGATCCACCTCTGTGACCATGAACACAGAGAGACTTTAGCACTTTGTGAGTTACAAGTTATCTAAACCCAAACAATACATTCTTTAGCTTAACAAAGTAAGACATTTCCATTACAGTTCCCTCCTTTTGATAATAATAAAATCACATTTTTATTTTTAATCAACAAACAAAACCTTTAAAAACATTCAAAAGAAAACGACAATCATCATTGGGGCATTTAACCCATAACCAAATCAATCATCATTTCGAACACTCTTCATCCCAGAGAAGATCTAAAACATTATATACTGCATCGTTATACTGAAGTGATTAAAGTAAAATACAGCATGCAGACAATCTATGTCTATATGACTACAAAAAACCCACCGGGCCAATACCAGAGTGTCATATTACCTTCAACATTCTGGATGGGAAAACAGCCATAACCCGAGTGACCCCTTCTCGTGGTCGTCCTTTTGACAGATCAGCTCACACACACAGAAAAAGACGCCACTGTTTCTTTTGAGGGCGATGGCACCCAGAGATGATTGAAAATAGGACCTTGATTAGATTTCAATGAGCGCTGATTATGATTAAATTCAACTTAAACTAAATTAAGACATAAAGAATAAGAAAAACAAAAAGGAGAAAGTGAACTTATTCACAAGCACGATCAGTTTATCACACGTTGAGCCCTCTCCATAATATTTTCTTTGTATTTTAGACTGAACTATTTTGCATTCTGTACATTTTGGCTCCCAGCTCTTTAACAAAGTCGTCATCGTCCGAGTCGGAAATGTCGTCAGGATCAGAGTTCAAAGCGTTGATACTATTACTCGGGTCACCACTAGGCACCTGGTGTACGACAAATTGGGCGGTCATCATTTTAAACAATACATTCTTTAGCTTGACAAATTAAGAAATTTCCATCACAGGGGTTAATTAATTAATGTATTTTTTTCAGTATCTTCCAGATCAAGTAACCTAAAAACTAATTTATTATAGTAGTCCTAGTCCTCAGGTTTCGCGCACACCTTTTGGTTTTCTGAATTAACCCCAATCCAGTCAAGCACTCATTCATCAAAGTTCTCATTATTTGGCCTGTAGACATTTTGTTCAAGTTGTCCCACTTCTGTCGAGACTCTTGGTCCACGTCTGCTCCTGCCTGTTTTTTTGCATTGTTTACGGTCGTGACAACTTCCTTAGCAATGGCACCTCCGTCTGTTAGCCATTTTTTGCATGTACACTACCGTTCAAAAGTTTGGGGTCACGTAGAAATTTCCTTATTTTTGAAAGAAAAGCACTATTTTTTTCAATGAAGATACTTTAAACTAATCAGAAATACACTCTATACGTTGCTAATGTGGTAAATGACTGTTCGAGCTGCAAATGTCTGGTTTTTGGTGCAGTATCTACAGAGGTGAACAGAGGCCCATTTCACTCCAGTGTTCTAATGGTACAATGTGTTTGCTCGTTGTGTCAGAGGCTAATGGATGATTAGAAAACCCTTGTGCAGTCATGTTAGCACAGAGGAAAACAGTTCAGCTGGTTAGAGAAGCTATAAAACTGACCTTCTTTGAGCAGGTTGAGTATCTGGGGCATCACATTTGTGGGGTCGATTAAACGCTCAAAATGGCCAGAAAAAGAGAACTTTCATGTGAAACTCAACAGTCTGTTCTTGTTCTTAGAAATGAAGGCTATTCTATGCAAGAAATTGCCAAAAAACGGAAGATTTCCTTCAGTGGTGTGAACTACTCCCTTCAGAGAAGAGCACAAACAGGCTCTAACAGAGTAGAAAGAGAAGTGGGAGCTGCTGCACAACTGAGGAAGAAGATACGAACATTAGAGTCTCTAGTTTCGCCTCACAGGTTCTCAACTGGCAGCTTCATTAAATAGTACCCACAAAACACCAGTGTGAACATCTACAGTGAAGAGGCGACTCCGGGATGCAGCTTCAGGGCAGAGTGGCAAAGGAAAAGCCACATGTGAGACTGGCCAATAAAAGAAAAAGATTAATATGGACAAAAGAACACAGACACTGGACAGAGGAAGAGTGGACAGAAGTGTTATGGACAGACCCACTGAGCTGTTGTGGAGCAGTTTGTCTGGTACGTAAAAAGTTTCCATCCAGACAATCCAACCTGTGGAAGAAGCTTCTAGAAGCCTGGGGTGAAATTTCTCCAGATCCTTCAACAAATGAACAGCTAAAATGCCAAAGGTCTGAAGGCTGTGACTGCTGCAAATGGAGGATTCTTTGACAAAAGCAAAGTTTGAAGGAAAAAAAAATCATTTAAAAACCAAATCATTATTTCTAACCTTGTCAATGTCTTGACTGTAGTTTATTCATTTTACAACTCACTGTGGTAAATAAAAGTGACTTTTCATGGAAAACACAAAACGGTCTGGGTGACCCCAAACTTTTGAACGGTGTGTGTTCTGGTTTTTGTTTGAGGTGCTCCTCCTGATAAGATTAATGTTAATCACATTATCGAGGAAATGTTTCAAACTTTTCACCTAAATTCTTGACCAAATTCTGTGTGTGTCAGGGCAGATTCTGGTGCCACTTTAACTCAAGAAACATCTGCAGATTCTTTAAACATTAGCTCTCAGGCTGCTGCTCCAGGTATAACATTACCACCCAAGAGTTCACAGCCAGTTCCTCTGAAAACAGAACTGTGGCCATCACAGCGGCCGCCACCACCGTCACCAAACTCTCCCACTGATGCGCCGCTGTCCTGCCTTTGGACGCACAGGGTTTAATGTTTAATTTAAATCCTCCAATTAAGTAACTTGTAAAATCTAATCCCACGGTGAATCTTAAATTTTGTTTGTGTGACTTTAACCCTCATTTCTAAGACTTTACAGGAGCTGTTTCCAGGAAAGAAAAGTAATGGAGCAATTGCACTTTTTTTGTTTTTAGGGCAATAAGGAGATTATTAATTTACGTACAGACTTGATATTTTGCATTTTTGTAGCTAAAGCCCTAAATTAAAAATGTTTTATGTCCAAAAAGTAGTTTCTACATGTTTGCTGTGTGTTTTGTATAAAAGAGTGTGAATTTTATTTTCTGTTTTTTTTTTCATCTCTATTTCTGGTCCTGTAGCTTTTATCACAGCCTCATGACACAACTACAGCAGCAGATTGTGAAATAACAGGTTGGACTGAACAAAAGGAGGTAGAACACTTCATTAGGGGTAAAAGGGGCAGTTTTAAAAGCAAAATTAAGAAAAAAATCCAGGCGGCGAGAAATGTACTAAAATTGCCCTTAAGTCTTCAGGTTAACATAAAAGGTTGAAAAGTACCGGATGAGGGAACATAGAGCTGAGGGAACATAGGGCTGAGGGAACATAGGGCTGAGGGAACAAGCCGAGGGAACATAGGGCTGACGGAACATAGGGCTGAGGGAACATAGGGCTGAGGGAACATAGGGCTGAGGGAACATAGGGCTGAGGGAACCTAAGCACAGTATTTACTGGATGTCCTCAAAAAGCAAAGTACCACTTATAATATATTTACTTATAATATATTTTTTTACTAAACGCCATAAGAAATGTACAGTTTCACCTGTTTTTATCCTTTACACATCTGGAGTTTGTGTTGAAGTGGCTAAAGTTTGGAGCAAATGTAGATTCGTGACTTGTCACTGTAACTTCTCCTTGTTTTGTGTCCAGGCTGCAGGTCACTCCAACGGTAACTGTTTATTCATTCAAACATTTAAGCATAGTTTTATTTCTCAAATTATTTCTTTGCAACAGAAAAGTCAGTGTCCAGAGACGGCCCCTAAATACCCTGGGATTTTATCTTGTAATAATTTGACCAGTGATTTGATGCTTTACAAAATATGTAACTTTGTAGGTTGATGATCTGATGTTCACATACTTCAGCCACCTGGACCTGGACTAAACTAAGACTAAACCAGGACTACATCAGGTCTAAACCTGGACTAAACTAAGACTAAACTAGGACTACATCAGGTCTAAACCAGAACTAAACCAAAACTATCACAATTTTTGTCTAATCTGATCCTGCCAACAGAAAAGAGCATAAATCATAATTTATTTTGCCAAAATATAGAAAACTGTGTTTGCGAATGACCATAAAGCAAAAAAAAATGCAGGGTCATAAATCCCTCAGATTATGACTGACAGGAGAATGCACAACGTTACTCACTCTTTTCACTGTTGTACAGTCCCTGACAAAAGTCTTGTCTCTTATCCATTTTGTAGAAACAAAAGTTTATAACCTGACTTTAAATGAATCGATTGGTTTTAGAAATGTCTCATATTAAAGCTGAAACCCTCCCAAATTATGCTCAATATACTAAAATAAATTTGCTTCACTGAAGAAACATTGATCATTTAATGAACACACAAAGGTCAGATTTTGGCAACACAAAAGTTTTGTCGCCTACAGAAAATTGAACAAATAATTTACTTCAAATACAAAAATCTGTTGCATAACATCAGTGAATTAAGTAGTGGTGCTGTGAGCTCCATATTTAATATCTTGTATGACTTCCATGAGCTGAAGGACTTCATCCATGTGGTTCAACAATGATTCATACAGTTTGTTGATGAAGTCATCAGGAACAGCAAAGAAAGCGTCTCACAGCCTCCAGAGTTCATCAGGATTCTTTGGTTGTTCCTTCCGTGCTTCCTCTTTCATTCTACCCCAGACCTGCTCAGTGATGTTCATGTCTGGTGACTGGGCCAGTCCTGGAGCACCTTGATCTTCTTCTCCTTGAGGAACTTTGATGTAGAGATAGAAGTTTGTGATGGAGCACCATCCTGCTGCAAAATGTGACCCCTTTTATGGTTGGGAATGTAAGAGGTGCTAATACTTCTTGATATTTTAGGCTATTGATATTTCCTTCACCCTGCAAATGTCTCTCACACCCCCATACTGGATGGAACCCCAGACCAGGATTTTTCCGCCACCAAACTTAACTGTTTTCTGGGTGAATCTTGGATCCATGTGGGCTCCAGTAGGTCTCCTGCAATATTTGCAGCAGCTGTGATGTAATTCACCCGAGGATTCATCTGAGAAATCCACCTTCTTTTTAGCAGGCTGTGGGCCTTGGCAAATGCCACACGGTTTTTTAATTGCCTTTTGTTTAGTGCTGGTTTCTGTGCACTGATTCGACCATGGAGGCCATTTCCAGACAGAATTCTACAAACTGTTCTGGTTGACACAGGGACTTGAGGTGACCAGGCCTGGTGGAGCTCTGCTGCAGTGGAAAAGGGGCCTTGGATTTTCCAATCAACAAACAGTCCTCCTGAGCAGTTGTCTTGTGGGGTCTGCTGGACCTGGGCTTGTCAAAAACATCTCCAGTCTTTTCAGATCTTTTTCTTATTCTTTGTACTTGACGCTGAGACACATTGAAGGTGTCGGCCACCTCAGCAGTGGATCTGGTCTTCAGTCTCTTGATAATTAAGGCTTTGGTCTCAGGGTGGATCTTAGGCAGGTTGTCAGAGGTCAAGCTGCAGTTGATGTGAAGGTCTGGTGTGCTGGGGTTCTTTTTATACACACCCACTAAGTGACTGATCAGTAACTGATCACAGGTGAGGCTGGAATCTAGGACTGGGTGCATCATATGACAAGGAGACAAGACTTTTGTCTTGCCTAAATCTGACCTTTCTGTGTTCATTAAATGATCAATGTTTCTCCAGTGAAGCAAATTTATTTTAGTACATTGAGCATAATTTGGGAGGGTTTTAGCTTTAATATGAGACATTTCTAAAACCAATCGATTCATTTAAAGTCAGGTTATAAACTTTTGTTTCTACAAAATGGATAAGAGACAAGACTTTTGTCAGGGACTGTATTTATCCCAACCATCCAAACCCGGGTGAATTTAGAAAATCTGATCACCCTAAATAAGACAATTATGGCACGACATGTTTTGTGATTGTGATGAGATTTGTAACGTATGGCTGCTTTGCCTGGGATGTCCCAGTGTGGCATTAAACTGGTCTATCTTGCATTATTTCAATATAGGAGGTTTTATTGCTCAGAAATACCTTGAAAAACATGTATTTTACTGTGTGCAGAGTGGCCTGTATAATCTGGTTTGGTAACGTTCTCTGCTCGTCTCCATGGAGATAGATTAACGCCATATTGTGGAAGATTCTAGGAAAAATGAATCACATCCCCATGAAGACAAACAGGACCCTCCACCTGGAAAGTACGCAGAGCCAGGATGCAAACACAGCCTGTTCCAGAAACATCTGTATTACCTTTTGTATTATAGTTTGCAAAAAAAAAAAAAAAAAAAAAAAAGCTTTTAAAGTCCTATTTTACACAACAAAGACTCTGCTGAGCTTTGACACATGTTATGATGTCATATTTGCAGTTACCTCCTCCAAACAGACCTGGAGTTGTGTTTTGTTTCATTCACACGTTTGTATAATTCTTTTTTATTAGCATCTAAATGCTCTGTTCCACCTGGTGATGTCAAGAAGCAGTAGTTTTCAAGCCAACAGCATTTTTCACCTTTTGTTTGGTAGAGATGGCCAATCCCAGGGTTGAAATTATCAAATGATTCTGGTGAAGTTGTATAGATCTTAAAAACACAGTGGAGCACTTCCTGTATTACCACATGAGCCTGAATGTGCAGGTTTGTGTGTTAAACATGTGAATGAAACAAAACACAACTCCAGGTCTGTTTGTGATGAGGAAACGGCAAATATAACATCATAACATCTGTTTTGTCTGTTTGTGATGAGGAAACTACATAATAACAGATCAGAAAACAGCGTAAGTGCCACGTGGTACCCAGGCTGGCGCCCCCTAGTGCCTCCGCTCAGTTTCATTTCTCTCCAGTGACTAGGTCAGGAATCAGAATATGCCCTGAGGTCAAACTCCAGCACCTCTGGGTCCTTGTGTGCCCAACAGGATGGAGACAAAGACAGACATTTGTGTTGGCGACGATTCCCGACATCGAGGATTTAAAGCCGGGACAAAGAGAATGTTTGGTGAGTTTTATCAAGGGGAAAGACGTTATTGCCCTTCTTCCTACGGGATTTGCTGTTGTGCCGGGATTACTCTGACCCCGCTGAGCGTTCGGGCGCATTACAGACGTCACCACTGTCACGACCCCTTCCTGTTAGTGGGCGTGTGGGCACTGCCTGTGTGTCTGTTCTGATCTCTGCAGGTGGAGCTGAGGGCGGTACTAGGCCTGACGTGCTGCGCCTATTTAAAGGTCTACTGCCTGTTTCTCTCTCCCAGGCCGCCACCTGTGCTGCACCGCCTTAGCCCTCGTGTGCTTAGTGTGCTTAGCCATAGCACACTATGACCACTCACTCCTTCACCCTCTACACTGACACCACAGACAGCCACATCCCACTGTTATATAATTTTCTTTACTTCAGTTCATCTTAATTGAAATAACTCTATCTAATTTTGCTAGATTTCGTTGTCTGGCGTCCATGTGTCATTTCCCTGAGCCAGGGTCATGACACCACCAAACAGCAGCAATTGGTTAAATAAAAAAAGTACCCGCCCACTGTCGAGCGAATGAATCCTAATGCTGCGAGGACACGGTTTCCACCAAGTGAAACGGGCTCATGAATCAGGCTGGTAAAGTGTGCGACTTCCTTAACGATCCCATTTTCAGAAACTTGCTCTATACAGATTGTAATAGCACAATGATAATTAAAAATGTTCTCTTTATTTTTGCAGAATGAAGCTGCCTATTTTTTTTTTTATTTTTTTTTACAAAGGTTTGTACTGACATAAATAAGTAACTGACTTAAACTGTAAACAACAGACCCATGAGGAGGAGTGTGTGGTGACCATGTATTCAGTCTTTGGCAGGACATTCTTTATTTTTTACATTTTAAACACTGTATTCGTATCAAAATGGTGAACATGTGAACATATTTCTGGATCTAACTGTAATGGACAGAACTGAGTGTATTTGTCTCGTATATCTTGGACTGGATCAGTGGGACATCATCAGACAGTAATAAAAAGTGTAAAAAAAACCAATACAAATAACAGGACATGATGCTGAAATAGTAATAGTAATAGTAGTACGTAGAGCAGGCGCCTGGTTCAAGTGTTCAGTGCTGTTGAAGTAGAAACATGTTTGTCGTTAAATACATAATGAATTCTCATGACCAGAGCTAATGAGATCGTAGAACATAAAGAGCATTTTCCATTATCGCACGATGGACCAACAGAGGGGCTGAAGAACGGTGCTGTCAGTGAAACAGCCACAGTCTCAGCGGAAGTGTCCTGGTGTCATTGGATCCAAACACTTGACATTAAAGAGAAAAAGCCGGTCATAAATACCACCACAACCAGAGGATTCTGCGCTCTTTAAGGCTGCACAATTGTGGAATAACAGGATTGTGAGGAGAGTGGTGGTTTCTGTTTAAAAAGTAGAATTGTCCGTAGTGCACAGTGTAAACCAGTCCAGGAGCATTAACATCTGAGAGAAATCTGAAATCAAGAAGGAATACAAGAATCCCATGCACTTCAGAACAGTTTATAGAGGTCTAAACTACAGCGACAGTTTTCTGCTCTAAAACACAGGATAGTTTGGCTTTTGCAGAGGACCTTCTATTATCTGAATCACTGCACTGTTTGTGATTGTGAAACTACACGTTCAGCTCTGTCTCACTTCCACTCTTTTCCCCAAACCCAGCGATGCCACAGGACGAACACTGTGCATTGTTTCTGTGCTGTGTTTATTTTTCATGATATATCATTTCACTGTCTGGTTGAGGCAGGGATCAGCCTTCGGTTTAGGACACAGGTGTCAAACATGCGGCCCGGGGGCCAGATCCGGCCCTCCAAGACCTTTAATCTGGCCCTCGGCTGATTTTCTCTTAAAATATGTAAAATTTTCAGATTTTTCTGGTAATTTTCTACGCCACTTAGCATAGCAGCATCTCCAGTGCTTCTGTGTGTGGCCGCCTCCCACCAGAGCAGCACAAATGAAGACTCGCCTCTTTCCAAACGCTCTTAAAGGACGATCGTTTTGACTGTGACCATGACGCCCTCATCAGCAAAATGTCAAAAATAAGAAAAGTGGAGCTGAGTGCAGGATTTTCCAAGAAAAATTTACTAATTCTTCTTTTTCACGGAGGTGAATGGGAAACCTGTACGCTTGGTGTGTTTGCAACAAGTGGCGGTGCTCAAGGAATATAAATATAAAGGAGGAATATAAACGCCACTATGAGACACAACATGGCGAAAAATACAATAACTTGAACAGAGAATGGAGTTTTCCAATCCGGCCCCTTTGGGATCAAAGTAGGTTGTATACGGCCCCCGGACCAAAATGAGTTTGACACCTCTGGTTTAGGAAGTGTAATTATGGTTAAAAAAAACTCCTAAAACACACTTTTGCTAAAAATGTTTTATTGACTAGTTTTTAGGTTTCAAATTTTACTTTCTGGTTGGAAATCCTGACACACAAGGGAAATCCATAACATTTAAAGCCAAAATTCTCTAATGTTCGATTTGTCAAATAAAAACATAAGAAACACCTTTATTTTGTTGGAATAATGCCTTAAAGGGGAACTCCGGCACATTTGAAGCTAAAGTCCGTTGCTAGAGGTGGTGGAATTCTGTCAGAAGCCAAAAAATGGCAAAAAGGCAACAAACTAGTGTAGTGATGGGGGCAAGTTCTTTTCTTTTGCACAGAAGAGGCTTAACACCACTTTAACCCGTCTTACAACAGCCAAGAGCGTTTTTTGGCTTCTGACAGAATTCCACCACCTCTAGCAACGGACTTTAGCTTAAAAAATGCCAGAGTTCCCCTTTAAGTGTTAGCAAAATGTGTTTCTTGTGTGCAAATTGCGAATCTTTGGACGCAATTCTCCCAGTGTGATATCATCAGATGTAATTTTCAGCACTTTCCTTCACAAATTGCTTCTTGATTGGTGCAAAACTAGCATTTATATTATCATTTCTAAAGAGCTGTTGGCAGTACTGGGTTGGGGGGAAAAATGCGACCCTCCATTAAAGATTTACTTGCAACCAAAACTGTACATTATCCGTCTCTGTCCTGAATGTCCTCCTGACTTCACGGCTGCATCGTGTCTGGTCCATGGTGTCCTGAAGAAAACTCAGACGTGACAGAAGAACAAAACTCCTCTCCTCCACATTCAGTCTGCAGGTTAAATATCACCTCCTCAGCACTTTGAATCTCTATAAATTAATGTGCATAAGATTTCATATACAATACTTCATGTGACGCAGATGGCAGGTCCCCGCGATGCTCCTGTCGACTTCAGAACAGTCTAATAAATATGCGTCATTACAAAGGAGAGAGGAGCGAGTCTCTGGAGGAGCGTCTTGAAACTGGAGTCTCTGTGCAGGATTGGGACCAGCCCCGGGCCACAGTGCACAGGGGCCACAGCCGTCCTCGCTGTGGTCCTGTGGCAGTGGCCGTGGGAAGGGGGTTGGGGGGGGAAGGGGGGGTGATAGTGTGGTCCCTGAGAGTGGGTCCCAGCGCGGAGCTCTGCGAGGGGCCTCAGTTCCTGTTACCGCTCCTCGGACACTTTGGCGTTGGGCCCTGGCTCCTCCTCCTCTCGCCGCTTCTGTCTTCTGAAGAAGCCCAGCTGTGGAGACAAAAAAGCCAATGTTAGCAGGAATACAGGACACTGTGGCGCCCCCCCATGGTCTGAACTCTCCCCATAGTCGAAAAACCACCTGACTTATATATGGCAAAAAGAGAGACTTATGTGACAGGATATGTTGTTTCTTGTTGGGAAGTCTTGTCAGACTAATCATTTAGAAAGTTTTTGCAAAGCTGATTACTTCATTAATTCAAATATACAGTTGAATTTTGGCTAAAATGTGTTTAATTTAGAAGTCAAATCATCAGTGTAAAACAAAACTAAATCCATCTCATACTCTGACCGCGTTGTCTTCGAATCACTTAGACTTAGACAAACAGAATCCTGTCACGGTGATGTAAACTCGTAGTCCAACGCTTCCACACAAATTCCAACATGTGTTGCATGTATTCCTGTTTTTCTGAGTGGGAGGTCAAATCTTTGAGTTTCCGAGATCAATGCAGCAGGAATTGGCATAACAAAAGGAGACTTTGTTGGTCACTAGAACATCCTAAACTAAAAGAGACAACACTGTTCAAAAATGACTGCACAGAGATTAAATACAGACAGTAAATGACATTTCTACTTCACAAACTAAATGAGTTTATATTATTCAAACAAAAAAATATTCTTGCCACTATATTCTTTACCAGATCTATGGGAAACGTTGCAAGTCACATGTCAGGGCCTCTCATGCACATATATGACACATGTCGCTGTGATATCACACTGTACATACATGACACATTTTACTGTGATATCACACTGTACATGACAGGTCACTGTGATATCACACTATACATGCATGACATGTCACTGTGATATCACACTGTACAGGCATGATACATGTCACTGTGATATCACACTTTATGTACCTGACACGTGTCACTGTGATATCACACTGTACATGACACATGTCAGTGTGATATCACACTGTACATGCATGATACATGTCACTGTGATATCACACTTTATGTACCTGACACGTGTCACTGTGATATCACACTGTACATGACACATGTCAGTGTGATATCACACTGTACATGCATGACAAATGTCACTGTGATATCACACTGTATGTACATGACGCATGTCACTGTGATATCACACTGTACATGACAGGTCACTGTGATATCACACTGTACAGGCATGATACATGTCACTGTGATATCACACTTTATGTCCATGACACATGTCGCTGTGATATCACACTGTACATACATGACACATGTCGCTGTGATATCACACTGTACATACATGACACATGTCACTGTGATATCACACTGTATGTACATGATACATGTCACTGTGATATCATCTGTACATGACATGTTACTGTGATATCACACTGTACATATAGGACACATGTCACTGTGATATCACACTGTACATACATGACACATGTCATTGTGATATCACACTGTACATGCATGGCACATGTCACTGATATCACATTGTACAGAACAGAACATCAAATCCTCTGGTCCTTGGGCGTGTGGACACAGCTGCGCTACGTTCACACTACCACATTCAAAACTTTATGAGTATGAGTTTACAGAACTTTAGCTGAAAATAGTTTAGACTGAGAGAACTTCATCCATGTATTCTCTATGTAAAAAAATTAGTCTGCTGTGACTTTGACTGATTACACAAGAGTGATTAGTGATTACTGATTGTGATTACTGATTACACAAGAACAGTAGTTTGTGGCTATATCTCCTTGTCAGTGTCTGACAATATTTCGCAGCTCTCAGAAGCTAAGCTGGGCCTGGTTAGAATACCAGGTGCTATAGTGGGACTTTTGCTACTAAATGATTGTGCCTCACACTGTACATGCATGACACATGTCACTGTGATATCACAATGTATGTACATGACATGTCACTGTGATATCACACTGTACATATATGACACATGTCACTGTGATATCACACTGTACATACATGACACATGTCACAGTGATATCACACTGTACATGACATGTCACTGATATCACATTGTACATAACACTTGTAACTGTGATATCACACTGTACATGCATGACACATGTCACTGATATCACATTGCACATGACACCTGTCACTGTGATATCACACTGTATGTACATGACACATGTCACTGTGATATCATCTGTACATGCATGACACATGTCAGTGTGATATCACACTGTACATGACATGTCACTGTGATATCACACTGTACATGACATGTCACTGTGATGTCACACTGTACATATATGACGCATGTCACTGTGATGTCACACTGTACATGACACATGTCACTGACATCACACTGTACATATATGACGCATGTCACTGTGATATCACACTGTACATGACACATGTCACTGTGACATCACACTGTACACATATGACACATGTCACTGTGATATCATACTGTATGTACATGACACATGTCACTGTGATATCACACTGTACATGCATGACATGTCACTGATATCACATTGTACATGACACATATCACTGTGATATCACACTGTATGTACCTGACACATGTCACTGTGATATCACACTGTACATGACACATCTCACTGTGATATCACACTGTATGTACATGACACATGTCAGTGTGATATCACACTGTACATGCATGACACATGTCACTGTGACATCACACTGTATGTACCTGACACATGTCACTGTGATATCACACTGTACATGACATGTCACTGTGATATCACACTGCATGTACATTACACATGTCACTGTGAAATCACACTGTACATGACACATGTCACTGATATCACATTGTACAGAACAGAACATCAAATCCTCCGGTCCTTGTGCGTGTGGACACAGCAGCGCTACGTTCACACTACCATGTATTCTCTATGTAAAAAAAATAGTCTGCTATGACTTTGACTGATTACACAAGAGTGATTAGTGATTACTGATTGTGATTACTGATTACACAAGAACAGTAGTTTGTGGCTATATCTCCTTGTCAGTGTCTGACAATATCTCGCAGCTCTCAGAAGCTAAGCTGGGCCTGGTTAGAATACCAGGTGCTATAGTGGGACTTTTGCTACTAAATGATTGTGCCTTAGGCAAGACACTTCACCAGGATTGCACATTACACATTGTGTGAGTCCATCTGCCCCAGGGCAGGTGTGGCTGCAATAGTACCTCACCAACAATGAGTGGAATGAATGAAGAATTACAGCCTGAATAAATTCATGCTTCTGAGTCATGAGTACTTTAACTGTATGTGAACAAATGTGTCTGTTGTCAGGTTTTAAAGGCGCCCTAGGTAACATTTCTACTGGAGGGCCTGCCATCTGCCACCTTTCTATGGAGATTATGGCATTAACTGATTCAATTTTGAATTTATTCAGTTGCAGGTGTATTTTTTGCTACATGCATTCATAGTGTAGACAGTCCATCCTCTGCACAGATCTGACCTGTAATTTCTACTTGTTTCCATGGAGACAGTTCAATGCAATAATGTGAAACAGAAGTGTGATTCACGTGTGATAGTCTGTACATGTGGCACATGTGGCACATGGGACATGTCTGTTCCCTGTATGAATCTTCATACTGTGAGAATCTCTCTGCTCATTTATCGGTCGTGTGCAGATGGAGCATCAGGTGTGATATTACATGACTGCTGGAGAAATATTCATTATATGTAATGGTACAGCAGCGCAAAGGGGACTTGTATTATTCATGTTCCAGAGTCTTGATTTGAATCATTATGATGCTACAGTTTGTTAGGTGAAGTGTTCTAACATATTTGAACGGAGTCAGAACTGAGCAAAGGAGAAATTCACTTCTGTCAACTGCACGTGACTGTGAGACATATTTCATCAAAAACTATGGATGGAAATTAGCACCTGTGCTAAATCCGGCGTATTTACATCAATATGTGTGATTTCATACAAACTGTATGTTCATGAATATGCACTGTCCCATCCAAATAAACAAATAAATGAAATGAAATGAATTTCTCCCTTTCCTATGGATTCTGCCTGGACAACTGAGGGATTACACAAACAAAAGTCTCAACATCTCAACTTACAGTAACAATAGAGTGCACCACGCTGGGAAAACAGGCTTAAAATGACAGAATATTGAGGATATTAAAAGTCATCGAACACGATAGACACTGAATCCAAACTATTCATGTCACTAAGCTTCTGCAGTGACAGCGGAGGTTTTGTGGTCATTTGGGGCTATTACATGACCAACAGGTGGCAGTGTGAGACAGAGTTAGTCCTGGTGTAGTGTGAGGAGGTCTGACCTTCCACAGAGCCAGGCTGAGCAGAGCGAGCAGCAGCAGACCCCCCAGAGAACTGCCCACGATGATCCACACCGGGATACGGAAGTCCCCCGCCTTACGGATCTCCAGCACGATCTGTGGAGCAAAGGCAACGTCACACTCACTGCTACTGCTACGGGTGCTTCACTGCTACTGCTACGGGTGCTTCACTGCTACTGCTACTGGTACTGCTACAGGTGCTTCACTATTACTGCTCCTGGTGCTTCACTATTACTGCTACTGGTGCTTCACTGCTACTGCTCCTGGTGCTTCACTATTACTGCTACTGGTGCTTCACTATTACTGCTACTGGTGCTTCACTGCTACTGGTGCTTCACTACTACTGCTACTGGTGCTTCACTGCTACTGCTACGGGTGCATCACTACTACTGCTCCTGGTGCTTCACTACTACTGCTCCTGGTGCTTCACTATTACTGCTACTGGTGCTTCACTGCTACTGGTGCTTCACTACTACTGCTCCTGGTGCTTCACTATTACTGCTACTGGTGCTTCACTATTACTGCTCCTGGTGCTTCACTATTACTGCTACTGGTGCTTCACTGCTACTGGTGCTTCACTACTACTGCTCCTGGTGCTTCACTATTACTGCTACTGGTGCTTCACTACTACTGCTCCTGGTGCTTCACTATTACTGCTACTGGTGCTTCACTGCTACTGGTGCTTCACTACTACTGCTCCTGGTGCTTCACTACTACTGCTCCTGGTGCTTCACTTCTTCTGCTCCTGGTGCTGTTCAGATTCTACAGTGTGGTGATGTCAAACTCTCAGATTGGGTCATGAGAGTTTTTCCTCCTGATCACATTGTACTTTGTCATGAAATATCCAAAAAGTAAATTTACAAATATTGAACCTGATCATTTCTATTAGTGACTAGTCCCAAGAAGTGACTGTAGAACAACAGAAAACTTCATTAGAACATGATTCATTTTAGCAGTTTCATCTGTATGAAATTTACTGGTGTATAGAATCATCTGAAACCCAGCAAAGTGGACAGGGCTGGGTCTGCAAAAACTGTATCAAACTCAAAGTAACTTTACTTCCAAAAAATAGAATAGAAGTACAAAGTAGTCGTCCAAAAAATTATTTAAGCAACAGTAAAAAAGTATTTACTGGTGACTACTGGTAAAAGTAACTTAAAGAGTCTAGACGTCACATCTGGTTTATAATCTGTTCATGTAAAGTCATTTGAAGGACAAAACATTAACATCTGAAATGTTCTAAATGTAAATCATATCTGAAGGAGCTGCGAGAAACACACATGTTCAGATGATTTCATATTGTCACATAAGTGTTTGCCGCCTGCACACCTCTTACTCAAGTACGAGTACTGTAACTTCAATAAACCATAATATTACTCAAGTAAGAGTAACAGCATGCAGCTAGAAAAGTACTCTGAAAAGCACAATTTGTTTAAAAAGTGTCTCAAGTACATGGAGCTGAGAACATGTGCATGATTACTACTCACCTCTGGATACATACAAGAACCAAAAAGAAACCCCAGACTCTAAAACCAATAATACAACTGAAATGAAACTCCAGCCCAGTATGACCCTGAAGTTAAACTGACAGAAAGAAATGCAAGTTGGAATTCAAATGTACTTCCATTTGAGTTAAAACATCAAGACACAAAGAAGTGCACGTCGTTTTCTGTTGCGGTTCGTTGGAGAGGACCTGTGTAATGCTCAACAAAAGAAGAAACCAGCAAAATGAAATGGCTTTTCCAATAAGACAGAGTGGAGTAGTAGTAGTAGTAGTAGTAGTAGTAGTAGTAGTAGTAGTAGTCTAGTATTGTCCCATGTCTAATCTCCATGAGCAATCACAGAATCTTCTCTGCTCACAGAGAACAGACGCTGGTGTGAGAGGACAGTGACCAGCAGGTGGCAGCAGAGAGCACTGTGTACAGGCTCACACACACTGCTGCTTCTGCTGCTGCTGCTGCGCCTTTGGGTCCCTGAGCTCCACTCTGCTCCTGTCCTCCCCTGTCTGCTCCCGCCTGCTCCTGTCTGCTCCTGTCTGCTCCTGTCTGCTCCCGCCTGCTCTGGCCGGCCCCCAAAATCACAACAGCCCCCTGACAAAAAATCCTGACAGATTTGGATGCAGTCTGAAGAAACTTGACTTCATTTCGTTCGTGCTGACAGGTTCATTTTAGGACTTAGTTTCAGGTTTGTGTTGCTTCCTGCTGCCTTCAGATGACATCACAACATTCTGTAGAGAAAGAGCAGTTTGAGACGGGGGCAGATGAACTGAATATTGTTCAGATGCAGATGTAGTTTGTGATACAGTCAGTTCTTAGGTCTGGTCGCTAATAGAACAGTTCAACATTTGTGACATTATCTTTTGAATATTTCATGGAAAGTACAATGTGATCAAGAGGAAAAGTGTCTCCTGCTCCCCCAGAGTCCGACACCATCACATCTACAATCTGAAAACCACCAACATTAAAACTATTAACAAGAGAAGAACATTGATCTGTTGAAGTGCGTCCGACAGGTGAGAGTGATTTCCCTAAAACACAGTGAACATCATTAGAGTTAAGATCTGACTCAAAATAAAATATTGTCTTTTTTTTCTGTTTTTTGTTCATTGCTTTGCTTTGACGTCCTGGTCAGTGGTCAGAGCAGTGGTCAGAGCAGTGGTCAGGGCTGTAGTCAGTGGTCAGAGCAGTGGTCAGGGCTGTAGTCAGTGGTCAGAGCAGTGGTCAGTGTTGGGACTCACATGTCTGACCGGCCGCTCTTCGTGCAGGAACATGGCGCTGGACGCAGGCAGCTCCACCGACGCACTGCTGACCACCTCCACAATTTTAAACTTCAGCTGCAGAGGACAGAGACAGAGGACACACAGAGGACACACAGAGGACACACAGAGGACACACAGAGGACACACAGAGGACGAACAGAGGACGAACAGAGGACACACAGAGGACACACAGAGGACACACAGAGGACAAACAGAGGACACACAGAGGACACACAGAGGACAAACAGAGGACAAACAGAGGACACACAGAGGACACACAGAGGACAAACAGAGGACACACAGAGGACACACAGAGGACACACAGAGGACACACAGAGGACACACAGAGGACACACAGAGGACAGAGACAGAATGAGCTCCTCTTCCTTTGTGTTCAGATGCAGGAGTCTGGTGTCTCAGAGTGGACAGCAGTCCGTGTGGGCAGTACTCACAGCGTGGAGCGTGTCCACTCTCAGAGCTCCACTGATCCTCACAGAGACGTCTCTGTAGGAGGCCACGTTCACAGAGCACAGCACAGGGACGGTCAGGGTGTTGGAGCGGTTCTGAACACAGAAGAACAGGTGAACTGCAGCAGGCCCGTGGAAGGAGGCCTGAAGAGTGCAGCCGCAGAGGTAAAGCAGAGGACAGAGTCTCGAGCGTTACCAGTTGTGTGTAGCGGGACAGGTCCTCTGGAGCGGCCCTGCTCTGGGCCACATGCTGTGGAGGCAGACAGTACGTCCCGTCTCTCTGTGGAACAACAGCAGTTTTTAAAGCAGGAGCACTGTGAACTCACACGGGATTACTTTAATTTGGGGTTCCAATTGTCTGACTAATTATGACATTTTCCTATGTGCCAAGTCAGTGAGGTACAGCCTGTCTCAGCTCACTCTGAGGGGCTGTTCTTCATCACACGTCACAACCCGAGAAACCTGCTCTGTCAGGGCTGGTTCTTCTCCTTTTTTCTCATAGCTCCTCTGAGAAGCTCCAGAAGTCCTGATGTGTCCTCCTGACGGGACCTCCTCATGTCGTTAGCAGAGAGTAGAGCGCCCTCACCTGGTCGACGCTGAAGTGAACAGAGAGTAGAGCGCCCTCACCTGGTCAATACTGAAGTGAACAGAGAGTAGAGCGCCCTCACCTGGTCAATACTGAAGTGAACAGAGAGTAGAGCGCCCTCACCTGGTCTATGCTGAAGTGAACAGAGAGTAGAGCGCCCTCACCTGGTCTATACTGAAGTGAACAGAGAGTAGAGCGCCCTCACCTGGTCTATGCTGAAGTGAACAGAGAGTAGAGCGCCCTCACCTGGTCTATGCTGAAGTGACCAGAGAGGAGAGCGCCCTCACCGTGTCAATCCTGAAGTGAACAGAGAGTAGAGCGCCCTCACCTGGTCAATGCTGAAGTGAACAGAGAGTAGAGCGCCCTCACCTGGTCAATACTGAAGTGAACAGAGAGTAGAGCGCCCTCACCTGGTCAATGCTGAAGTGAACAGAGAGTAGAGCGCCCTCACCTGGTCGACGCTGAAGTGAACAGAGAGTAGAGCGCCCTCACCTGGTCTATACTGAAGTGAACAGAGAGTAGAGCGCCCTCACCTGGTCTATGCTGAAGTGAACAGAGAGTAGAGCGCCCTCACCTGGTCTATGCTGAAGTGAACAGAGAGTAGAGCGCCCTCACCTGGTCAATACTGAAGTGAACAGAGAGTAGAGCGCCCTCACCTGGTCAATGCTGAAGTGAACAGAGAGTAGAGCGCCCTCACCTGGTCGACGCTGAAGTGAACAGAGAGTAGAGCGCCCTCACCTGGTCTATGCTGAAGTGAACAGAGAGTAGAGCGCCCTCACCTGGTCTATACTGAAGTGAACAGAGAGTAGAGCGCCCTCACCTGGTCTATGCTGAAGTGAACAGAGAGTAGAGCGCCCTCACCTGGTCTATGCTGAAGTGAACAGAGAGTAGAGCGCCCTCACCTGGTCTATACTGAAGTGAACAGAGAGTAGAGCGCCTCACCTGGTCAATACTGAAGTGAACAGAGAGTAGAGCGCCTCACCTGGTCTATACTGAAGTGAACAGAGAGTAGAGCGCCCTCACCTGGTCTATGCTGAAGTGAACAGAGAGTAGAGCGCCCTCACCTGGTCTATGCTGAAGTGAACAGAGAGTAGAGCGCCCTCACCTGGTCTATGCTGAAGTGAACAGAGAGTAGAGCGCCCTCACCTGGTCAATACTGAAGTGAACAGAGAGTAGAGCGCCCTCACCTGGTCTATGCTGAAGTGAACAGAGAGTAGAGCGCCCTCACCTGGTCAATACTGAAGTGAACAGAGAGTAGAGCGCCCTCACCTGGTCAATGCTGAAGTGAACAGAGAGTAGAGCGCCCTCACCTGGTCGACGCTGAAGTGAACAGAGAGTAGAGCGCCCTCACCTGGTCTATGCTGAAGTGAACAGAGAGTAGAGCGCCCTCACCTGGTCTATACTGAAGTGAACAGAGAGTAGAGCGCCCTCACCTGGTCTATGCTGAAGTGAACAGAGAGTAGAGCGCCCTCACCTGGTCTATGCTGAAGTGAACAGAGAGTAGAGCGCCCTCACCTGGTCTATACTGAAGTGAACAGAGAGTAGAGCGCCCTCACCTGGTCGACGCTGAAGTGAACAGAGAGTAGAGCGCCCTCACCTGGTCTATACTGAAGTGAACAGAGAGTAGAGCGCCCTCACCTGGTCGACGCTGAAGTGAACAGAGAGTAGAGCGCCCTCACCTGGTCTATGCTGAAGTGAACAGAGAGTAGAGCGCCCTCACCTGGTCAATGCTGAAGTGAACAGAGAGTAGAGCGCCCTCACCTGGTCTATGCTGAAGTGAACAGAGAGTAGAGCGCCCTCACCTGGTCTATGCTGAAGTGAACAGAGAGTAGAGCGCCCTCACCTGGTCGACGCTGAAGTGAACAGAGAGTAGAGCGCCCTCACCTGGTCTATGCTGAAGTGAACAGAGAGTAGAGCGCCCTCACCTGGTCTATACTGAAGTGAACAGAGAGTAGAGCGCCCTCACCTGGTCGACGCTGAAGTGAACAGAGAGTAGAGCGCCCTCACCTGGTCTATGCTGAAGTGAACAGAGAGTAGAGCGCCCTCACCTGGTCTATGCTGAAGTGAACAGAGAGTAGAGCGCCCTCACCTGGTCGATGCTGAAGTTGTGGATGTGTAGGAGCTGGTTGCCGTTACGGGTCACCTCTGGGATGTGGATGTTGAGCTGCAGGTCTCTGACGGGGAAGTAACCCAGGTTCTGGATCTGAGGAGGGACCAGGACAAACCAGACCAGACCAGGACAGAGCAGAGAGGAAAGACAGAGGACACAGCACAGGAAATGTCATTACCCAGTTGGAATCATTTTACTGGTCAGAAACTATTAAAGAGGGGGTAACACACTTCTATGGGGTATTAACTGCTAACACATAATATATTTAGATCACCATGTTTCCTTATATTGTTAAATTCACCAAAAATGTGTTATCATGTGTGTTTCAGTTTCATTTTAACCTCACATCACACACAATCTACACAATAATTATAACGATAATTGTACTGCTGTGTGTAAAACCTGCGTGAAGTCGCCCCCATCAAACACAAACCTACACAAAAACTATGTCAATCGTTTGTGCTTCGTTTGTGCTGCAAAAAGTTTCATTTGTGCGATTCTGGTTCTTCAGATATTTGCAGTTTTAAATGACGTCGTCCAGAACCTCAGAATGTGAAACAGCCTCAAAACAGAAAGAAAATGATAGAAAACGTTTGTATTTGGTTTGTGTTGTTTTTGTGCTGTGACAGTTTCATTTCTGTGGTAATTATAGGACGTCATTTCCGCTCAGCTGACGGCGACAAACTCCACAAAACTAGTGGCAAATATCTGAAGAACCAGAATCGCACAAACAAAACTCTTTGCAGCACAAACGATTGACTCCATTTTGGATGTTTTAGAGCATTTTGAAGCTTCCTGTGGGTCTGACCCCAGTTTGACCTGTAAAAGAATCGTTAATTTCTCCAAAACTAAAAAAGCAATAACGAAACTTTTTGCAGCACGAAACAGCACAAACGATTGACATAGTTTTTGTGCAGGGTCGCGTTTGATGGGGATAGAAGATAGAACCATGACGACACTGTTCTATAAAACGTTTATGGAATCAGTTTGAACTTTTTCACTGGTCTCGTGGTTCGGGAGCATCTCGGCTAAAAACAAGAGCTCCCTGATTCAGTTGGTTTAATTGGGAGGTGATCGTCCAAAATGTTCTAAATGACGTGCAGCATCCTCAATCAGAATCAGAATCAGAATTACTTTTATTCATCCCCGAGGGGAAATTTTCTTCGTTACAGATGCAACCGACCAAGAGCATGTACATCGAACAAGTTACAAAATAAGCTAAATACAATAAGATAAAAGATAAAATAGTTCTCTCTGGTAATTATTTACATCATTGACATCTTTATGACTATATACATGTGTGAGCCGGGAATAGGATGAAAAGGATTGAGTAGTTTGTGAGTTAAAGTGCAGAGTTCAACAGTTTGATGGCGACAGGCAGGAAAGATTTCCTGTGTCTCTCAGTGGAGCAGTGTCTATGGCTGAAAGAGCTCCTCTGATTGGCCAGCACCTTGTGGAGGGGGCGGGAGGGAGAGTCCAGAATAGTCCAGATTTTGTCCAGTATTCTCCTGTCCAACACCACCGCCAGAGAGTCCAGCTCCTCCCCCACAACATGTCCAGCCTTCCTAATGATCTTCTCGAGTCTATTAGTGTCCCTCACGCGCAGACTGCTGCCCCAGCAGATACAGCGTACATGATGCACTGGCCTCCATAGACTCGTAGAACATCCTGAGCATCGTCCTGCAGATGTCAAAGGACCTCAGCCTCCTCAGGAAATAGAGGCGGCTCTGGCCCTTCTTGTAAACCGCGTCCACGTTCCTGCTCCAGTCCAGTTTATTGTCCAAGTTCACCCCCAGGTACTTGTCCTCCTCCACCACGTCCACACTGACCCCCTGGATGGAGATGGGGGTCACAGCAGCTTTGGTCCTCCTAAGGTCCACCACCAGTTCCTTTGTCTTCATCACGTTGAGCTGGAGGTGGTTCTCCTCACTCAGCTGAAATTCAGAGTTTCAGCTGCTTCCCTTCGATCAGAGGCTTTTAGTCCCAAGATCGAGAGCAAATCGTTTTAAAAGGAGTTTCGTTCCAGCTGCTATTGCTTTGTAATCTATTTATTTATCATGTTTTTGATATAGTTAATATTTATTGTGATTTTTAGCTAAGTGAGATGAATTCATTTATTTATGGAACAAACCCATTCCGCACTGGAGCTCTGTAACACGTTATTTGTAATTGTGTTTTTATTTGTGCTTATTGTGTGTCGTGTGCATGAATGAAATGTGAAATGTGGGACCAATTTACCTACGGGTACGAATAAAGTGACCTAACAATCAGCGCGCATTCCACTAATAAAACTACTGCAGATCGCATCAGGTTTGTGAAGTTGTAGTGTATAGTTTTGTATCATGCTTTTGTAAAATTATGAAAGCATCGTACAAGAGGTGTGAGTTTGTGCTTTTTTATGACGGAACAACATTATAACACGGTGAAAAGCGCTAAAAAGTACATTTTGCATAATACAATACAACTTACAAATGTCATATATAGGTGTATCTTTAGTTAGCCAATCATTTTTAAGTTATATAGAGTTTTCATAATGTTTTTGCAGATCAAATTTTGACGTAAGTTTGGTTCCGGGCAGAGACGTTTTGTATTTCACCTGAAAAGTGAAGTTGAAGGGGGGGCCGATCACTCCAGACTCCTCCAGCGACAGGTCAGACTTGATCTCATAGCGAGTGGGGTTGGAGCTCCTGCAAATGTGAAGAAAACAGGATCATGTGGAGAAACTGAAACTGCTGAATTCCAACATTACTGAAAAATACTGTCATTTGACTTGATATTTCTGAATGTATATACTTGGTAATTTGTTGATTTCAAACTTAAAAAAATATCTTCAGACAATAGACACCTTGTTTCTGGAGGCGCACTCTGATAATAACGGGATTGGCAGCTTTTTCCACCATGATAAAAAAAAGCCTGTAGCTGCAATGAACATGATTTGAACAACAGGAATTGTGAGATTTTAATATATGTACTTAAAAACAGCCTAGGGACTTTTACCCTTGACGCCACAGAACTGGGAAATTCAAAATAGTGTGTTTATGAGCCTTAAGCCACACACGACGGGAATTTTAAACAATTTTTAAAGGAGCAACAAAAAGCACAGACACCACAGACACGAGGAGAAAGTTATGAGACTTAAAATCTCTGCTCTCCCAGATGCAGCAGGATCTGTGTGTGGAGCACAGGATCTAAAGCTGTGAGGCTGTGATGGCCTCAGCTGTTTCCTGTCTACAGTAAAACTACTCGCTCTGAGACTCTTGAAGTGTTCAAAAATCAGACTCTGCACTTCCAGGACATGAATAACGGTGATTTGTGTTTTTAAACGTCACTATTTGCGACATAAGAGCATAAACGTCATAGATGCTCCTTGTTTCTGTCAGACAGTGGAGCAGAGACACTCTAAGAAGCCTGTTACTTCTGACCCTCTGACAGGAGCTTTTTAGCAGCTTTTTTTCCACAAACACAACTACTGCTTCTTGTGGAGGAGCAAAGGAGAAGAAGCGCGTTGCATTCGGTTATTTTACACCAAATATCCTCCTCCTCCTCCTCGAAGGCGTCACTCGGGAGAGACGCCGTCGGAGATTTTGGTCCGACCTGGACGCGCTGCAGCTGGTGGAGAACTTTGAGTCAGAAGTCGGCGTGAAAACTTCCGCATGTCCAGGTCGTCCCTCCTGTCGCTGTCAGACTCACTTCGTCCTCATGCAGAAGGACAAACTCCTGTCTTACGCTCGCCCGTCGACGTGGTTAAAAAAGTTGAAAGAGCCTAACTGTGCGGGTTGTGTGGATGGAATTATATTTAAAACGGTTAAGTGTGGACGCGAGACTTTTTATAAAACGAAGTGTAGCAGATCTGCGTTTATAGAAATACCCGTGTGTGTGTGGACATGGCCTAAAAAACAGCACCAAAAACAACTACCCACAATTATGTTTTTAACCCTCCACGCCCCTCAGTTACGATCAGGGGTTTGTGAGCGAACCCCCTCCTCGCTTAGATCACAAAGGGGTTTCACAGCCTTAAAACACAATAATTGTTAAAAAAAAAAAAAAAAGCTGCCTACTTCAAGGATTTTGCCTATTGCAGGTTATTTCTAGAACATAACCCTCGCGATAAACGAGTGTCCACTGTCGCTAATCTGCAGCTTCACCTCGATCCGTGCGCTGTGTGGATGGAAACAGACACACGTGAGGAACTATCTCGACTTTATACTTTTAAAGAACGCCGCAAACTGGATTCACGGCGCAGTTTTGTGGACTGGGGTCATTATTTATGGAGGACAATTTCTATGGAGAATGTGGAGGAGAGGCTGCACTTTAAATTTACCACATTACGAGAGGTGAGGAATAAATTCTTCTCATTATTTTCGCTAAATCCCGAGTTTGTATCTTGTGTGTCTGTGTCCATCGCTCCCTCTGCCCCTGACGCTCCAGTTTATTGGCTTTTACCGTAGCGCTGCTGATGTTTGGTGGTTACGATCTGACATCTCAAAGTTACACTGACACCACACATGAGGAGCACAGCGGCTTCAGAATCACACGCAAAGACAAAAAGTCAGTCACACCTTCATGTACTGACAAACAAAACACTCCAGGGATATTTTTGACGAGGGAACAATGTTATAACACTGTCCAAAAAAAGCACAATTTGGATAATGTGTGTCTACATTGGATGAATAATTGAGCATAACTTGTTTGTGGAGATCTAAACTACAGTGTTAAGGTTCCATGGAGACACAGGGACATTGCAGAGTGCACCATGTTGTCTATAATAACTGCAGGCTTTGTGATTTCAAAATGATCCACTCATCCCTGGGAGCAAATGTTCTCTGTGGTCATGACATAACAGAACTCCAACCTTGTGAAAAGTAGGTCTGCTTCGTATTGTAAGAAATAGTAGATGTCGTTGAAATTATCTGCAGTGGACACGTCCTCTCCATCGCTGTAGGAGAAGAAGAAGCAGCAGAGAAGTTAGTGGTGGAGATAGAAAATAGTACTGGGTTTACTGGGAAAATCAAGTCAGACCTGCTGGCCTCCAGGAAGATCCGGAGATGATCCAGGACAACGGAGCGGCTGAACTCAAACTCCAGGCGGAAGTAAACCTACAAGAGAAAGAGTCCAGAGAAATAGATTAAACACTTGAGTATTACAGTTTATTTTTAAAGAGGGGGTATTTTACCTCCATGGGGTTTATTAACTCCTGACACATAACATATTTTGATCACAGTGTTACTTGCTCTTGTTCTGAAAATGTTTTATTTGCCAAAAACAACTTACAGTGAACCGTCGGTGTAACGCGGTTCACCTTTTGCAGCTTCGTTGTTTCACAGATTTTTTTATGCTTTTTTTCACAGTGCCTTGTGTTGTGAATCCTGAGGCTGAGGTCGTCTAGAAGTGAAAAAGTCACACACTCAGACCAATGTCCACAGTTTCTGTGCCTCGTCTCCGTTCAGCCCGAAAAATTTACCTTTGCAAATTTTCTCCAGGACAAAACCACAATGTGGAGGAAACGTTCTGCACGACAAAGGCAAAAGGCCGAGGAAGATGAAACTATCACAGAAAAAGAGAAACTTCTGGACCTGCTGAAGGTAGAAGCTCTGCGGCTGTAGGCGCCTTTATGGAATAAATGAATCTTCAGTTTGTTCTGGGAAAAAGACGCTACAGGAGTCAGGACGAAGAGGCTCAGTCAGAGGCACTGAGAAATACGCCTGAGGCACAATGTCCAACCTCCTGTTCACTATTAAAATGATTATTTGACAGTATTTTTTTTAAAAACTATCGTAGTTATTTGTAAGGAAACATTTATATTTTTATTTCTTAAACAAATGCTTGGGCCTGAAAACAGGTTCTGATCTTTGGTTTCATTCTATAGTTCAGTATTGTATCGTATAATAATCGTAAAAAATAAAGCTGATACTTCACGGATTTCGCCGATCGCGGGTTCATTTGGAACGTGACCCCCGCCATAAACCAGGGTTCACTGTATTCACAAATTCACCTGTTAATAAAGTGATGCAAAGATCAAACTTTAGTTTTGACACCTTCTCTTTTGCTCTCTGCATCACTCCCCCTTCAGAGCGCTAACACAACACAATCAGTGAGCATCCCGCTAACGAAACTACTTGGATTTGTATATTTAATGAGAATTGCTGTGGGAGCATGGGTGACGTGGGCTTGTGAGTATAGCCGTGTGACAGGACAGTACTGCTCACTGTAAGGAGGGTTCAAAGCCCAGGAGAGATCACGAGATGACTCAGACATGCATGGATGACCTCTAAAACCTCTTCAGGCATGTTTCTGATGAGGGAACAAAGTTAGAACATGGTAGAGAGCTCCAAAAAATAAAACAGGAGTGGAACATCAGAGAAATCACCACATACAATCTGTTCAAAAACATCTAAAACTGGTTCATAACACATGAGACATGTCAGCATTAGTAATATTATTTACCTCCCCAACCAAACCATGCGACCACTGTGTGTCTGCTGTCTTAATCAAATGTTTAAATATCGTAATAACTGTTGACTTCTTACGTAATGCCTGTATTATGCTTTTTTATCTGCACATTTTTATCAACAGTAGTTCTTTTATCTATTTTGCTGTTCTTCTATATTTATATTACTCACTGTTTAATGTTTTTTTACTGTTGTTTTTAGGGAGACAATATTACTGTCTGTCCAGGGACGATGGATGAAAAATCGCCTTTTGGCTCATTCTGGTGCATTTGCAGTGATGCTGTTAATGTGCACTGTCCCTGTCATCTAAACCAATCAATAAATACAAATAGATTTTGCATAATTCTCTCTCTTTAAAGACACTTTCACACATCAAGCGAGTAAAGTGTCCTGCCCAAGGACACAAGCAACAGCACACAGAAGTACTGAAAAAAGAACTCATTGATGTACTTCTACCCAAGAGTCAAGTCTGTTTATAGACTGTGTACAGTAGTGACACACGCTCCATCAGTGTCTGCACACAGTGTCTGCACACATGGGGTCGTCCTCTGCCTTTGCTCAGGCACAAGGAACATTTGGGACATTTTAGGACTTTCCAGTTTCACTATAATGAAAGAGTTTCCAGCGTGTGGTGCTCCCTCACAGTGGAGAAGACGCGAACCTGAGCAGGTCTGGACTGTGGAGGTGACGGACAGATCACACATGTGCTCTGGCCTGTGTTTACAGTGGTGCAGGATTCAGAGAGGCCTGGATCAGAGCTCACAGGAAACACCGAGAGACTGCAGCTACACGAGGGTACAACACGCACACACACATGCACATACACATATACACACATGCGCACACACACATACACACACATACACACACACACACACACATACACACACACCCGCACGTGCTGAAGTCCTTTTAGGTTTAAACAACAGGATTTCAGCATTGAAACTGGCAACTCAAATGAGAACCTCATGTGGACTCATTCTTCTTTCCGATTGGATAATCATCTTGAGAACCAACACTCCAAATTATAACATAAATACAAATGGGCCTTCATGTCCAACGCTTTTTGTAATTTAAATAAATCAGCGTTACAGTTGTTTTCAGTAAAAGCTGTATTTAAATTGAACATGTTTTTCTTGTATTTGGGGTCACAGATAAATCAAGTTTATGGAAATAAAATCCAACATACAATTTCCTTAAGGAACTCCCTCAGATCTGAACGGTCTCTTCCTAAACTCCAGCACCTGCACCAGTCATGAGTCAGTGCTAGTGCAGCCTCTGCAGCTCAGGGAGGGAATTCTGGAGGTTCTGAGCTTCACATGAGACATGACCTGTCCATATACTGAGAATGAGACAAACTTGCAGCTCTGTCTATCTGCAGGTGAAGGTTCAGTTGTGACTGTAGTAGCATTTTAAAGTTGAACTCCGGCACGTTTGAAGCTAAAGTCCGTTTCTAGAGGAGGTGAATTCTGTCTGAAGCCAAAAAACGGCACAGATCAGTGTTTCCTCGGTGGAGATCTCACTGTGGCAGTGAGTCTGTCAAGGCAACAAACTAGTGTAGTGATGGGGGCAAGTTCTGAACTAGTGTAGTGATGGGGGCAAGTTCTGAACTAGTGCAGTGATGGGGGCAAGTTCTGAACTAGTGTAGTGATGGGGGCAAGTTCTGAACTAGTGTAGTGATGGGGGCAAGTTCTGAACTAGTGTAGTGATGGGGGCAAGTTCTGAACTAGTGTAGTGATGGGGGCAAGTTCAGAACTTCCACGTAAAACACCAATTTGCTTCACACTGAAGAAGCTTAACACCACTTTAACCCATCTGACAACAGCCACGAGTCTAACAAACCAAACGCTCTGCCTGGTTCACTCATTAGTGTCTGGAAACATTAGAAAACATCTTTATAAGCACCTCACACTTCCCTCTGCTGATTTCCCACTGCACAGGCCAAAGCCCAAAAGACTCGATTGTTGACTCCAGCGGCGTCGAGAGGCTCGAACCGCCAGAAACAACAACTGAAGATGGACTACTGATGGTGATGAAGAAGAGAAACTGAAAGTTGTTGAAAGAAAATGGTTTTGGAATGGATTGTTTAGCGTTTTTCAAAAAAATATAATTCACTGGTAAATAAACGGGATCAGAAACAACGTTGGCGATCGAGTCTTTTGGGCTTTGGCCTGTGCAGTGGGAAATCAGCAGAGGGAAGTGTGAGGTGCTTATAAAGTTGTTTTCTAACGTTTCCAGACACTAATGAGTGAACCAGGCAGAGCGTTTGGTTTGTTAGACTCGTGGCTGTTGTCAGATGGGTTAAAGTGGTGTTAAACTTCTTCAGTGTGAAGCAAATTGGTGTTTTACGTGGAAGTTCAGAACTTGCCCCCATCACTGCACAACGTGCCCGAGTTCCCCTTTAACGCAGAGAACAGGCTCCATACAGAACCATTAAGTAATGAGTGAGTTGCTTTAGTCACTTCCCAAAACATCTGACATTGAGAAAGTAAAAAGAGTGTACAGTACTAAACCCAAAGAGTGACTGCTGTGTGCCGGTTCAGCACACAGTTCTGGAGTGATGATGATGATGATGATGTTTTTAACCACAGACATTAGACGACCTTACTCCAGTGCTCATATCTATAATTAACTCACTACTCTACACACTGCACATCCTTTTTACAGCGTTTGTCCTCTGTCTCAGGTAACTCCTGCTCCGTCTCTGCCGCTCACATCACACAAACCGGCGTAATCTTTGTGTTTCTGTGCAGAGTCCTCGTCCTCTGCCTCTCTCCTCAGAAAACACTCTTTTAAAACCTAAAGCGGGGCTCGTAAAGACAGAGCTATGGGCTAAACCAGGACAGAGAGACACAATCAGGACCAGATGAGGAGAACGCTGCCTCACCTGGAGCTCAGGGGCCCAGCGGAGGGAATGGTCACAGTGCATTCTGGGAGTTAAAGGAGGATAGAGGTGGATTCAAACCACACATATGAAAACCTTTTTACAGCAGGAAACAGGAGTCTATATAAGTCCAGGTGTGACCACAGACTAATGAACAGGTCAAAGTGAGGTTAATAACTGAGCGAAAAACGACAAAACTGGGCCTAAACCTGCATTAAAGAAGATGTACTGTGTTTGTGTCTGACATCAAGTTTAAACCAGAACTAAACCAGGACAAAACAGGGTCAAATACAGATCTCAACACAGCAAAAGCTTAGCCAGGACTAAACCAATTATGAACCAGGACTAATCCAGACCATTCTAAACAAAACAGACTTAATAAGGGCAAAAAGTGTATAACAGGGCAACATAACGGGTCTAAACGTGGACCAAACCCGGGTTTAATTTGGACAAAACCAGATCAAATGCCGATCAAAAACAGAACTACATCAGGACTAAAGTCATTCCAAATCAGGACTAAATACGGGGTTCAGACCTGTCACACACATAACCCAAAACTAAAGTTGGATTTAACCAGGACTAGACCAGGACTAAACCAGGGATCGAATAGGCCCAAACCAAGTCTATGCCAGGACAAAAATGAGCTCAAACCAGGACCAAACCAGGACCAAACCAGGACCAAACCAGGCCAAGTGAGACAAAGACTAGAGACAAGGGATCAGGGTCTAAACCAGATAAAACCAGGACTAAACCAGGACTAATCCAGGTCTAAACCAGGACTAATCCAGGTCTAAACCCAATCTAAACCAGGACTAATCCAGGTTCTAAATCAGGTCTAGACCAGGACTAATCCAGGTCTAAACCAGGACTAATCCAGGTCTAAACCAGGACTAATCCAGGTCTAATCCAGGTCTAAACCCTAATGTCCTGTCTTCCTATGACCTCTTGTACACCTGAGATTTAATATTTTATGATATATTTTTCTATTTTATTTTGACTTGTACATATACATTTCCATAATTATGTTTTATTAGGCACGATCTTGCGTTTTTTGCTACTGAGTTAGAATTTATTATTACCATTTATATTTTTTTCAATCAATCAATCAATAAATTTGTCTAGGTCTAAACCAGAACTAAACAACTACGTCTATAGACATAAAACTAAAACAGGTCTTAACCCAGACTAAACCAGGTTTTAACCCAGACTAAACCAGGTTTTAACCAGGACTAAACCAGGTTTAAACCAGAACTCAACTGGGTCTTAACCAGGACTAAACCAGGTTTTAACCAGGACTAAACTGGGTCTTAACCAGGACTAAACAGGTTTAAACCAGAACTAAACTGGGTCTTAACCAGGACTAAACCAGGGTTTAACCAAAACTAAACCAGGTTTTAACCAGGACTAAACCAGGTTTTAACCGGGACTAAACCAGGTTTTAACCAGGACTAAACAGGTTTAAACCAGAACTCAACTGGGTCTTAACCAGGACTAAACCAGGTTTTAACCAGGACTAAACTGGGTCTTAACCAGGACTAAACCAGGTTTTAACCAGGACTAAACCAGGTTTTAACCAGGACTAAACAGGTTTAAACCAGAACTCAACTGGGTCTTAACCAGGACTAAACCAGGTTTTAACCAGGACTAAACTGGGTCTTAACCAGGACTAAACCAGGTTTTAACCAGGACTAAACTGGGTCTTAACCAGGACTAAACAGGTTTAAACCAGAACTAAACTGGGTCTTAACCAGGACTAAACAGGTTTAAACCAGAACTAAACAAGCTCAAATACGTAACTACCAAACCGGTCTAAAGATGAACTGCTAGACTAACCTGTCGCCTCATTTTGTCTGTGCACAACAGTGACACAAACCCAAATGTCACAGCTTATTAAAACTTAGACCTTCTAGTTTCTGTAGATTTGCATATGAAGACTGTGAGTGCAGCTAACCTACAGCACAGACACATTCAAACAGGTCTAAAAACTGAATTTTTTTGCCTCGAAAAAAAAAAAAGAAAAAAGGCTGTAACTTGGGTAAACTTCATCCTGGGCATTTGTGGCTCACTACACTCACTGCTGAAGCTGTTGGCAACAACTGTGTAAAATGTCAGACTCTGGGCCTCAGGGTTTGGTGCTGTGACCCTTTGTGTAAAAATATGACAATTCGGCACAAGTGTCCAAATATGGACCAGATGTTCCAAACTGTAATAAGATGTAATGTGTAATAAGTAAGTCTTCTTCTGAGCTTTAGGCAGGTTTTCTTAAGATAAAAAACTAAAACAAGCCAAAAATGTCTCCCAAGATGTGTCAGATGCCCTCCCCCAGCGTCTTGTGCATAACCGTAGACTCGAGCGTCTGCAAACAGCTTTACGCAGCTCCACACTGAGCTCCTCTCACCTCTGCCACACGTCCCGCCCACAGCCGTAAAGCTCTGGTAATAGGCTCAAACAATGTGTCAATCACTTTCTGGAAGAACGAATGAGGCTAAACAAAGGATCCAGAGGAGTTCTGTTGGTACCTGGACCACAGTTTGGAACGCCCTGATTTACCGAAGCGTTTAAAACACCAGTGGAGTTGAAGAACCGTGAATTCTCGCTGTTTGAAAAGAACATATGGACTCTGTGATCACCCGAGACACTTCCTGACATGGGACTGGCTGCTTCTGCTGTGGAAGATCCAATTATGGCACAAGTTATATTCTACACACTGCAAATGTCCCTGATCTGACCAAGATTTTAAAAGTTATATCAGGTTATTCATCTTTTTTTCACATTTACTAACTCATTCTGAATCAATTATATAATCTTAAAAACATATATTTCTTCCATGACTCAACTAGTCAGAAAATCTAGATAAACAGACTTAAAACAAGTGATTAGTATGAATGGACTCACTACTGTCATGTAAGACTGAGTTCAAGTACTTACATCTAGAATTTAGCATCTTTAAAGTTATTATCAGGCCGTTCACACTCGTCATTAACGTTTTAAGTATGTTTATGTAGAATTTAGCAGAATTTAAAGCATTCTATCTTGATTTTGGCACCTGAGAACTTATTATCAGGCCATGAACACTGATCCTACATTAGTTTTACATATGTTTATCTCAAATTTAGCCTCCATAAACCCATGAACCAGAGACTGCTTCATTCTAATCTAGAGGTATTTTATTTTAAACTAACTTCTTAATGATCTCGCTGCATGGACAGATCACGTCACTACTTTGAAGTCATTTTCTGATACATTTAAGTGTTTAGATCTTACATTTTGTCCCAGCGTTTATGCAGACATCTGCTGCTGGTCTCATGGAGGAGGATCATACAACACTGTTAAACTTCAGAGGAACTGTTAAAATTCAAAGACTTCCCATATTTAACATATTAAATTGATCAAAATCATTAGATGCATAAACACTGACCACGTCTATTTCCATGAGCACAGGCAGTCGTTACAGGTCAGGCAACCCATAAAAATGTGTGTTTTTAGCGGGATTCGAATTGAAACATCCCAGGAAAAGCAATATAAAGTCCATCAGAAAAGTTATATACATCGTGCAGCTTTAAAGTTCACAACATGATCTAAACCAGGCATGTCCAAACTATGGCCCGGGGGCCAAATGTGGCCCTCAGACCAATTGTTTTGGCCCTCGGGCTTCCAGGTGAATTGTATCATGCTACTACAAATACTTTTTACTGCATGTTTTTGAAATTGATCAAATGTAGTGTGTACATTTGAGGGTCTGAGCCTGAACAAAGGTCTGGAGGGTCATTTAAACCTGTTATAAATGCACAGACCTGAATTACTCACTGTTCTGACCCTCAGTCTGTGGCCCTCGGCCCTCACACTGGTGTCTGTTTTAATATGTGGCCCTTCATGAAAAAAAGTTTGGACTCCCCTGATCTAAACACTCAGACGACCTTCACTACAAAAGCAGCCTCGTTTAAACATCTTCAGTTCCATAAAGCCACAGTGTGTAACTTTTTTCCCCCTGGATATGTTCATTGCACTGAAAAACATGTCCTTACTCCTGGCTCTGAGTGGACTCGCATCTCCGCAAACCTGCTGCTTGTTTCCCTTTGGCTAATTCTACTCCACAGTGCAGCACAAAACATATCACCGGGTGTCCCAAAATATTTCACATCACTTCACAGGCCAATCATTTTGTCAGTTCTTGTTGAAATAACCTCACATTTTCACAGAATGTACAGAAAAAGATCAAGATAAGATACGGAATGTTTCATTTTTGTTCTGTTTTCAGGTTGAGCCGTTCACAGAAGTCATTTTGCGCCTTGAAATCTGCTCGCACACACTCAAGACTGTGCAGCTTCAATGCAAAATGTGGGAAATACTTTACCAACTGGTAAACAAATTTGGACTTGGTACAAAAAAAGTGACCAAATTAGACCATCATCAACATCAGAAGAGAAGTGAATGAGAGTGAACAGCTCGACCTGAAATCAGAACAGAAATAAAACATCAAATATAGAATCTTGATCTGTTTCTGTACATTCTGAGGTTATTTCAACAAGAATTATCAAAATTACTGACCTGCCAAATGTATTTTCATGGAGAATATTCCAGAGTATGGATCTAACGTTCTATTTCCAAGGAATCACGCAGCAGAAAGTTACATACTGTGTTTAATAATGAAAGAATGAAAGTTTACCTATTTCCCCATAAAACTTTAAGTAAAAACCCAATGTAGAAAGTCTTAGCTGACAGAGAAGACGTTGTACTTGAGCCAGTTTCCTGTCAGTGGAAAGGCCCAGTAATTACACAGATATGAACCATGAACCAGGTCAAAACATCTGCATTTTGAATCGTAATCAGACATTCTGCCCCAGACAATTCTGCTTTTCCTTTACGTTAAAGAGGGGATACTTTACTTACATGCAGTACTACTGCTAGCACTCCCTTCCCTCAGCTCTCACAGCTGAATCACTCCCCCTTCAGAGCACTGTCACAACTACTGCATCACATCAGGTTTGTCAAGTTGCCGTGTACATGTTTTTGTTTATTTATGGAGAATCAGGCAGAATCTGATAGTTAACTGTAATGCCCGGTGATATTTTCCATTGTTTTACTCAGCCCCAATTCAAACTGTCCACTGCCAAAAAGGCCTATCAAAAAATAAGAAAAAAATACCAGTTTTGAGGTAAAAATGTCCTAATTTAAGTGAAATTTTCTGCCAGTGCAGTAAGAAATTTTCACTTACCAAGTTTTCTTAAAACAAGACGAAATATGAATCTTGTTCTAAGCGGAAAACACGAGTTTCAAGTATTTATGGACAGATTTTTCCCCTTATTGGTTTGAGAAGGAAGTGAAAGAGGCTTAACCTGGACTGAGTTAATATAAAAAGTGCTTAGAATAAGTTGTAATATCGAGATAAGATAAATCAGGATGGAATATCTTGAAACAAGTAAAAAATCTCATCTTATTAAATAAAAAAATCTTAAAATTGATCTTTTAAGATGAATCTGCTTAATTCAAGTCAGTTTAACTATGCTAGAAAATCCTTTCAAAGTTCACAGCTCACGGTTCATGTTCTCAGATTGCGAAACGCTCACAAGAGTTGACTGGATTTCTAACGTGGTTGATATTCTTGTGACCTAAAATTGCCGATCGGGAGCTGGTTGTGAGGTATTCGTCGGTTCTCGTTACTCCACGTTTACTACACGAAGCACCACGCGCGATCAAGCCAAAACCTGATCTCAAAAACAGTCTCACGAGTGAAATATCAGCACAAAAATGGCCAAAAATCACTGCTTAAGTCAACAAATCAATGTTACGATATGACAAAAGTGCAGTCTTTTCAACGGACTGTCTCCCTCTCAAAGTATTAAAGGAGAAGCTACTGTTTAATGTGGCTCCTGTATTTATTGTCTGTCCTAAAAATAACCCTGGGAATGACCTCATGCCTGCTTTAAGTAACACTGCCCTGGACTGAGCCATTGTCTCCACAGACTTTACTGCGAGGATTTGACTCTCCAACGCAATTAAAGGGGAGAGTTTTTATCTCCTGTTGCAAAAATACCGGAGCGGCCAAAGTCGAGCATCAAAGAGCGTCTTTTTCCACTCGACATCACTTGGTCAGCGTCCCGCTCGCTCCGTCATCAAATACAACTGTTAGGGTTATTCAAAACACATTTCTGACACAAAAAATAATACGATCCAGGTTGCGATAACACAGAGCGTTAGCGAAGGGTGCACTCGAGCGTATCCTGCTCTGAGCCCATTTTAGTCCTGACGCAGACTTGGTTTAGTCCGCTTCTAGTCCTGCTCCAGTCCAGGTTTAGTTCCGGGTTAAGTCCCAGTTTAGTCCCTGTTTTGATGCGGTGTGTGTTTACGTACTGATTAATTTTGATAAGAAATACAATTAATAACCAAGTCTCATGATGCGATATCGTCACGATCTGAATATCACGGTACGATATTTATTGCGATATCGTGGGAAAGCTCACGATATTACGATATTCTACATAAGACCAGCTCTGACCAGTCATTTGGTGCAACAGTTATTGTCATTAGGGATGGAACGAAATCCAAATCTCTCTGTACGATATTTTCACCATAAACATCTCACTGGACCAGATTTATTACAATATAAAACTGTGAATCTGTGACTTTTTCCTCTAAAAATGCTTCACAGACTTAATCCAAAGAATGAAGATGTAAAAGTGCTTAGAACAGTTATTTCTTCATGTCGTCTGCACTGAAACGGAGCAAAGGATCATGGTCTATGTAGTTCCCTCTGCTTTTTTTTCTTTCTTAGCTATTTCAGCATCAGAACTGTTCATTTAAGCAAAGAGACTTGGGATTAGGCCAAGATTGTAAATAAGAATCTGGTTTGACATATCAAAGTCAAGTCAGAGTGAATGAACTTTAAAAACACATTCAGCTCTGGACCAAAATAGGAGACGAGTACATTTTTTTGTCTGAACTCAGCGTCTCTACATGTGTTTGGGTCGTTTCATTCCAGCGTCTGTTGAATCCAACACAAACACGCCTCATTCTGCTTCATGAGGCTCTGATGAGGAGATCACCTGAACCAAACCTGATTTAAGGAGGAAAAGGAGAAAAAACACTGCTGTGTTCAGCATTATTATTATTATTATTCTACCAAATATTGATTTCTGAACTCTTCCTCAGTTCAGACATTAGTATTGTGTTGTTTGAAAATTAATCTTAAATTAATCTTGTTTTCTTTGCGTTATTTGAGCCTGAAAACATTTAATCTTTTTTTTGACCATTTGTCATTTTCTGCAAATAAACGCTCTAAATGACAATATTTTTATTTGGAATTTGGGAGAAATGGTGTCAGGAGTTTATAGAATGAAACTAAAATGTTCATTTTACTCAAACCCAAACCTATAAGTAGTAAAATCAGATTAACTCATCATTTTGCAGTGGACTCTTTTCTCAGAGCTGTAGCACCACTTCCTGGGCTACCACCTCATGACATCACAAGGGAGCAAGGAGTGTTTTGATCTCTGAAGAGGAAAACAGGCAAAGCATGTGATATTGTGCAAGCATGAAAACTTGAACGGACTTGAATTAAGCAGATTCATCTTAAAAGATCAATTTTAAGTTTTCTTACTTAATAAGATGAGATTTCTTTTACTTGTTTCGAGATATTCCATCCTGATTTATCTTATCTCGATATTACAACTTATTCTAAGCACTTTTTATATTAACTCAGTCCAGGTTAAGCCTCTTTAACTTCCTTCTCAAACCAATAAGGGGAAAAATCTTGCTATAAATACTTGAAACTCGTGTTTTCTGCTTAGAAAAAGATTCATATTTCGTCTTGTTTTAAGAAAACTTGGTAAGTGAAAGTTTCTTACTGCACTGGCAGAAAATTTGCTTAAAATATGGCATTTTTACCTCAAAATTTGTATTTTTTTCTTAATTTTTGCAGTGAGCCAACTAAATGAAAAAGTCTCTTTGGCAAACTATCCATGGATTTGAGAATAATGAAAAAGTTGGACCTTTGTCATTGCAATTAACAATTTGAAACAAAATATTCTCTGTTTTGAATGTGTTTTGAAAAGTGTTCGAATGTCCAAACCAAACCCTAACCCGATTTATTCATTAGTTTCAGCTTCCTGCTATAACCGAGTATAACCGAGAGCTTTTTACCTAAAAGAAAACCATATATTTTGAATTATGGCAGCAGTCCTAATTTTTCATTATTTTGAAAGCTGTGGATAACAGAAAGTCAAAACACGGATGAAAAAGACCTTGAACTTTTCCCAGAACCCTTTTATAACATTTTACTGTCAAACTCTAGTTGAATGGAAGGAAACCACCAGCACTGCGGCGCACACATACCACTGTAAATAATGACAATGCACTCGGACATTTTTGTGGTTTCCTTTTACAAAAACAAAACCAGAATGTTTACTGGGTCATATGTGCTTTAGATGCCCTTATACTCGGATGGTAATTGTGGAAAATATTGGTCCGCTGCAGAATGGGTAAATGTGGAGCTCTGGGGCCGCTCGCTGAGAGCTTTGTGGTGGGCCGGAGCGCTGGTCATCTCCGCTCTCCTGTTCCAGTCCTGTGGTTTGGTTTGCTCCACGTTCATGTTTTTTCTGCCTCCAGGGGTGGCACTGCGGCGGGGAATAAAACCTCTACAGCTATCACGATCTATTTGTATCTCCTTTGGATTATTTCATATGATAAGAATGGCTTGATATCAGAATGTTGTGTTTGTTTTTAGACTGTGGTCAGTCACCCATATTTAAAGGACTTTTGAAGGACTTTTACTCTGCTTCTTGGTATGTGCAACATTTTAAGGACTATTTTCCATTCAAGATTTTTATTATTGTTAACTGCTATGGCAACTGCCCTCCTGTCTTTTCATCATTCTGAAACCCATGGATAATATTTGGATTTGAATAGTTCATTTCTATGGGTCCAGTTGTTTTGCTCTGGAGCTCATAGATAACAAGACCATAGACCTGCACAGAAGCAGAGTTCTCCGTCTCACGCCGCTGCTTAAACTCACTTCAAGTGACTTGGCACGAGTGACAGGACGTCCCTACTGACCCGGGACAGTCCCAGTTTTGCGCCCTGTGTCCCAGTTTTATACAAGAAATGTCCCAAGTGTCCCTATTTTTGACCAATCTGATGTGTGCCAACAGTAAAAAGAGGCATAAATAGTCATTTGTTTTGGTAAAATGCAGAAAAGCTGCTTAAAATGACCAAAACGCAAAGAGAATGTGACTTTACTGACTCACATGTTAGTCATGAATGGACCAAGTGCAGCACAGTTTTCCTCAGTTACACACAATTTTATTACCAACCGCCCCAAACCGAGGGTGTCTGCACTGGGTGTTTTTATTTTGCAAATCTGCTCACCATGCACATGTCCATGCTCAAACTGAACACACACACACGAATGATAAAACCAGTCCCTGTGCTAAAGTTTATAACATATATAACATGTTTATTTCATGACATTATAACATGTGGATGTTTAGTGGTCATGAGATGTTTACTGGAACCACACATGTGCAGAAACCTCATCTGAAAGTGGGTCAGCTTTAGCTCAGATGCTACTTTTACGAGCTAATTATGATCTACAATAGAACACGCAAAGGTTTACACACTCAACAGTGACTTTTAACGAGGCCTTTTAACTGACCTTATGTGCGTGTGGTGGATGGGTTGGTACCAGCCCACACTCTCTTGATTGTTTATTGTAATTTAATAGTTTTGTGGGCTAATGCTAAAGCCTATAGGAAAAAATACAGGGGACTGACTCTGGAGCTCCAAAATCTTCCCAATTTTAGCACAAGTGTCGAACGCCACATTTGCCAGCGTTGGGGCATTTTATGTTAAGTAATTAGTTACAGTTAGAAATGACTTCCTCCATAAAGTAGCTGAGTAAGTAACTGCTGTAAAAGTAATTAATTACTCAGCAAAGTAATTATCCAGTTATTTTTGAACAGTAACGAGAGGAGTGTTCTCATGTGACGACGTGAGGCGCTTCATTAGATTCGAGTTATTTGAGGCAGACGTGGAGTTTTTCTTCCCCAGGGCTCAGTGTTCGCTAACATACACATTCTTACTCTTTATTTCAGTGAGGGAGAAACAGTGTCGGTATTTCCTGCCTTTGAATCCCCGTTGCCATTGTCACATTCTCGTTGAGTTTGTCTCATTTAGCTGTGCAGGAAAGAAACAACCAGGCAGCGTGAGCAGAGACTCCGCGAGTGCGTAATTAAGGAAAACTGTTCTGCACTCGTCAGTATAGTCACATTTTCTTTGTGTTCTGGTCATTTTAAAGCAGCTTTTCTATATTTTACCTAAACAAATTACAATTTAGGCCTCTCTTTACTGTCGGCAGGGATCAAATTGGTCAGAAATATGGACAAATGGGACATTTCTTGTATAAAACTGGGACAAATCAGTGGTTTTGGATAAATCTGCTGGGGCAGGGGACACAGGGCTCAAAACGGGGACTGTCCCGGGTAAATAGGGGACGTCTGGTCACCCTGCCCACTGTGATATGTTACCGGTCACATCCAAGGAGAGGCGAGCAATTAAAAAAAAGTAGAAAATTGATAATGAATGCCATACTGTGATACATTCATGGAGACAGGCAGATGGCGAGACAGTTCCACAGTGGAGCTTCAGTAACTTCACAAATTGACTTCATTGACTGTATTTATCTGCGTTTTCATACAATGTGCTGTCGTCTTTATGATGCTTGTGCAAACAGCTCCTCTTCTATGAGAATAACACATGGCCTCACACAGACTGGGATTAATATATGAACAAATTCCACATATGGCCATGATATTAGCCCTGGTATAAAGCCCACCGCTGCTATTCCATTTGGGTCTGTTTTGATCTTAATTCAATATCTGATTCAAATGGTGGAGTTTCTGAAGCGGAGTGTCATGTGTTTCTGATGTGCCTGCTGAGTGCACTGATCATTACCACCTGAGACATGACATATTACGAGCTGAGCGAGTGAAGCAGCAGAACGGCGCTGTAAAAGTCGCTTCTGACATAGTTTCCGTGGAGTGTGTCCGTGCAGGAGCGTCTCTCACCTTAGACTTGGCTCTCATGAAGGGGGCGCTCACGTTGCAGATCCTCTCAGGGCGCAGCTTGTCCTCGCGGCTGCAAACCATCTTGATGTCAGAGTTGTCCTGCAACAGACATACCACATTAACAGTAAATATCCATGTTTACGAAGAGTGTTATTCTGTACACGGCAAAAAAATTATATATAAACACTTAAATCTATGAGAAAATGACTTAAAAACAGGGAAATGATCTGTCCATGCAGAAAGATCATTTTACTTGACCACATTTTACTCCAGACTAGAATGAAGTAGATAATAAATCTGAAAACAAGATGAATAACCTGATATACATTTTTAAATGGCCAGATCAGGGAAACTTGCAGTCTATAAAAAACTGACCTACAACTACTAAAATGAATTCTACGGTAGGGGAAATCAGAGCACCCAGAGGAGACCTAGGTAGGAACAGGAAGAACATGCAAATTCCACACAGAAAGGCCCAGAATCAAAGCCAGGACCTTCTTGCTGTGAGTCAAGAGGACTAACCACTGCACCACCAAGACTCTTACCTTATGCAGCCTGGTGAGGAGGTATAGAGGTCCAGGTCTAAACCAGGTCTTAACCAGGTCTTAACCAGGACTAAACCAGGTCTATAACAGGAGGAGGTGCATTGCGCGCGGCATGGTTTTAGTCCTGATTTAGACCTAGTTTTAGTCCTGATTTAGACCTGGTTTTAGTCCTGATTTAGACCTAGTTTTAGTCCTGATTTAGACCTGGTTTTAGACCTGGTTTTAGTCCTGATTTAGACCTGGTTTAGTCCTGATTTTGACCTGGTTTTAGTCCTGATTTAGACCTGGTTTTAGTCCTGATTTAGACCTGGTTTTAGTCCTGATTTAGACCTGCTTTTAGTCCTGATTTAGACCTGCTTTTAGTCCTGATTTAGACCTGCTTTTAGTCCTGATTTAGACCTGCTTTTAGTCCTGATTTAGACCTGCTTTTAGTCCTGATTTAGACCTGCTTTTAGTCCTGATTTAGACCTGGTTTAGTCCTGATTTAGACCTGGTTTTAGTCTTGATTTAGACCTGGTTTTAGTCCTGATTTAGACCTGGTTTTAGTCCTGATTTAGACCTGGTTTTAGTCCTGATTTAGACCTGCTTTTAGTCCTGGTTTTAGTCCTGATTTAGACCTGGTTTTAGTCCTGGTTTAGATCTGGTTTAGTCCTGGTTAAGACCTGGTTTAGACCTGCCTTTAGTCCTGATTTAGACCTGGTTTAAATCCTGGTTCGAAACTTAATAATTACATGTCGGAATGTTGGGGTGTTGAAAAAAAAGCTAATGTGCCGCCGCTCCAACCATGGGGGGAAATATGTGGGAGTGCAGGACGTTTGATAACAAATGGACACACGCCACTCCGACAATGAGACGTCAATGTCGGAGTGGCGGCCTGCAACAGCAGACTGGTGAGGTGCTGGTTTGGGTCTTACCTTCACGTGCAGACTGGTGAGGTGCTGGTTTGGGTCTTACCTTCACGTGCAGACTGGTGAGGTGCTGGTTTGGGTCTTACCTTCACGTGCAGACTGGTGAGGTGCTGGTTTGGGTCTTACCTTCACGTGCAGACTGGTGAGGTGCAGGTTTGGGTCTTACCTTCACGTGCAGACTGGTGAGGTGCTGGTTTGGGTCTTACCTTCACGTGCAGACTGGTGAGGTGCAGGTTTGGGTCTTACCTTCACGTGCAGACTGGTGAGGTGGTGGTTTGGGTCTTACCTTCACGTGCAGACTGGTGAGGTGCAGGTTTGGGTCTTACCTTCACGTGCAGACTGGTGAGGTGCTGGTTTGGGTCTTACCTTCACGTGCAGACTGGTGAGGTGCAGGTTTGGGTCTTACCTTCACGTGCAGACTGGTGAGGTGGTGGTTTGGGTCTTACCTTCACGTGCAGACTGGTGAGGTGGTGGTTTGGGTCTTACCTTCACGTGCAGACTGGTGAGGTGCAGGTTTCGGTCTTACCTTCACGTGCAGACTGGTGAGGTGCAGGTTGGGGTCTTACCTTCACGTGCAGACTGGTGAGGTGCAGGTTGGGGTCTTACCTTCACGTGCAGACTGGTGAGGTGCTGGTTTGGGTCTTACCTTCACGTGCAGACTGGTGAGGTGCAGGTTTGGGTCTTACCTTCACGTGCAGCCTGGTGAGGTGCTGGTTTGGGTCTTACCTTCACGTGCAGACTGGTGAGATGCTGGTTTGGGTCTTACCTTCACGTGCAGACTGGTGAGATGGTGGTTTGGGTCTTACCTTCACGTGCAGACTGGTGAGATGCTGGTTTGGGTCTTACCTTCACGTGCAGACTGGTGAGGTGCTGGTTTGGGTCTTACCTTCACGTGCAGACTGGTGAGGTGCTGGTTTGGGTCTTACCTTCACGTGCAGACTGGTGAGGTGCAGGTTTGGGTCTTACCTTCACGTGCAGACTGGTGAGGTGCAGGTTTGGGTCTTACCTTCACGTGCAGACTGGTGAGGTGCAGGTTTGGGTCTTACCTTCACGTGCAGACTGGTGAGGTGCTGGTTTGGGTCTTACCTTCACGTGCAGACTGGTGAGGTGCTGGTTTGGGTCTTACCTTCACGTGCAGACTGGTGAGGTGCAGGTTTGGGTCTTACCTTCACGTGCAGACTGGTGAGGTGCTGGTTTGGGTCTTACCTTCACGTGCAGACTGGTGAGGTGCAGGTTTGGGTCTTACCTTCACGTGCAGACTGGTGAGGTGCTGGTTTGGATCTTACCTTCACGTGCAGACTGGTGAGATGGTGGTTTGGGTCTTACCTTCACGTGCAGACTGGTGAGGTGCTGGTTTGGGTCTTACCTTCACGTGCAGACTGGTGAGGTGCAGGTTGGGGCTGTGGCTGATGTTGATTCGGGCTCCATAGGCGTTCTCTCCTCTGTTCTCCAGTCGTACGTCCACCACCATCCGCCCTCTCCTCGCCTCCATCACCCGCAGACTGCCCTCGGTGCCAGCCTCTCCCACGTGCCCACAGAACACCCCCTGAGACTGGACCGGCTGGGCACAGAACTGCCTGGGAACAGGGGAGGCCCGCATGGTTAGGACTAATGCTTGGATTAACACGGAGGTCCTTCTGTGCAAGTTCATATTTTTCTGATCCAGGTACGACACCATCACTGAAGTGCATGCTAAAGGTACGATGTACTGTTACATTTATTTAATGAAGAACTACCTCACACATGTTGTACTGTTTTATGATGATTGTTGCAGTACACATGTATAAAACCCTGCAGGTGATGCATGTGCTCCACTTGTTGCTCATCTGTAATATTCACACCAGGTTAATCCAAAGTATGTCCTGATATTGCTTTGGCTAAAGATGTGAGGAAGGGTCCTGGGTTAGTCCTCCATGCTTCTGTCTCACTGAATCCTATGGAGACACATTTTTACAACGCACCAAAACATTCAAATTTTTAACGTTTCCAAGAGATGTGCCGTGAAAACCTGAATGCATTTCCTGTTGAAACTATGACATAAGCTGGTGTAAAATAAGTATATACAGGATACTGGAAGAACAGTGTTCTTTAGTGTTCTTTCCACCACAAGGGGGTATCCATCCATCCATCCATCCATCCATCCATCTTCTCCCGCTTAATCCAGAGGGGGGTATCCAGTATAAATAAATATAGCTAAGCCTAGTATTTACTTTTATTGAATTATCATCACAGGCTCTGGCAATGATAACGTGTAATTATTAGGCCAATTCATGTATGAATTTAATAATTAGAATAAAGAATTAAATGACACACAGGCGTTTGCTCACACACACACACAGTTTTATGAGGCTTTAGTCTATTTCAGTGACTCATTTTGAAAGATATGAATTGTTGTTTTACCGTTTCCAACCCACTGAAAGCCTGTGTATCTGCAGAACCTATAGCCTGTGTGTGTGTGTGTGTGTGTGTGTGTGTGTATGCGTGTGTGTGTATGTGTGTGTGCCTGTGTGGTGCAGCATTGAGGAGCAGAAATCAAACATTACACCATTAAGTGCATTGATTTCCACATGTGCTGTAGCTGTGGGCCTGTCCGAGCCTCTGCTCCGTGCACACGGCTGCTGTGGGAGGACACGCAGCAGGTGAGCGGCCACAGCTGTGCTATGGGAAGTGCATTATGGGAAATATACTGGACCGAGTATAGACAAGTAGAAGAAAATGCAGGAGAAATGTCTCACAAGATAAATGTCCTCATGTGTGCACAAGCGTGTAGCAGTTTTGTCCAGTAAAATCTTGTGACAAAAGATCCTGTCCCTTCCCTCCCATTTCTACAGTACGATATACACAGTCTCATGGTTTAAACCCATTCTACATGATCCTGGTGTTTTTATTTCACTATTTTGTCCTTAAATCAAGACATGAACATTAATAACAGACCAATCAGGCGCCTTCTTTCTCTGAGTTTGTTCAGTTTTGATTGAAAGTGAAAGTTCACACTCACTGACTCATTGTTAAGTGAGGAGGGGCAAGTACCTTTAAACAACCTCGCTCCTGATTGGCTCTTTAGATGCACACGTGGATTTCCAGATATGGTCCCTGGTTGCAGATGAGTCGTTATAACTGCTAGTCTTGATGGACTTTGATTTATTTGCAATCAAATGCTGGTGTGTACTCCCACACTCCCTCAGTCCACTTCTACTCCACAGGCTACGCTCTGTGGGTTTGTAAATCTTAAACTGATCGTGGTGATTGGATGATGTATTTTAAGTAGCTCCATCAAATTGAAAATGGCTTCTGGATGGGAGTCGAAAAGTCTTTGATTTCAGAAACAGATGGCGACATGAAAACTTTTCCGCACGGTCAGAAATCAATATCACTGCACATGTCTGGTTGTGGTTGAAGCATCGAGATGTGTGTTGTGTTTAAGCATCGCACAACCAACAATAGTCTGTATGACTGACCACAGACGTGCAGAAGGATCCTTTGTTTAGAGGATCAGACTGCAAGTTTCCTCTCTGGATGTTCAAATTTTTGCACATCTCCAAAACAACAGTAAAATATTCCCTGTGTTTTGACATCTCTCCCATCTCTGCTGCTCTCACTGATGTGGCCTCGTGCAGGCGGCAGCTGCGCACACACACGGCACATCTGCCTCTGGGATTGGACACACATAAAAGACAATCTGGATTTTAATTTTAAATTTCAGATCTACTGTATCTACGTCCCCAGACACGAGGCCATTACAACACATTAAACGTGATTGTCCAGTTATTACGTTATACCTGCACAGGAGCCTGGATAAAGCTTCTCAGATTACCATCCACTCCAAAGAAATCCAGTTGGTTTAAACCTAAAATGCCTCTCTCTGATCTGAATGGTGACTCCGTAAACTCCAGCACATGCAGTGATCCTGAGTCAGTGCTAGTGCAGCCTCTGCAGCTCAGGGAGGGAATTCTGGAGGTTCTGAATGAAGCATGTGAATATATGTGTTCATATAATGAGAATGAGAAAAACTTGTGTGTCCTTTAAATACAGGTTAAGGTACGAGCAACCCACTGTCACTGGAGACTGTAGTACCTTTTTTAATCAGTAAGAGTGCACGTCACATGCACTTCCTTTAACGGTAATAAAGCCTCTTATAGTAAGTAAGTGTTTATTTATATAGCGCTTTTCACAGACATATGTCACAACGACACTTTACAGAGCATTATTTACACAGCATTATTTACAGAGCATTATTTACACAGCATTATTTACATTATTATTCATTCACTCCAGACCCGGTGGTGGTGAGATACTATTGTGCCCATGAGGCAAACTGAAGGACGTGAGGCTCCAATCTGCACCATCAGCCCCTCCGACCACCACCATCACACACACACACACACACACACTGTGTCTGGACTATTCTGGACTCTCCCTCCCACCCCCTCCACAAGGTGCTGGCTAATCAGAGGAGCTCTTTCAGCCATAGACTGCGGCTGCCGCTGCTCCACTGAGAGACACAGGAAATCTGTCCTGTCGCCATCAAACTGTTGAACGCTGCACTTTAACTCACAAACTACTCTATCCTTTTCATCCTATTCCCGGCTCACACATGTATATAGTCATAAATATGTCACTGATGTAAATAATGTCCCAGAGAGAGCTATTTTATCTTTTATCTTATCTTATTGTATTTAGCTTATTTTGTAACTTGTTCGATGTACATGTTCTTGGTCGGTTGCATCTGTAACGAAGAAAATTTCCCCTCGGGGATGAATAAAAGTAATTCTGATTCTGACACACACACACACACACACACACACACCGCTTTCATACTAGGTAATGTGGGTGAAGTGTCTTGCCTAAGGACACAATGGCAGCTTTTGTGACTGGCGCCCCCCTGTGGCACCTGTTCACAGTGTCTCCATCCAAGTACTGACCAGGCCCTGCTGAGCTTCTGAGATCTGACGAGAAGCTCTGACATCCAGTATGGCCACTTATCTCATCCTAAGCCCTGTGAGTGAGCTCCATGTTCAGTAGATCATGTTTTATCTGTCAGATGCACATTAGAAGCTCAGCAGATTAAAGCAGGTTCTGTTCAGCCTCCATTAGCATCAGTGCGTCTGCGTCTGCTCTGTCAGAGGCTAAACCCACATGTCCTTCTTTAAACTATGGCCTCAGGAGAACACTGGAGTCTTTTGGACACAAAGGGCTTAACAGGAGTCTCAGAAAACTACAGTTATTATAACAGAGGAAATTCTCTACCAAACTATTCGCTGCCACTTTCCCAGTGTAAACAGAAGGTTCTGGACAATGAACTCGGCACATGCACAGATTTATATTAGATTTAAAACAACATGTTCAACGTAATGTGCATAATTACTTTAGTGGTGTAAGTGTCTCCTTATGTCAGTGCTGTTCTACCTCGAGTATTGACCGAAGGCGCTGCACCGGAGTTTTATTGTATTAAAAAAAGAACTTTAAACAGTTTGCAGTGATGCAAAGTTATTCCTTTCTTTATCCTTCTGCAATCTGAGCTTCATTACTCACCACAATGAGTTCATGAGCACTTTTCACAGTTTTCAGAGCAGAGTGGAGTTTTGCAGTGACTTTAAAGCTACCGACAATTAGTGTGCTAATGCGCACTTCCCGATTCTTTGACATTAAATCACTTTTCACTCCTGTTCGTACGGGATAAGTTTTACCTCTGGACCTTTGGTGGTTTGTAATAATTGTGGAGGACGTCTGAGATCTTAATCCTGTGTGAATGCTCCACGTCTGTAATTTGTAATGTAAAAATTGTAAATATACAAAAGTGAGCAACAAATGGTGATCTAAATATATTATGTGTTCACAGTTAAAACACCATAGAATTAATATATGCTGATAATTAGGTTGATAAATCTGTATTGCACAGGCTGTCATCAGAGTGGCACAGGTGGTGTTTTTACCATCTCAGATATTTTTTAGGCTCATTTACAAAGGTTTTGGGGGTCACTGCTCTTATCTTCATGTAGTTTTTTTTATCAGGCTGAATAAAAAAGGCTACAGTATTTTATACTCTGCTTCACACCATTCCAGCAGCAGCATAACAGCACCACATTCCAGGTAAACCGGGTACAGGGTTTTTTCTTCTTCTGAGAATTCATAATAGAAATGCCTTGGGCTCAGAAGGTTAATACTGTTATTTTAATTCCCTTTATGCCTTTATGTGCTAATTGGAAGTGCCTATTTATGAGTTGCATTATTTTACAGTGAGTTAAATTGCCTTTACATACTTTTCAGTCACGTCACACTTTACTTGTGCTTTTGTTTACGACGCCATTTTGGACGGCAAGACAGATGTGCGAAAACACAGAGCGAAAACACGGACGTTAAGATGACTTGAATTAAGAAAGATTCACCATGATTTGAGTAAATTTCACTTGACAAGTAAAATGATCTGATCTGCCAGTGGAACAAGACTTTTTGTACTTCAAATATGGAAATACATCTTGACACACTTACAATAAGAAGAAATAACTTTTTCCACTTAAAATAAGAAATAAAATCAAATGTTGCTTGAATTAAGAAAAAAACACTTGTTCCATTGGCAGTTCATTTCACTTGTCAAGTTGAATTCACTCAAATAAAGTCAGATGTTCTTAATTTAAGTCATTTTTACTTACCTAGATATTTCTTTTCCAGTGTAGGAAATCATTATTAACATAACTGTAAACTGTAACCCACAAAACTGTGGAATAAGTTTGTTTTTAACTGCGTGAACCTCAGAAATTTGAGCTGAAAGTTTGGCTAGTATCTGCAGCGAACACAAAAAGCTCAAACGTTCATATTTGGCCAGATTTCCATCAAACACTAATATTTTACTATGAGGGGAAAATAAGCACATGGAGTGATTAAGGACTTGGTTAGCTCAGAGATGAGGTAAAACACACATTATTTCATGCAAGATACAGTTTGACTATATCAAAGCTTATATTTACTTGTAAATCACGTAATATAAGATCCAAACTCGTGCATTTCATTCTGGGAATATATTATCTGCTTTTGACCATCTGTGCATGTTGGTAAAGTATAAAATAATACTGCCTGGACAGGTCAGATTTAAGATGGACATTAGTCTCATTTAACCCCTGAAGACCTGAGGGCAATTTTAGTACATTTCTCCTCACCTGATTTTTTTTTCTTAATTTTGCTTTTAAAACTGCCCCTTTTACCCCTAATGAAGTGTTCTACCTCCTTTTGTTCAGTCCAACCTGTTATTTCACAATCTGCTGCTGTAGTTGTGTCATGTGGCTGTAATAAAAGTATGTATAAACAACTTTTTGGCCATAAAAATGCTTGATTTAGGGCCTTAGCTACAAAAATGCAAAACATCAAGTCTGTAAGTAAATTAAAAATCTCCTTATTGCCCTAAAAACAAAAAAAGTGCAGTGGCTCCATGACTTTCCTGGTCCAGTCCTGGAAACAGCTCCTGTCAGGTCCAGGGCCAGAGCCACAGCACTTCTGCATTTCCAGGGCGTTTATTACATTTGTATTTGTTCATTTTGAGTGAAATAAACCTTTAAATAAAAATAGAAAGAGATGCACAATTACACACACCAAGATGTGTCATTTTCCATGTGTGTGAGAATTAACTCCACTTAGAGCGACTTTTTCCCTCGTTATAAACACACACAGTCAGAGGAGTCGACCATCTTGACTCACTTCACTCTTTGGCAAAGTTTGGCTCGATCAAAATGGACGGAGCGCATGAGTTTGGGGAAAACAAAGTTCCTATTGGACACTCGTTTTGCTCCCGTCATCACACAGCGTGAGTGTGACGTAGGATAAAGCCGCAGAAATGTACGGAAACCTCTATGTCTGCACTTTCAGAGGGGAAAAGGACGTTTCTGTCTTTTACTGTTAGAAAGTTCTGCGCGGTTATAGAAAACATAGGTCTTCGAGGGTTAACATATTTGTGCAGACACTGGTGTAGATACTAAACACCTGTGTTTGTTAGGCCGATTATATCTAATAGCAAAACAACGAGAAAACTGATTGAAATGTTTTATGAGAATTTTCTTTTCTCCTCTGCAGCCTCCTGTAGAGGACACAACACTGAACTGTTGCTGATGATTCATGAAATGGGTCAAATGCAGATGACAAAGTGAAGCTCAGACTGGGCTGGAGGTGCTGACCCAGACTCCTGCCCCTGATTACGTATGGGGCAGAATAAGAATAAGGGCTGATGGGGCAAATGAATCGTGCTCAGATTGAAATCATTATTTAAATCATGAAAATACATATTTCTCAAATGTGTGGGATTCCTCTGTGTGTGGAATAGTTGTGTGTCGTTACAGGTTTTCATTCTGCAGGACAGGACTTTGAACAGTGTGATGGTACTGGTGGGTTCTGTGTACAGTAGTACTTGTGTAGTGTAGTACTGGTGGGTTCTGTGTACAGTAGTACTTGTGTAGTGTAATACTGGTGGGTTCTGTGTACAGTAGTACTTGTGTAGTGTAGTACTGGTGGGTTCTGTGTACAGTAGTATTTGTGTAGTTTAGTACTGGTGGGTTCTGTGTACAGTAGTACTTGTGTAGTGTAGTACTGGTGGGTTCTGTGTACAGTAGTACTTGTGTAGTGTAGTACTGGTGGGTTGGTGTACAGTAGTACTTGTGTAGTGTAGTACTGGTGGGTTCTGTGTACAGTAGTACTTGTGTAGTGTAGTACTGGTGGGTTGGTGTACAGTAGTACTTGTGTAGTGTAGTACTGGTGGGTTCTGTGTACAGTAGTACTTGTGTAGTGTAGTACTGGTGGGTTCTGTGTACAGTAGTACTTGTGTAGTGTAGTACTGGTGGGTTCTGTGTACAGTAGTACTTGTGTAGTGTAGTACTGGTGGGTTCTGTGTACAGTAGTACTTGTGTAGTGTAGTACTGGTGGGTTGGTGTACAGTAGTACTTGTGTAGTGTAGTACTGGTGGGTTCTGTGTACAGTAGTACTTGTGTAGTGTAGTACTGGTGGGTTGGTGTACAGTAGTACTTGTGTAGTGTAGTACTGGTGGGTTGGTGTACAGTAGTACTTGTGTAGTGCAGTACTGGTGGGTTGGTGTACAGTAGTACTTGTGTAGTGTAGTACTGGTGGGTTGGTGTACAGTAGTACTTGTGTACAGTAGTACTTGTGTACAGTAGTACTTGTGTACAGTAGTACTTGTGTAGTACGTACTTGGGCGTCATGAGGTCGGTCATGCTCTGCAGAGACAGGTCTGGGATACAGTCGTCCTCGTCACAGCCGTTCCAGAAGGGCAGCTGCAGCACAACAGAAATACACAGTACACTGTTACATAATACTACTGTGAGTACTACTACTACGAATATTACTACTAATACTGCTACCACAGTGACTTCTACTACTGCTGCACCGTCAATAACAGTATTACTCTCACAGCGACTACTGCTATTTACCAACAAATACTACTACTAGCACGTGACCAGTACTGTGTGATCTGACCACGGTGCGTGTGACCAGTACTGTGTGATCTGACCTCGGTGCGTGTGAACAGTACTGTGTGATCTGACCTCGGTGCGAGTGAACAGTACTGTGTGATCTGACCTCGGTGCGTGTGAACAGTACTGTGTGATCTGACCTCGGTGCGTGTGACCAGTACTGTGTGATCTGACCTCGGTGCGTGTGAACAGTACTGTGTGATCTGACCTCGGTGCGTGTGACCAGTACTGTGTGATCTGACCTCGGTGCGTGTGAACAGTACTGTGTGATCTGACCTCGGTGCGTGTGACCAGTACTGTGTGATCTGACCTCGGTGCGTGTGACCAGTACTGTGTGATCTGACCTCGGTGCGTGTGAACAGTACTGTGTGATCTGACCTCGGTGCGCGTGAACAGTACTGTGTGATCTGACCTCGGTGCGTGTGAACAGTACTGTGTGATCTGACCTCGGTGCGTGTGAACAGTACTGTGTGATCTGACCTCGGTGCGTGTGAACAGTACTGTGTGATCTGACCTCGGTGCGTGTGAACAGTACTGTGTGATCTGACCTCGGTGCGTGTGACCAGTACCGTGTGATCTGACCTCGGTGCGTGTGACCAGTACTGTGTGATCTGACCTCGGTGCGTGTGAACAGTACTGTGTGATCTGACCTCGGTGCGTGTGAACAGTCCTGTGTGATCTGACCTCGGTGCGTGTGAACAGTCCTGTGTGATCTGACCTCGGTGCGTGTGACCAGTACCGTGTGATCTGACCTCGGTGCGTGTGACCAGTACTGTGTGATCTGACCTCGGTGCGTGTGAACAGTCCTGTGTGATCTGACCTCGGTGCGTGTGACCAGTACTGTGTGATCTGACCTCGGTGCGTGTGAACAGTACTGTGTGATCTGACCTCGGTGCGTGTGAACAGTCCTGTGTGATCTGACCTCGGTGCGTGTGACCAGTACTGTGTGATCTGATCTCGGTGCGTGTGAACAGTACCGTGTGACCTGACCTCGGTGCGTGTGAACAGTACTGTGTGACCTGACCTCGGTGCGTGTGACTGTGCTCCAGGCGTCGTCCAGCACCGGCGCCTCCTCAGGCCTCTGCAGTCCCACCTCCACAGTGAAGACGATGGGCCTGGTGTAGTCTGTGGTCTCCTGGAGGACACAGTTACACACTGAGCACAAACACACAACCTGTGACACACAAACCAGCAGCAGCTCTTCTCGCAAACTGAAAACACTCCGTTCCAACTCATGATGTCATGAGGTAATGCAGGAAGTGCTCCACACACCTTCACTAGAAGCATTCGGATCATTTCAGCCCTGGAATCTCTACTGATCGAAAGGTAAAAAAAAAGCTGTTAACTTAAAAACTACCACTACGTGACATCACAAGTTGGAACGGAGCATTTTGAGTTTTGAAAATGTACACTGCAAAAAAGACTGTCCAAAAATATATAAACACTTAAATCTATCAGAAAATGACTGAAAAGTAGTGAAATGATCTGTCCGTGCAGCGATATCATTTTATTTGACAAGTTCTCTTAAAATAAACGACTTCTAGACTAAAATGAAGCGTCTCAGAGCGAGTGAGTCGATAATACGTCTGAAAACAAGATGAAGAACCTTTAAAATCGTGAGCAGACCACAGAAATTTGCAGTGTAGACAGACTAATAGTTGACTGAAAAATGTGTGAGTGAAAAAAACAACAACTCCAGGTCTGTTTTTGAGGAGGTAACAACGTTCTAACGTGGACTAAAGCTCACAGGAGTGCATTTGGTCTAATACAGGATTAAAACTTTTTGGATGTTGTGGTTTGCATTCATATTTCATCCATAATTGTAAACTGTGATTCTTTTGTCCCCTCAAACTGCCCACACTCTGATGACTCTACCTGTTGACCTGCACTCTGACTTTTCTATTATCCTTGTATTTTACTGCTCTGTGCCTAAACTGGCCCTCAGGGACAAATAAAGTGATTGTGATGGATTGATAAAAACATTCTGCACAGAAAGTCAGTCTGGCGCTGTTTGTAGAAATACTATTTGGATGTATTTTGGAGGTGGAACCAGCACAATGGAAAATGACGGATCCAAATCCCCCGTCCTGAATGTGGTTTGTGGGATTTCTGATGCCAGATACGTCCCCTCGGCAGGATAATGTTTTGTCTGGTACTTTTCTTTCAAAATATTTCACGTATTACTCACATATTTTTGCTCCTGAATACTTTCTGTACACCCACAACGTTTAAGATCGTTTTGTAACATTCATTTTGTCGTCAGTTAGATATATCTTCATTTATTTTAGGCAGACTTTGGGGGGGAAAAAAGGAAAAAAAAGTGTAAATATGTATTCATTTCTTGTACCTTGAGCTCTCCCCATTTGCCTGTTGAAGGCCTAGTGCTGAAACACTGCTGATGTCCTCATTAAAATCACGATTTACGAGTAGAAGGGTGTGCGGGATTCTTCTCTGTTCATATTTGTGGGCTGCTCCGCCTCATCTAATGCACCGCTTTAAGAAACTGATGTGCAAAGTTCTCGTTCTTTTGTATCACTGGGGGGAAAAATTAAGATACAGAGCTTAACAAACGTATCAGACCAGCCCCCCAGTTTAAGGTGCTGCCATATGTAATTTAAGAGTATTTCTGTTTAGCCAAATATCTTTTTATGTTTCTGTTATGGTTCATCCTCCAGTTTATGTAAGACCTGTTTATCAAAACCAGATCTTTAATGCTCAAATAGAACTATTGTTGCTCTCCATACATTTTCTACATTTTCAAGTTTAATGTTTTCTAAAAATGACACCGGAGTCTCATCTCTGTGGGAACAGTTGAAACTATTTGGAACTTAATAAAAAAATAGACAAAATAGTCACATTTCTGGTTATTATGTGTGAACAATGACAATTTTATTTATTATTCCAATTGGTCATTTTGTTAATGTATAACAACACTGCAAAAAAAGGATTTTCTATCATAGTTAAACTGACTTGAATTGTGCAGATTCATCTTAAAAGATCAATTTTAAGATTTTTTTTTTAACTTAAGATGAGTTTTTTTTACTTGTTTCAAGATATTCATCCTGATTTATCTTATCTCGATATTACAACTTATTCTAAGCACTTTTTATATTAACTCAGTCCAGGTTAAGCCTCTTTAACTTCCTTCTCAAACCAATAAGGGGAAAAATCTTGCCATAAATACTTGAAACTCGTGTTTTCTGCTTAGAACAAGATTCATATTTCGTCTTGTTTTAAGAAAACTTGGTAAGTGAAAATTTCTTACTGCACTGGCAGAAAATTTCACTTAAAATGGGGCATTTTTACCTCAAAACTGGTATTTATTGGTACTTATTTTTGATAGGCCTTTTTTTTTTGCTGTGAATGAAACTGTTAATGTGAAACAAGCTGTGGATATATGATGAAGTTTTTTATGTTTTCTTGTTTTCGTGACAGGTGCTCTAATAAATTTGTTCAGCACTGTATATATTTCTTTTCAGCCATACGAGCCACTGCCTAAATATCTCAGAATTACCCAGAACGTACATGTAAACATACCCTGTATCTGTAACACTATGCTGTGCCTCCAGTGGTGTGTTTGATTCAGTGTAAATGTACCTGAACAGTCAAATACACGTAAATAGAAACGTGACGACTGTACGGCGGTCCAGCCTCCAGACAGTGTGACGCACCATGACGTGGAAGTAGACGTGCTGGCAGAAGTCCTCTCCGGGCAGCAGGCTCAGGTTCTGGGGCAGGGCCTGGGCCGGGTTGTCCAGTACGGCTCTGGGGTTGAAGCGTCGCTCCACGATGGACACGTTGTATTTGATGTCTGTGGAGAAAAACTAGGACATGAGACAAAATGCACAAACTTCTTTCCATTCCGTTCTATAATTTTCTTCCTGTTTTGAGGCTGTTTCACATTCTGAGGTTCTGGACGACGTCATCGACCAAAATAAAACTGCAAATATCTGAAGAACCAGAATCACACAAACAAAACTTTTTGCAGCACAAACGATTGACACAGTTTTGTGTAGGTTTGAGTTTGATGGGGCGACTTCACGCAGGTTCCACTCAGTTCACCTCCACCAACACTCACTGCATTCAGACTTTGAAATGCAAAGTGAAGTGTCTTGCATAAGGGCACAGTGACAGTTTCCACTTCACTGTGATGCCTTGTACTTTCAGAGGTCTCCTAAGTACTAACCAGGCCCGGCCTTGTTCACGTCTCATACAGCAAAGTACTATGGTGCCTTAAAGTACTATGGTGCCTTAAAGTACTATGGTGCCTTAAAGTACTATGGTGCCTTAAAGTACTATGGTTACTCAAAGTACTATGGTTCCTTAAAGTACTATGGTTCCTCAAAGTAGTATAGTTCCTTAAAGTAGTATAGTCCCTCAAAGTACTATGGTTCCTCAAAGTACTATGGTTCCTTAAAGTAGTATGGTTCCTTAAAGTAGTATAGTTCCTTAAAGTAGTAAAGTTCCTTAAAGTACTATAGTTCATTAAAGTACTATGGTTCCTTAAAGTACTATGGTTCCTTAAAGTAGTATGGTTCCTTAAAGTAGTAAAGTTCCTTAAAGTACTATAGTTCCTTAAAGTAGTAAAGTTCCTTAAAGTACTATGGTTCCTTAAAGTAGTATGGTTCCTCAAAGTACTATGGTTCTTTAAAGTAGTATAGTTCCTTAAAGTACTATGGTTCCATAAAGTAGTATGGTTCCTCAAAGTAGTATGGTTCCTTAAAGTAGTATAGTTCCTTAAAGTAGTATAGTTCCTTAAAGTTGCATGATTCCTTAAAGTAGTATGGTTCCTTAAAGTAGTATGGTTCCTTAAAGTAGTATAGTTCCTTAAAGTAGTATGGTTCCTCAAAGTAGTATGGTTCCTTAAAGTAGTATAGTTCCTTAAAGTAGTATAGTTCCTTAAAGTTGCATGATTCCTTAAAGTAGTATGGTTCCTCAAAGTAGTATGGTTCCTTAAAGTACTATGGTTCTTTAAAGTAGTATAGTTCCTTAAAGTACTATGGTTCCATAAAGTAGTATGGTTCCTTAAAGTAGTATAGTTCCTTAAAGTAGTATGGTTCCTCAAAGTAGTATGGTTCCTTAAAGTAGTATAGTTCCTTAAAGTAGTATGGTTCCTCAAAGTAGTATGGTTCCTTAAAGTAGTATGGTTCTTTAAAGTAGCATAGATCTTCAAAATGCTACTGAAGTAAAAAAGTACTACATCAAATACAATACTTCGTGTACTTCGTGCTCTAGAGTTATACTTGGATGAGAAACTTTTGAATAAAATAGCATCTTTCTGGGTAGTTTTAGGACTTAAGTTTTAAGACTTTTTAGAGTACTTTTCCAGCAGCATACTTTTACTCCTACTTGAGTAAATGTACATTGTAATGGTACTCTTACTTGATTAAAGGTTTTGGATACTTTGGCCACTTTTTATTGGATTTAGAGTTTACATTTACAAATCGATGTTATGTCTAAATAGTACTGTGTGCTGTTTAAGTAGTATTTTCTGCAACACTACTTGACTGTTAGTAGTAGTATTTTCTGTAAATATGCTACCTTTTTACTCTAACATGAGTCATTATTTGGATACAATACTTTTTACTTCTACTTAGGGTTGTAAAAAGTATACAAAATCAGATACTGATCAATACCGAAAACTCGTGTCAGCACTAGATCCTCATTTGGGTCAGTCCCATTCACAGGACGGAACTGAACCTTTCCTGAACAGGTTTAGACTGATCTAGTGTATGGAATATATGGCCCTGGAGCACTGGGATTACACACATATGGTATAAAGTACTAGGATTTATTGTTGAAAATCACTATCGTCTAAATGAAGAGGTTTTTTTTAAAATAAATTAATCAATATCAGTTTATTTTCCTGAAATGTTTGTATGATGACGGCACTATTTGGGTCATTGGGTTACTCTTCTTAAGGACGGTATTGGGAGCTTTAACCACCACCTCCGTACTACAATAAATATCCAACACAACCACATAGGGAGCTGTAACGCTGACGACTGACCAATGAGCTTTCACATCCTGACATTTCCTCCTGGCCCCTCCCCCTGTGCAGTATCAGGCTTGTGTTTGGCTGCAGTTTTGCGTCTCTGGTCTATGACATCAGTGCAGAAGCAGCACGCTGCACCACACTGTCAGCTCCGCTCTGACATATGACGACTGAGCACGGCGCACCATTCCACAGGATTCCAGAGGCTGCGGTCACACTAAAGACTCATTTCCCGGCCACACTGTTTGGATTTCCAGCCTGAGCTCTGACGCTGGAGGCACAGGGACCAGGAGCAGGCCTGTAAACTCAACATGGTCACAGTGTTTAATCAGCGCAGATCTGAGGGCCCCAACATTATATCACCACCACACGGGGCCCCCTGAGAGACACGCATGTAAGAGGTACACATATTATGCCGAGTGAAGCTTTTAAAGTGGAACTAAACACTAACTCCACTTTTTCACCACTAAACTGTTCCTAGCCATTTTTGGCAACTTCAGAGCAGATGATGAACATTTGTCGGCCGTGCCAGCGGGATGAAATGTTGTGATTTTGTGATTATTTTCTGAGTATTTGCAGTCTCTGACCATTTGCCTTGTGGTTTAGGCAGAGGCCAGTGGAGACCAAAACAAACATGGTGACGCTGACCAGCCTACTCAGTACAGACTATTTAGTTTGTGGAAAACATGTAGTGGGTAAAGCTTTGTGCAAGACTTTAGTAGTACTATTAGTGTTAGTTTGAACAATCCGATCATTGTTTGTGCTTTCAGTGAGAGTCAGAGTGTAGAAGAGGCCTTCAGTGGTGTTGGTGACATCATGAAAAACTGCACGACTTAAGTTTGGAGATTAAAGTTTGGATTCCTGTCAGACCAATCACACTGTCTTATATCTCCAAACCCCACCCCAGGCCCCCCTCACTCTCCCCTTTAGTCCTCCAGACCCCCCTCACTCCCCCCTTTACTCCTCCAGACTCCCCCCAGAAGTCTTTATTCACAGCAAGCTGGTTTCAGAAATCATCTGTAAAAATACCGCTTTAATTTTCCCAGGATTGTTGCGTCACAAGTATAAACCCTGTACAGTTTTTAAATCCAGAAATCGTGACCAGACAAAGTTAAAAACATAATTGCAAAATACAAAGATAAAAACAGAGATACAAAACTCAAAGATGGTGAAAGTGACTGTTTTGTGGTGTAGGATTGTCTGAACAGGTGTGTTTTGAGTCTGGATTTGAAAAGAGCAGGAGAGTCAATATGGCGGAGGTCAGGAGGGCCAGGTTATGAATTGCTCTGAAGGTGGTTAGGAGAATTTTAAAGTTAATTCTTTGTTTTATGGGAAGCCAGTGTAGCTGTTGGAGGATGGGGGTGATGTGGTGGAAGGAGGGGGTCCTGGTGATGATGCGGGCGGCGGAATTTTGGAGAAGCTGCAGTTTCTGGAGGGATTTGTTAGGGAGACCAAAGAGGAGGGAGTTGCGGTAATCAATCCGGGAAGTAACAAGGCTGTGGTGTGAGGAGTGAGAGAGGGGCGGAGACGAGAGATATGGCGGAGGTGACAGTAGGCGGAGCGGGTGATGTCATTAATATGGGAGTGGAAAGAAAGTGCCGTCGAGGATGACACCCAGACTCTTGACCTGAGGGGGAAGGAAGGACAGTGGAATCATGGATAGATATAGAGAAACTGCTAGATTTGGAGAGAGTGGAGGGGGTGTCTACTAGGAGGACTTCAGTTTTAGAGCTGTTAAGTTTGAGAAAGTTGGAGAACCAGGAGTGGATTTCTTATAGACAGAGGGAAGGAGAGGTTGGAGGGAGGGATGAGGAAGGTTTGGTAGAAATGTAGAGCTGGGTGTCATCCGCGTAGCAGTGAAAAATAATGTTTACGGAATAGAAAACCAAGTGGAAGGATGTGGATGATAAAAAGAAGCGGGCCGAGGACAGAGCCTTGGGGAACACCAGCAGAGACAGGGAAAGTGTTGGATTTGTACGATTTGAGTTGTAAGAACTGACCGCGATCAGAGATATGAAATGAACCAGGAGAGGGGAGTGTGGGAAAAACCAATGCACTGAAGTCTGTGAATGAGGACGTTGTGGGAGATAGTGTCAAAGGCGGCTGTCAGATCGAGGAGGATGAGGATAGAAAGTAAACCGGAGTCAGAAGCTAATAGGAGGTCGGTGGTGATTTTGAGAAGTGCCGTTTCTGTGCTAAAAAGCGGATTGAAATTGTTCATAGATATTGTTAGTGGTGAGATGTGTGGAGATGAGAGGCAAGTTTTTTCGAGAATTTTGGCAAAGAAGGGCAGGTTGGAAATAGGACGGAGTTATTGAAGTTGTTGGGATCTAGACCGGGTTTTTTCAGAATAGGAGTAACAGAAGCAGTTTTGAGAGGTGAAGGAACCGAACCAGAGACCAGGGAAGAGTGAATGATGTTAGTGATGACGGAGAGACAGGATTTAACAAGAGTTGTAGGAATAGGGTCGATTTGGGAGGTAGAGGGTTTAGAGTTAAGAATGAGCTCAGAGACGACTTGGACAGAAGGAAGGGAAAAACTTGAAAATGTTGACAGGTGAGCGAGGGAAGGTGTCGATACCAGAGACTGCAGCTCCATTTGTCAGGTGTTGGTGGATGGTTGTGATCTTGGAAACAAAGAAAGACATGAGAGTTGCAAAAATCAGAGGAATAAAAGGTGGTTGGGCAGAGAGTCAGGGGGTTTTGTTCTGTCGGAGAGAAGTGAGAAAAGGGTCTCGGAGTTGTTTGCTGGAGTGAATCAGGCCGGAGTAATAGGTGGATTTAGAAGTGGAGAATAATGTGGTGTGTGCTGAAAAAAAACAGCTCACGTGCTGATGTGCTCAGCTTCTGTTGGACTAAAGGACATGATTCAGAGGATTATTTGTGTTCTTTCTGTGACAGAGGATGTGGAGTTTATGGTGAATCTGTTCTGTGTGTTTATCGTGTTGGAGATGGTTCATGTTAAACTTTTCGGAGATTCTACACCTGCAGTAGCACAGGCCGTTTAGCTGTCGGGGTGAATTACTTCACGGTGCACAGACCTCGATGCAGAATCGACCCGTTAAATCAAGGCAGAACTATAATTCGGCCTTTAGTTTGCTTCAGTCGGACGCCTAAGTTAGCAGGTCTCTGAACAGGGGCCATTTCAGGTCCTTATACTCGTGTTGTGGATTTTTAAATCTGAGAAGAATAAAACTGGAGAAGTTGTCTTAAATCAAAGAGTTTGGAATTATTAAAGCAAATTGTGCCACAATTACAGAGAAAATGAAAATGAAACCTTCTGTCCCTCAGGCAAAGTCCGTCTCTCCCTAATCTGAACCATAGCAAAACAAAAACTCTTCTACAGTCGACAAACGTCACATCAACATGAGGTAGAACAAACTACAGTATCTGAACAACCTCCAAACACAGACTAAACGTCTGGTTCATCTGAGGCGTCGAGCAGATTTACCCCAAGGATCTCACTGTTCTAAATGAGAATAAGATGATACTGGATAAAGACAAAGCAGTGACCTGTCCTGAGATCCTCCAGGAACAGCAGATTACACCATCACATGTGGCAGGAACAGAAATGCTTCAGCAAAATACATTCTGTATCTTAAATGGATCCCAATAGAAAAACAAAGTAAAAGTTTTCCATCACAACTCGCACCGTAATAGAATGTTGAACAGTTCGCATCACTCCACCTCAGCTGCACCAAATACGCTGCATTTCTGTCCTATGCCGAGTGTGGCTTTCATGCTCCATGCGACAGTCCAGTGGTGCGGCTTCGTATCTTACAAAAGTAATTTTTTGAGCGCCGTGTTCCACATAAGATCAGTTTGAGGTCAGTAAGCACAGAAAAATTATTACATACATAAAGCGTCTTATAAAGCGCACTGATGATTTTTGAGAAAAATAAAGGATTTTAAGTTCGCCTTATGGTCCGAAAACAGAAATAAACCACACAGACTGTAGTATGGACCATGGACACTGAGGGATACACACACATAAGAGCACATGGGAATAGAAAAGGACAAGGATTTAATGTTGAAAATTACATTCTGTTGTCTAAAGAAAGAGTTTTTGATTGTCTTTGTGGTATTAGTTGGTCTTGAGAATCGACTATTTTCCTCAGTATCACAGTTGAGTTTGAAGTTTTAGTCACACTAATTGGTCCATGTGCCATTTGTTCTTTTGAATTTCAATTCACGAAAAATAAAATTATTCTGTTTTAGTGTAAAAAAAAACCAAACATTTCGACCTCCAATTTTTAATTAAGTTTATTTCAAACAAAACCAATCAAAAAACAGTCTTGGTGTTTGTTTTAATTTTGATATTTTATTCCCTCTGGCTGGTTAATAATGGTTTATATGAATTCAACCATGGACAGTTTCATGGAGTCAACTGAAGAAAGTTTCACCTCACGGCTTCCTGTTTCTGTCATTGAGTTCAACAATTACTTTGAGACGTGAAAATAAAGCTAAAAAAGAAGACGACATGTTTGTCCACAAAGCTGAAATTATTTTTCAGTCAGTCCTAACAGCAGAACTTCAGGGGCAAATAAACCAGAGAGAATCAAATAAACATTGAAACAGGCAGGGAGACGGTTTTTTGATTAAATATTGGAAACAGGTCGAAATCTGGAAACAGAATAATGAATGAATCAAACAAACTGTTTTCCCATTTCATTGTTTTTTTGTTCAAATTGAAATTCAAAAGAACGAATGGTACACGGACCCTAGTTTAATTTATTTTTATTGTAACTTTGCAGAGGAAATTATAGCCTCATAACTTTGAGGCAGAGTTGGTTCTGTATGAATCACTCCCCAGTAGCATCACATTACATTATATTTCAACACCAGTGCTTTAAGTCACATTTACTACCATAAGTGCACTGAGGACTGAAGCCGTTCAAATGATGTAAGAGCCGTTAGCACGAGAGCCTGACGTGCATCTTAGTGAAGATTAGAGGTGCTGAAAAGATCCTAATGTATAACTTTTGTTGTCAATGAAATGCATAAATCAGGAGTTGGCACTTTCAAATCCAGCTGTTTTAAACCTAAAAGTCTCTGATCTGCCTAAACCCCAGAACCTGCACCAGTCATGAATCAGTGCTAGTGCAGCCCATACACCCCAGTGACAAATCTCTATGTTCAGTTCATCTTTATTCCAGACTCATGGTACATTAAAAAAACTATCAAGGAAAGTGACAAAACAAAAACATTTATATTTTTAAAAGAGCCACACCAGTGTCTCCACATACTGGACTGATGTCGTTTTGCACTGAATCTCATATTTGTGAGTGACATTTGTGATATTTCATTGTCTGATTTGTTCAGTCTGCAGATAAAACTGTACATTAAAGTTCTCAGTAGAGCTGCAGACTGTTCACTTGTGCAGGAACAAACATCTCAGCTGCACTCGTCCATCGTGGCCTCCTCGAAACCACCCGCAAAGCTTCACTGTGGCACCTGTGGCCTTTGCAAACGGCTTTTTTGTATTTAACCCAGAGGTGGACCGTGTACGATGAACAATATGATTTAAACAAGAACAACTTTACATCATTCGTACAAGAGCCAAACTTGCACATAAGAGTGTTTGCCTGAGCAGAGCGTCCTGCACCGTCTGTACATATCATCATCTGCCGTGTCCGCAGTGATGATTTGTCCAAGATATTTAATTTTTGTTGTAACGGAAGTAAGTCGAGACACTAGAAATGCATGTTCAGTTGTTTATTGTAGTACTTTTTAATAACTGTACCAGCACCAGATACAGACAGTGTCTTTAGGACGTCTGTGCAGTGAAGTTAGTGCTTTGTATCCTGCTGGTACGTTTCTGTAAAATGGCCGTGCAGGAGCAGGGGTGACGTAAGCTTGCAGGCTTCGTCTTTACAGGCTTCTACTGTACTATGTAGAACTATAAGGAGGAGTTCGAACAGGGCCCGGGAAAGATCGCTAGATTACTCAAACATGCACGAGTGACATCTCCTGAGACCCGAAGAAAAAAAAGTGTATCGCAATATATATTTTTTGTGGTTTTCCATCTATTTGGCTGTAAATGAACACTTTAGCATTTAGATTTTGTTCATTTTATAACATGTCCTCTGTAGTGAACAACTAAACAGAAACAACTTTTCTGATGACCAACGTCAAAAAGTTGTTAGATTCCCTTTTAATTTCTTAATTTTTTTATCATTATGCAGCCACAAACTAACTTCTATTGAGTTCATTTTTTTCCCTGCACATGATAGTCCCTATAATCTATATTAATCCCCCAGCCCTGTTTAGGCAGAGGAACCTAGTGACCCCATTAAGAGTCTGTCTCAAAACACTTAAAAGATCGACTCATTACCTTGTGATGGGAATTTCTTACTTAATTAAGCTAAAGAGTGTATTGTGTGGGTTTAGATAAGTGGGAACTCACAACTGCTAAAGTATCTCTGTGTTTCTGCCACACGCAGAGGAGTGACCTGCTATTTTTGGGTGATCTCAAGGCAGGTGTTGTTCAGTTCATTCTCATCATTTAGAAATATTTGTCCCCTTGGGTTCAGTCCAATTGACCCATTTTGAGAATAGTTTAGATCAATACCATCGTATGTTTAACCTCATGTTGATTTTATAACTTTTACGACTGTATAATACACCTGCTTTTGTTCTGTCGTTCAGATTAGGGAGAGAAGGACCTCGCGTGCGGGTCAGAAGGTTTTGTTTTCATTATTTCTATCACGCAGGTGAACAGGACTCAAGTGCAACACAAAGAACGCCGTCTAACACAAAGCATATTTCAGTACAACAGAAAGTGTCCTACAAAAGGTGAGGCGGGTAGAAAACAACAAAGGAATTATATGATTTATAAAGCAAACTAAAATATTCTCCAAAACTGGGAATCTCTTCAGTAAGAAAACAGACAGGGAAAAATACTCAGGGACTTTAATCAGGATCGCTCAAAAGCAACAACAGATACAGATTCAAGGTTTCAGATACAGAGCTCAAGAATAGATCTTCACCGGTCAACAATCCAGCAAAGACAGAGTGAGGAGCAGGAGCTTATATAGACCGATTGCATGTGACGTCACAGTATGGATCGGCCATTCTGGAGATACTCGCATCTCCAGTACTGTAGATGCAGTATTGACTGTATACGGACTTGGGGCACACACTAGATAATTCACGATGTCAGGATAAGAGATCGACGGCAATAAATCCACATCAGAAGAGGCATCTTTTATTTCATAAGGATCAATTCCACCTATTTCTTGCAATTTCACATCATATCTCACTCTTTCAGAAGATTGTAGCGTATCCCTATATAGAATTCTTTCTTTTTTTGTCCTTTGATCCGACTTTTTAGACATTTTGACACACAATAAACGAAAATTCGATTTAACAACAACTTGGGGGCTGTGTTTTATAGCGATCTATATCTCCAAGATGGAAACCGGAAGTACTGGGTTAGGCGAAAATCACCCAAGCTGCAAACGGTCTATAGGCGACTCTGGGTTAATTAGGGAATGAGAGACAGGTGCAGGAGATCAGGGAGGGAGCAAAAAGACGACTGGAACAGACCTGGAGCTGGACTGGGGAAGAACATGTAAACGATAGGCAGAACTGTGACGATTTCTTTGTAATTTTGTGCACAATTGCTTTAATAAATCCAGACTCTTTGATCCAAGACAACGTTTCTCCTGTTTTATTCTTCTCAGATTTAAAAATTCACAACATACCTCAGTGTCTCTTTCCACTATAATAGACACAAATGCATGGGCCGGGACTCAGGAGGATCTACAACCTCAACAGGCAAGTTTAAAGCAGGCAACAACATTATAATCATCATCAGAAGTACATTTCTTTCTGCTAAACATGATTCCACTAACAGAAAACATGTGAGAAAGTTCTGAGCAGTCACAAACACAGAGCAGTGGTGTTGCCCTTTAATTTCCCCCTATGTATTTAAGCAAAATTAGTCGTGATCCAGTTTTAATATCAGTAAGTGCACTGCTACCATGCTAGTTGTTAACTTTACTGTGACGCCAAAACATTCTGGCCTCTGAAATTTGAAGAAAGCACTTATAAAGTCATTGCGGGGAATAATTAGGATGATCTGAATGCGTAAGGTAAGTGAGGAATAACTTTGGGCGACCGCAAACCGTTTAAAATGAACTCGTTCTGTTTTCCACGTTTTTAAAGACGGAGCAAATCAAGTGCAGCTCTTTTAATATCAGCTCTAAACACTGAAAACAGATTTAGCCCAAATGAAATGACTGTAAATCAGACATGAAACAGCGTCTCTTACACCACAAACCTCCCTGCACATCTGCCCTGGATTACAGGCCAGACGCGACAGAAACGCTAACCCAATAAACATGTGTCTCTGCGAGGAGGAGGAGGAGGAGACAAGATAACTCCCCGTCTCTATCAGCTGTTTGGGCCTGGGAGGTGGAGGGGTCAGGAGGTTAACTCAGAGCTCCACACCTCTGCAGCTCTCTGGGACAAGAGCCTGCTCACACCTGCTGCTCAGACACACTGCTCCAGTCGGCTCAGGCTGTTCACTGTATTCTGGACGATGCTGTAGGCGCCGCCAGCATCATTCGGGTTGTACATTATTTTGTGTGGGGCTGATCCTAACAGCAAATCAGTTCAGTAAGACTCTAAAGCCATTATAAAGCCTCAGAGAATCGGTGCAGTGTCACTTGATGGTCGCATCAACACTGAACGTTTTACACAAATGAAACGACTTTATGAGAAGAGAAGAGCAGAGCAGAGAAGAGAAGAGAAGAGTGGACAACCAAAAAGGGTCCAAAACATTTCACTAGCTCTATTGCACAAATAATTATTGCACTAGCTCTATTGCACAAAGATTTTTTTTATTATTAGAATTATTGCACCATTAAATAAAGTGACTAAGTGCCTGTGTTGTGCAGATTTGTTTTACAGTGCAACAGAAGTGGCACAAATGAAAGTTTATATCTGTTCCTCTTAAAGTGAAGCACTCGAGCGTCGGCAGTGGAAGGATTTCATATTCACCTGCAGCAGGTGAGAGGGTTTCCCACAATCCCTCTGGCCTGAACAAGCACAGAATTTTGAAAAATGTCCTGCAAAGAAGGAAACTCTTTCTTGCCAATCACCCTCATGGCCTTATTTACCAGTTTTCCAAGTTTAGTTTTGCATTGGACGGTTAAAGAGCCGAACTGAGGCGGATCAAACTCTCCAAAACAGCTTTATAAAAACCAGTCAGGATTTTTGTGCTCATGTCTGATTTAAGATGCAAAACGAACCCAAATTCTGTGCCGCCACAAGAAAGCTCGGTTTAGGCGGAGGCCTTATGTGTCATTGTGCAGATTTCTGATGATGTGGATATGACACTTTTGGAGTGATCAGACCAGTGCTGGGCACAGACGGGTAGAGCAGCCAACGACTTAACAAATAATAAAATATTTGAGGACAGTGATGTACAGATCTGAGCCAGAGAGAAGAATTGGTTTGAGAGGGGAGTGAAAGAGGCTCTTTTTGTTAGGAAAGTGAACCCTTTAAACAGAAATGGAGGACTCAGACACCATCTGTCTCCATCTATAACTCAAACCTAAATGAAAACAAATTAAGAAAACAATAGATGAAGCAGGTCAGGCCCAAAGGTGTGAAAGCTCCATTATGGCCCTGAATGATTCTGCTGTTATGATCCACACTCAGGACACGTTCAATAGGCCGAGCCAACAACAGAAACTGTAAACAAGTAGGGTATTAGTTTCAGAGTAGTTTCTTGGTATCTAACTCCTCACTTTCAGGCAAATTTAAGGCAGTGTCCTCCAATATTCTAACCAGAACTGAAGAAGCAGCTTGGATGAGCTGCAAAACACGTTCGACCAAATAAACTTTTGTCCAGTCGACAAATCGAATTCTCTCCTTTGCCAAAAATAATGGCAGAAGTACAAATTACAAGTATGAAAAACTACTGCTCCAGTAAGAGTCACATGTGCCGTCTCATCTATAATTTAAAGGACAAAACATGAAATAATGCACAATATTTTCAAATATTTTCAAAGGACAAACACAAAAATGGGACAAACTAACTCAGAAACACAAATGTTCAAATCATTTCCGATTGTCACGTAAAGCTTTTGTCACTTTAGACTTTCTCACAGTGGGAAGAGGAAGCACTTTTACTTGAGCAGGAGTACGGCTACTTCAATAAAAACAGGACTAAGATAGCAGTAAAAGTAACCTACTAAAAAAAGTTACTCAATTAAATGGAACTGAGTACTACCACTGTGTGGAGTTTGCATGTTCTCCCTGTGTCTGGATGGGTTTTCCTCCGGGCTCCGGTTTCCCCCCATCAACTCAAAAAACATGCCTAACTAATATCAAGGACCATGAAGTCCACCCTCCTGTGGGCTCCACCTGCAGAGAGGTTCATGGGGGGGGTCAGGTGCTGTGAGGATTGTGCAGCTGCCCCCACGACCCATCCAGATAAAGCAGGAGATGATGGATGGATGGACGGATGGATGGATGGATGGATACTACCACCTCTGCCACAAGGTAATGGATGTCTATAAGTGTTTAGAGATCTAACATTTCTTAACTTTAAAACTGAGTGATTAAGGATGTTTATATTGCTGTAAACATCCTTAGTGACTTTTTTCTTCATCCAGAATGAGTGAACCCCATTGAACTGTGTCATAAACAGTAAAACCGATCAAAGGGAAAAGGATGTGATGTCAGGGTTTGTGACAGATGCAGATACATACAGCTGTGAACCAGAACTATGGACCTCGTGTTGAAAAACACATGTAATTGAACCAGTGCAAAATGAATTACTGTGGAGCATTCCAGCCACAAGATCAGAAGAGAAATATTTTCATGATGACAAAACAAAGTCTTATTCTTGTATTATAATGTTCTGAGTCACTGCCCATCGTACAGCACCAGTGTGACTCCTCTGAAAGACGTCACTTCTGACCGGAGATGACCAGACATGTGGACACAACAGAAACATGAGACAGAGCAGAGAGAAGGAGCAGAGAGAGAGAACAGAGGAGCAGAGAGAACAGAGGAGCAGAGAGAGAGAGAACAGAGGAGCAGAGAGAACAGAGGAGCAGAGAGAGAGAACAGAGGAGCAGAAAGAACAGAGGAGCAGAGAGAGAGAACAGAGGAGCAGAGAGAACAGAGGAGCAGAGAGAGGAGAACAGAGGAGCAGAGAGAACAGAGAAGCAGAGAGAACAGAGGAGCAGAGAGAGAGAACAGAGGAGCAGAGAGAGAGAACAGAGGAGCAGAGAGAGAGAACAGAGGAGAACAGATGAGCAGAGAGAACAGAGGAGCAGAGAGAGAGAACAGAGGAGCAGAGAGAACAGAGGAGCAGAGAGAGAGAACAGAGGAGAACAGAGGAGCAGAGAGAGAGAACAGAGGAGAACAGAGGAGCAGAGAGTGGTGTAAAGCGGAGGGGGAGGACAGCTTTGGATTCTGTGGTGAAATTCATTCATCCGTCCAAAATGTTAATGTGACGATATGACTCTGTCCACATGAAGCAGAAACAGAGGTTTTCTCTGCACCGACACAACTGCCATAAAGCCCCAAAACTCTAAAGTCTAAATTCTGGTCGGGTCATTTAAATGGTCAGTTTCAGGGCACTCAAAGCACTACCTGTGCACTGGTCGGGGATGACGGGGGTGGTCTTTACCTATGTGCTGGTCGGGGGGATGGGGGTGCTCTTTACCTATGTGCCGGTCGGGGGGATGGGGGTGCTCTTTACCTATGTGCTGGTCGGGGGGATGGGGGTGCTCTTTACCTATGTGCCGGTCGGGGGGATGGGGGTGCTCTTTACCTATGTGCTGGTCGGGGGGATGGGGGTGGTCTTTACCTATGTGCTGGTCGCGGGGACGGGGGTGGTCTTTACCTATGTGCTGGTCGGGGGGACCAGGGTGGTCTTTACCTATGTGCCGGTCGGGGGGGACCGGGGTGCTCTTTACCTATGTGCCGGTTGGGGGGACCGGGGTGCTCTTTACCTATGTGCCGGTCAGGGGGACCGGGTGGTCTTTACCTATGTGCCGGTCGGGGGATGGGGGTGCTCTTTACCTATACGCTGGTCGGGGGGATGGGGGTGCTCTTTACCTATGTGCTGGTCGGGGGGATGGGGGTGCTCTTTACCTATGTGCCGGTCGGGGGGATGGGGGTGCTCTTTACCTATGTGCCGGTCAGGGGGGATGGGGGTGCTCTTTACCTATGTGCCGGTCAGGGGGGATGGGGGTGCTCTTTACCTATGTGCCGGTCAGGGGGGATGGGGGTGCTCTTTACCTATGTGCCGGTCAGGGGGGATGGGGGTGCTCTTTACCTATACGCTGGTCGGGGGGGATGCGGGTGCTCTTTACCTATGTGCCGGTCAGGGGGACCGGGTGGTCTTTACCTATGTGCCGGTCGGGGGATGGGGGTGCTCTTTACCTATACGCTGGTCGGGGATGCGGTGCTCTTTACCTATGTGCCGGTCAACGGTGGTCATGTGCGGTCGGGGGGCGGGGATGGGGGTGCTCTTTACCTATACGCTGGTCGGGGGGATGGGGGTGCTCTTTACCTATACGCTGGTCGGGGGGGACCGGGGTCCGTGCCGTCACGTTGAAGCACACGATGGCCGACATGCAGGTGACGTCTTTGCCTCCGCGCTGACAGTCCTTCACAAACACGTTGATCTTACTGGGCTCGAAGCTCGCCCACGCGTAGATCCGGACCACGCTCTGGGACCTAAGGGCAAAGTGGAGGCACAGGGGAATGACCCCACTGACAGCAGCCGTGTTTCCCCTCTGCACATTATCATTTCAGTACCATGATTTACATACAGGGAATCTGAGTTATTCTACATACAGAAAGAAGGAATACGATAAGTGTCATGTTCAATCAAAGTTCTTCATAAAAATATTCCTTTACTTTATTTCTTTTGATTCAGTTGTGCTTGTGGGGAGCAGTGTTCACTCATTTTGTTGAATCAAATATTTCAACACAGATTTTGTAAAGGAAACAGACAAACAAAAATCATAATCATCATGACTAAAAGCAGCAGAATTGAAGACTAAAACTACAAGTAAAAGTACTGATCCGTTCATTGAGACACTAAACATAAAATGAATAAAAGAATCGGGTGAACTGAGACTCTTGGCCTGACTGGGTCCTGGTCTGAGGCCTGTTCAGGCCTGATGTAGACTTGGTTTGGTCCTGTTCTAGTCCTGATTTTATTTGTAGATTTGGACCCAATTTAGTCCCAATTTTACGTGGCAAAAGTAAACTCATCCAAGGTCTAAATTCTGCTTTTTAATCCCAGAGCCCCAGGGTCTTAAAGGCCCAGAATTTGATCTTCTTCTTATTAAATCATGTTATAGTTTGGCCCCCGACCGACCTGTGGTGTGATGCCAGAGTCAAACAGTTTACCCTGTTCCTCTATTTGTAACAGAAATAGTTTTGGAAAAACAAAGATAAGATTAAAGTATTGATGTACTTTATTTTAGTTTTAGTTGCTGTGATGACACTAGTCTTATAATGAAAACAAGTTAATCTATATTATAATGGTGACAAACTTTTAGATTTGAAAAGAAGGACCTAACTTCCTCAATATTAGAACTTTTCTTCAAGAGAATCACTTTAAGTGCAGACAAAGAGCAGAGCTACAAACCAGAGCAGGACAGCGGCCCCGAGCGAGCCCACGGCCAGGTCCACCAGGCCGTCCCCGTTCATGTCCATGGCCCCGTGAACACTGCGGCCAAAGTACTGCAGCCCAGGGGCCAAGTCTGAGGCTGCGATCCTCTGAGGAGACACACACAGAGGTGCACAGTGTTTACACAGCAACACTCAACACCCAGCGAAATAAGACCCTCGTACTTGTTTTTGGTTTTAGGACGCGGTGTCCTTCCTGTATGTTTGGTTTGCCTGGTGGACCAAAACCACACACTTCGAGAAGACTTGAGTATGGAACCATATCCTATTATTACATCATAATAATAATAATAATCTGGGTTCAAACGGAATGAAAGAACTGGCTGCTCAGGCAAGTTTTTGGTTTTGGGATGTGTGATGTAACTGCTTCATTTATTTTATTTTGGTTCTGAGCTGCTTCTGCTTGTTTCTGGTTTCACAATAAGAGCTCTTACTTGCTTATACTTGCGCAGGATGCGGTTGTGCTGGCTGAAGAACACGTACACCGCCCCCTTGTGGTCATCCTCCAGTGGAGCGCCCACCACCAGGTCATTGAAGCTGTCCCCGTTCAGGTCCGGGACAGGGGCCAGAGAGGAGCCGAAGCGTGCGTTCTGTCCGCCATTATGGATCTCCAGAGCGCCCTCGAACACAAAACGGTTCTGCAAAGAATCCACAGATCGTTTGGTTATTTACATGTGAAGAGCGAGCATGACGTGCATGGGCAGTCCCATCAGGATGGTACAGTTCATGTGTAAATATATATGGTGTGCTGCCATTTCCAAGAAACAAAAGGCTGATGGTTCGATTCAACCCAAGCACTGCTGAAGCGTTCCTGGCTTAGACACTGCCCACACAGGAGGAGCGAGTAGAGCAGCCGTTCTGGTGCCTCCTGGGAGCCTCCCTGAGACCCCAGTGAAGATCTAGGAAACACTGGAGGGACTATGTCTCTGGGCTGGTCTGGGAACACCTTAGGGTCCCGGTGGAGGAGCCAGAGGACCCCTCAGACTGCTGCCCCTCCACCTCTCCTAGAGGAATGAGGATGGATATGAGATGGTCCTCTCCAGTATCAGTGACCAGTACAGGAGGGTAAAATCTGCCAGAGCAGCATGTGATTATTTTAGTGGCCTCCACAGATAAAGACAAGCAGCTGGGTAGAAAAAGAAACATACACTGATGAAAGGTTTTGACAGAAGATTTACATTAACGGAAAAGTCAGTCATGCTGACCAAGGCTGACGGAGCAGCAGCCTGATGAGTCACTTATGGATCACACATGACACATGAGCACATGTCAGACACATGCTCAGAGCAAGTCAACTGCAACTGTCTCACTTTTATTGTGAAATCTAAAACCCCAGGGCAGCAACTGGACTTATTCACTGTAATCTCCCAGAGGAAAGTCACAGTTACAGTCACGCAGCTGAATACTGCAGAGCGATGGACGTAGAGTCTGGGACACAACAGCACAGTGTGTTTGGGCACCTTACAATTAATGTTCCAGTGCTTAACCCACCTCACCACAGTGTTTATCTTATAATGAACCATGTCAAACCTCCTGCTCTCATGGGGGAGTTTGTTGATACACTTATCTGAAACTCATTTTCAGACCACACATCGTCAAACTCACATCTTTCGCCTGCCGATTAAATTCTGTTTTTGAACTCAAATAACTTCAGAAGAAATGTCAGGAATCTTTGGGTTTAAAAGCAGGACTATATCCTGGTGCAGGGTTCAAGTCTGGTCTATTCTTAGAAGCTCATAAGTCTGACAGAGACAGGCCCAGACGGTGACAGGGGGAAAACCACAGGAGCAGAATAGTGCAGTAGCATTCGTGCGTATCATTGGCCTCCCTGCGGTAAAGGTGATATAAGTTGAGCTGGTGTGTTTTTCCAGTTGAACAAATGGAAAATCAGGTACCTCATCTTTAAAGGGCCCATATTACATTTTACCATTTATACCTGCAGTTGGGTTTTGTTTCATTCACACAAATTTAACACACAAACCCTGCACATTCTCTCAAACTGAAAACACTCCTTTCAGATGTAGAAAGATGCAGACAGATGAATAATAAAAGGTTAGTCAAACATGAATGAAATAAAGCACAGCACCAGGTCTGTTTCTGAGGAGGTGACAGGATTCTAAGATGGCTTAAAGTTCACAAGAATCAATTCTGCGTAATATAGGAATCTCTGAAACAAGAATGGAGCTTCGTCAAAACTGAAGAAGCCACCTGGTTCTAATACTCCTCTGTGTTTTTAAAGCACCTCACACAGGTAACTGACTAACTAACGCTGACATTAACGTCGACATTAGCAGCTCTCGTGATTAAGTCTGCTTCAAGTGCCAGACGCTGACAAGTGGAAACCCGCAGGAGCAGAAAAGTGCAGGAGTGTGTGCAGGGGTCTGTGTGTGTGATTGGCCTCCCGGTGCTGAAGGTGACAGAACTTGAACCGTCTTGTTTTTCCAGTTGGACGGATGAGCCGCGGTGGATTGAGGAGCGGGACGTGGAGATGAGAGCCGGTGTCAGGGACAGACGCAGGGCGGGAGCAGGGCTCAAAAACACACTGACGGCTGCTGTTTAATAGGAAACATATGGGCGAGCGCTCGGGTCACAGTGAGTCCACAGTGGGTGATATACAGAAGGACCTCTGCGCTGTAGGGGTCTGAGAGGTCCACTACTCAGTGTTTATACAGGCCAGGGTCTGAACCGGGGCTAAACCAGGTCTCAGGGTTAAGGTTAAAGTGCATTTAATTGTCCCCATAGGGAAATTTGTCCTCTGCATTTGACCCATCGCTCAGTGCTGCTTCTCCAGATCTTGAACTAGTCTTGGTCAGGATTTCCTCAGCTGGGGGATTTTACCATAGACTATTGTGCATGTTTTGGGTTGATGGGGGAAACCAGAGGAAACTCCACCTAGACACAGGGAGAATATGCAAACTCCACACAGACCTGGGCCAGGCTTCTTTGCAGTGGAGCGAGAGTGTTCTCCACTCAGCCACTGTGCTTCATTTGGAGAGATTAAGGTTAAGATTAAGGTCCACTTTATTGTTCCTGTAGGGAAATTTGTCCTATGCATTTGAAAAAAGAAAGTCACTCTGATACAGGGAGAACGTGCAAACCATCCTTCAACACTGGAGGCAAGATAGCTGATTAGCTAACTAATTGTAAGTCAATTAAATACAATCACTCAATTCAAATACTGTCTAATACATTACTAAATAAAAATAAAATACAACACTAGATACAATTCAATTAAATACAGTCCCACTTTAACTGTATGTTTTAAATCATATTTAATTTGTTTATGTTGTAAGGCGATCTTGGGTGTCCAGAAAGGCGCCTAATAAATTAAATGTAATATTATTATTATTAAGATGGGTAAAGTGTCTTGCCCATGGACACACCTGGTATCCTGAACCAGAACTAAATCTAATCCACACAAAGACTTAACCAAGACTATCCATCCATCCATCTTCTCCCGCTTAATCCGGCTGGGTCGCGGGGGCAGCGTGCTGCCCAATCCTCATAGCACCTGACCCCCCCTATGAACCCCTCTGCAGGTGGTGAGCCCACAGGAGGGTGGACAACATGGTCCTTGATGTTAGTTCATAGGGTGCTGCATGTTTTGGGTTGATGGGGGAAACCGGAGTACCCGGAGGAAACCCATCCAGACACGGGGAGGAACATGCAAACTCCACACAGAAAGGCCCGGGCGACCCGGGGATCGAACCCGCAACCTTCTTGCTGTGAGGCCTGAGTGTTGCCACTCAGCCACCGTGCCGCCAAGACTAAACCAGGTCTAACCTACAGCATCATCTAAACCGGAACTAAATCATCTCTAATGGATGCACTTCCATATTTCAGAGCTCTATATGTCTTTTTCTACAAGTGCAGGTGAGCATCGTTTACACTAATCAGTGATGTTCAAGTTGTACAAAGTGTATTTCATATTCTATAAAGGGGAGGTGGAGGTGAGGGATTTTATTCTTGTAAATCAAAGAATGGAAGAATGTTTTCCCCTCAGAGAGTGCACTGTGAAAGACACACTCTGTGACTAAATCAGACCCCCACACGCTGTCTTATCATAAAGGATTTTTGACCTTTTCGCTTCTAAGTAAGAGCTGTAAGCAGGGCTCTGATTGGCTGTAGAAAAAGACTCACTTAAACTCACATAAACACGTAAACACTGTCCCAAAGTGTTTGTGAGATACAGGAACGAGTGAGACTGGACTGATTATTTCTAACCTTTTGCAGATACTTCATCTTTAAAAGGCTCATCTGGTTGCAATACTCCTCTGTGTTTTGAAAGTGCATTTTTACCACAAGAGTTTGCTAAGTAAGGCTGACATTAGCCGCTGGCATGATTAAGTGCCCTCCTTTCATCACTACCTCAACACTTGTGACCAATTATGCACTGAGGATGAGAAAAACATGGACTTGTATCTATGTGTTAGAATCATTTCAGTCCTGGAATTGCCCGTCTCTTCTGAACTAAAGGTAAAAAAAACGACCACTTCATGACATCACAAGGTTAGGGTGACCAGAATTTAAAAAATAAAAAAAAAAAAAAAAAACTGGGACACTCGGTTTGGTTGGTAATAATAAAATTGTGAGACAAGTACATAAGGAAATTGTTCTGCACTTGGTGAGTCAGTATAGTCACATTTTCTTTGTGTTTTGGTCATTTTCAAGCAGCTTTTCTGTATTTTACAGAAACAAATGACTATTTATGCCACTTTTTACTGTTGGCAGGGATCAGATTGGTCCAAAATAGGGACACCAGGGACAAATCCCTGGTTTTGGATTGGTTGATAATAAAACTGTTAAACAAATGCATAATTAAGGGAAATTGTTTTGCACTAGGTACAAATGTGAGTCAGGATAGTCACATTTTCTTTGTGTTTTGGTCATTTTTAAACAGCTTTTCTGTATTTTACCTAAACAAATGACTATTTAAGTGTCTCTTTACTGCTGGCAGGGATCAGATTGGTCCAAAATTGGGACACCTGGGACATTTCTTGTGTAAAACTGGGACAAATCACTGGTTTTGGATAAATCTGCTGGGACAGGGGACACAGGGCTGAAAACGGGGACTGTCCCGGGTAAACAGGGACGTGTGGTCACCCTACGCAAGGTGGAACAGAGCAGACTAATAATAAAGAGTTACTCAGACGTGTGTGAATGAAAAAACACAACTCTACGTCTGTTGTTGGTGAGGTAGATTCTAACATGGCTTAAAGCTCACGAGAGTCCATTCTGTGTCATAGAGGACCTTTAAAATATCAGACAGCAGCAACATTTCCATTTATCCTGAATAATACATCATAGTGTTCTTTTAAACTGAACGTATCTCCATAAAACTTCAGTACTCAGTCTGATCGTAAAGTTCCCTATAGCCTTTCCACGACTTCCACATGTGCACCTGAGTCAACCCCGTCTCGCTCCTGGACTCACTGGGCCTCTCCTCCTCAGACCCCTCAGCCCGTCCCGCGGTCTGGACGACGACACAAATCTCCATCCGTTTCCACGTCTGTTTAAATGCAGTCAAAACAGACTCTCCGAGCGCATTTGTTATTCCAGTGAGCAACGGCCGCGGCGCAGAGCTGTGGGACTTTTCCTCGTTTTCCTGAAAGTTCTCACCTCCAAACTGCTTGCTGGAACTGGCCCTAAACGTCCAGATTCTTTCCCTTTGAGTTCACTGTGCGGCGCTAATAAAAGGGGTACAGTCGGGTGGTGGGTTTGATGTTTTTCGGGGGGGGTTTGGGTCAAAGGTGGCGCAGTGTTACCGGTGGAGTGTTTGAAAAGAGCGGAGTTTAAACAGGTGCGAGTCTATTAGGAACAGGTTAGGGTGATTAGTGCCTGTGTGTGTGTGTGTGTGTGTGTGTCACTATGTGGGTCACTTGGACAAAGAAATCTGGATGACGGATGTTATTATAGTAACTCGTCGAGGGTTCTGGAGCTGGGACAGACAGGCCTATTCTACTGGTCTGTACACACTCAATCGCGCCTCATTACGTTTTTATTCAATGTTATTTTTTCGTGTAACCACAGCAAAAACGGCCTATCAAAAATGAGAAAAAAATACACATTTTGAGGTAAAAATGCCTTATTTTAAGTGAAATTATCTGCCAGTGCAGTAAGAAATTTTCACTTCAGAAGTTTTCTTAAAACAAGATGAAATACAAATAAGCAGAAAACACGAGTTTCAAGTATTTATGGAAAGGTTTTTCACCTTATTGGTTTGAGAAGGAAGTTAAAGTGTCAGGGTTTGGTGTTTGTTGTGTGTTCCCCTCCCTTCTGTGTCTGTCTGCTCCTCTCGGGGGTGTGGCTGGGCTCATGCTGCAGTGTGGAGCACCTGCTCGGTGGTTCACCTGCAGCTCATTGTCTAATCAGCCCCACTACTTAGTTCTGTCCTTATCCTTTGTTCTTTGTCAGTTCATTCCGTCTCTATCCCTTGTCCACGTCCACCTCCTGCTTGTCCATGTCCTCTACGTCCTTGTCCTGCCTGTCCATGTCATCCTGCCTGACCTTGTTGTCCAGTCTGTCGACCTGTGAGTTTACCCCAGTGTCTTCCCTCCATCTGTCTCCAGCCTGTTTCCATCACCACATCCTTCTATCCCGGCAATAAACCTGTTTAACATCTACCTGCGCCTCCGTCTCTGCTGTGGGGTCCTCAACCACACTCAAACCATGACATAAAGAGGCTTAACCTGGCTTGATTTAATATAAAAAGTGCTTAGAACAGTGGTTCTTAACCTGGGTTCGATCGAACCCCAGGGGTTCGGTGAGTCAATCTCAGGGGTTCGGCACGGCAGAGTCCTGCACGGGTCCATTTTTGGAGACCCACACCCGGAGAGTGATTATATCAAAGTTAAATCTGCACCCTCCCGGACCCGTTAATATTCCACCCATTAGCCGCCCGTGATAAATCACACACAAATTAGAATCGTTTGAACTGACACACTTTTTTTCCTTCGATGCGCCTCTCATGCGCCCTATTTTGGGTGCCCGCAAATGCCCCGTTTGACCGTTATTGGCTGCAGGAAATTTTGTGCGTGCAAAAGTCTTGTGACTGTGGTGATGGTGTTGTGTAATTTCTTTCTTAATATTTTCCTTTCATACTAACTATGTCAAGCAAAAAAAGAAAGTGGTCGGACGAATATGTGCAATATGGTTTCACATGTGTACACCAATAAAATATATATACCTATGTTGTGAATTTGAAAAAAAAACATATTTTATTTTTCCAATTAAGAAGGGTTCAATGAATGCGCATATGAAACTAGTGGGGTTCAGTTCCTCCAACAAGGTTAAGAACCACTGGCTTAGAATAAGTTGTAATATCGAGATAAGATAAATCAGGATGGAATATCTTGAAACAAGAAAAAACAAAACTCATCTTAAGTAAAAAAAATCTTAAAATTGATCTTTTAAGATGAATCTGCTTAATTCAAGTCAGTTTAACTATGGTAGAAAATCCTTTTTTGCTGTGAAATCATTTGTAAAAACGTGGCCAGGTTCTTGTCCTGGTTTAATGTTGGTCTAGTCCAGGTTTTGTTCCAGGCTTTTCATGGTTGTATGTGAATACAGCTTAAAAGTTCACTGCGTAACATTTCTAGTGAAGGCTCCTCCACCTGATGTCTCCATGGTTACAGCACGGCACTGAAAAAATGGTTTGAGAAGGTTTTGCTCAAAACGCAAACACAAATTTGACAACAATAACTTTTTTTTTACGATTCTCTGTCCAGCAGGTTTAAATCGTCTGAAGAGTGAGATCCGGACGGTCATGAATGTTACAGTTAATATTGGTCGTTTTTGCACCATTCTGAAAGTGAAGTTATTAGTTAATATAAAAATATTTCTATCTTTCAGAAAAAAAGGAAAATGTTTGAGAACCAACAAAACAAACTACAGATGAAGAGAGAGTAAACCAACTACAATGATCTGAACAGAATAATATTTTTCTGCATGTACTTCCTGGAGAACATCTATTATGTGTCTGTACAGGGTGAAGTGGCACTAAGAGCACCAGACCTGCAGCACATGGAGAGGGTTGTTTATGAAGGTGCGATTCTAATGTTCTGCTCCATTATCGTATAAGAGAAGAAAAAGGTGCTTCAACTATATTTAAACATGTACAACTCTAAGTAGATCATCATAATGTAATTATTCTAATGTGTTATTGAGACGAGAGCTGCTTCAGTGAAAAAGTACAAGTGGAGAAGTACCTGTGCTCTGTGTTTGATTCTGTTTAAGACAATACAGAGCTGTGGGAAACTAAAGACTGTTTTTATATTATTTTACTGGAAAACCTTTTAAAGACTTTAGACGTTGCGTGTTAAAGTAACTGTGTCGACACAATGTAATTCTATATAAAAATAAAACCATAAAAAAGGCACATTTTCTTGATAAGGTAACAATAAAGCAAGGCCTAAACATCATTTCATCGCAGCAATGAGGGGCTTTCCATGTGTGGGGACTGTATCGCAAATCCAGCAACCTTTTTTTTCCCCAGTGTTTGCTACATTACAGTTCAGATCTGCGGAGAGTCGCCCCCAGTTCACAGAAGGAATTATTCTATTTTTCTATTATTATTCTGTTTTTTTTTTTTATTATAGGCAATAGGAGCTTAGTTGGTCGAGCGTTTGTCCTCTGATCTGAAGGCTGACGGTTTGAATCCTCGTCATAAACATCGCGGGTTAAGTGGTCAGAATCACAGACCCACAGGTTGGCGGTGCGATTCCCACTCCCACAGATGAAGCTGTCGTTGTGTCCTTGAGCAAGACACTTAACCCAGCTTGCCCCAGTGTCTGTGTCTCTGGTGTGTGAATGGGTTTGTGGGTCACTGTCGTCTGGCGCTTTGAGCCTAGAAGATGGAAAACTTCTGTATAAAAATGTGACCAGTTTCCATTTTTTTTGAACAATAGAAACACTCACGGTGAATAAATGTTAGACGGATGTGTTTAATGTCACACCACGGAACATTCCAGGAAAAGCAATAACATCTACAGGGAGACAAGCAGGTAGTGGACTCGGTGCAAATTTAAGCCCAGTCCTTTAAGACCAGTGCATACTATTGGTGGGTCATTAGGCAAGACACTTTACCCATCTTACCTAGAGTGAAGAGTAAGTAAGTAAAGTTTATTTCACAGGTGTCAAACATGCGGCCTGGGGGCCAGATCTGGCCCTCCAAGACCTTTAATCTGGCCCTCGGCTGATTTTCTATTAAAATATTAAAAATTTTCAGATTTTTCTGGTAATTTTCTGTGCATCTTAGCATAGCAGCGTCTCCAGTGCTTCTGTGCCTGGCGCCTCCACCAGACAAATGAAGACCTGCCTCTTTCCAAACGCTCTTAAAGGACGATTGTTTTGACTGTCGACCGTGACACCCTCATCAGCAAAATGTCAAAAATAAGAAAAGTGGAGCTGAGTGCAGGATTTCCCAAGAAAAATTGACAAATTCTTATTTGTTCACAGAGGTGAATGGGAAACCTGTGCTTGGTGTGTTTGCAACAAGTGGCGGCGCTCAAGGAATATGATCTTAAACACCACTACGAGACACTGCGAAAAATACAATAACTTGAACGGAGAATTGAGAAGACAGAAGATAAACGAATTATTGCTGAAACTGAAGAAACAGACGTCTGTTTTCACCCAGAGCCAAGAGGTTCGTGATGCTGCTGTGAAAACAACCTGACCTAGCATAATATTATAATATTTTGTAAAATAAAATAAAATAAATGTCTGTAATAGATTTGCATTTCTCTGCACAAATATTTGGACTTATTTCTATTTTTGAGGTATATATGCCATGAGTTTTCTGATCCGGCCCCTTTGGAATCAAAGTTGGTTGTATACGGCCCCCGGGCCAAAATGAGTTTGACGCCCCTGATTTATTTCTACAGCGCTTTTCACAGACACAGGTCACAAAGTGCTTCACATACAAAAGATAAATACACAGCATTAGATACATACATATTAAAATCAGTGGTAACAGCTCTAAAACCTCAGAGGGCGGGAAGGTTTGTCCAAAGAGAAATGTTTTCAGTCGCTTTTTAAAACCATCTCCACTTTCTAGAGAGCGCAGGTGAGGAGGCGGCTCACCCCAGAGTTTAGGGGAGACGGCTCAAACAGATCCGTCGCCTCGTGTTTTAAAACTTGTCCGAGGAACCATAAGCAGGTTTTGGCCGGTGGACCTGAGGGTGGAGGTGTTCGGCCTGCGGTGCCTATAGTGTGCGACTGTGTGGTCACATGGGACGACTTCAGAAAGTTTAAACTCCTTCTCTTCAACAGGCTCCTACAGCTCTGCTCAAACACTGGACTACATTCATACTTTAACCTCTTGAGACCCTGTGGCCCCACACGAGGACATTGCATTTTTGCCTCTTAGCACCATGATTTTCAATTATGCTCCCGAAAGTAAAAAAAAAAACTGCATGGTAAAGTTTAGATGCAAAATTTATGAATAAAACCAATGTATTTATGTACAATAATGTCTCTTCATTTGGCATTAAAATTTGACACATTTTATTGACCACAGCAGACGAGAGCATCAGGAAATGTCCTCGTCTGAAGACATTGGGACTGTGTTATATTATTGATTGTACATGTTGTTAGGTAAACTAGGGAATATTTAGATGAGTTTACAGTTATAAATTGCTGGACGTTTCTGCTGCTATAGGGAAACTGCTGCCTGTCTCCACTTTTTGCACCTCTACTTTTTTTTTGTAACGATTGAAAACCATAAAAAATTTAAACTGTGGACCACATTTTCAGGCCTTTTTGTGTGTTTTTAACCTCACTCACTGAACCCCAACCCGCTCACGGTCGACCTACGTCACATTTGGCAGGTTTAGGGCTTGAAATAAACAGCTTTTTTGTAATTTATTGATACATTTTAATGTTTTTACATTTTTTAACCAATGGTGTCATACAGAAGACTTACTTAGTCGGTCCTACTTATCCCAAATAGCAAGAAGAAATGAAAAATGCACACCAGACAAAAGCTCGGGTCTCAGGAGGATAATACTCCCTACAACCGTACAACAACACCCCCTTATATAACAGATGATCCTCCGGGTGTGTGGTTACCTGCTCGGTGACTCTGTAGATGTAGACCTTCCCTTTCTCCATGCCTGCGCTGAAGAACATGGGAGCGGCCACCAGCAGGTTGTCGGTGACTCCGTCTCCGTCGATGTCCACAGGAGCGATCTCACTGCCGTAGTACGAGCCGATCTGGACAAGGACAGGATCACGGTAATTCTGGGCTATGTTGTGTAATGTAGGACCTTTAAGTTCAGCCATCAGTAAAATCACAAATGTTCCCGTCCTTCACGTCTAGTACGTCACAACACATCAGCACATTGTTTTTTTTACATACTTTTGTCATAGCAAAAATGCATATTTCTAGGCATATTTTTTATTATTTTGTCAATTAAATAAAATTCCTTGCTGGAAAATATATTTAATGTGTATTTTTATATCTAAGGGGTCATGGTTTTGATCTCAAATAGTTCTTTTAAACAGAAGTGAAGAGGTATTTACACAGCAGATATATTTACTGCATATTAAAGTAACTGCTCAGTAATAACCCAGACTTTGAAAGCATTTGAAATTCAGGAGCTTAATCTTAGGGGCCGATCAGACTGAGCTTTGAAAAGCAGCCCGGATCCGCCGCTGCCGTGTTCCCTTTCATATTAAAAACACGTGCACTTAAAAATAACCCTTTTCTGATGCCTTAGTTTCCCGTGACTTAAAAGAAAAGCGGACTGCTGACTGCACGCCTGTCACAGGGGATGTGCCAACAGCCAGCGGCCACGTCCAGGACCAGCCTACAGGAACGAGTCAAGAGCCACACGCTTCAAAACTGACTGTTTTTCTTCTTCTGAGACATTTAGTGTAAAGCTTTAGTTGCAATATATTTACACACATTCATTTAACTGACCTTTTGTGAAATGAAATACTCTGATTTGTGTGCGGCGAAGGCTCCAGACTAGTTTTAAACGGGGCCAAGCTGGGGTCAGACTCCCAAAGCACTTTTTATACAGTATCCTGTTTTCTGGTGCAGCGTGTTCCAGTGGGGTCAAGTGGCTTCTTCTGGTCATAATATTGTAGACTGTGACTCTGTTAATGTCTGAAGTAAATATTTACTATAATGGACCTGCCATTGTTTTCTCCTAAAACAGTGGGAAACAGAAATGCGGCTACTTTATTTACGATAAATACAGTTTTGTGATAGTTACACCTGGATTTATTAGAAAAATACTTGGACTGGGCCTCGTTTCTTCACTATGATCTCGGCTCCTGAACACCGGTCCAGTGCATTACTGCAGCTAAATATACACATTTCCATTTCCGTTCCATATGACTAAGAAGGTGCATGAGAACCTGTTCCCCTTCTTTTCTCTGCCGCAGCAGCAAAACCACCAGCCTCTTTAGCTTCTCCATCTTCTTTACAATGTATATCTGCACTAAACTCCTCTGGTTTACTGTGTACCTGCTGTTTTTTGAGGGGGGGTTGTGTACCTGCTGCTCTTTGAGGGGGGTTGTGTACCTGCTGCTCTTTGAGGGGGGTTGTGTACCTGCTGCTCTTTGAGGGGGGGTTGTGTACACTGCTGCTCTTTGAGGGGGGTTGTGTACCTGCTGCTCTTTGAGGGAGAGTTGTGTACCTGCTGCTCTTTGAGGGGGGGTTGTGTACCTGCTGCTCTTTGAGGGGGGGTTGTGTACCTGCTGCTCTTTGAGGGGGAGTTGTGTACCTGCTGCTCTTTGAGGGGGAGTTGTGTACCTGCTGCTCTTTGAGGGGGAGTTGTGTACCTGCTGTCCTTTGAGGGGGGTTGTGTACCTGCTGCTCTTTGAGGGGGGGTTGTGTACCTGCTGTCCTTTGAGGGGGGGTTGTGTACCTGCTGCTCTTTGAGGGGGAGTTGTGTACCTGCTGCTCTTTGAGGGGGGGTTGTGTACCTGCTGCTCTTTGAGGAGTTGTGTACCTGCTGCTCATACCTGCTGCTCTTTGAGGGGGTTGTGTACCTGCTGCTCTTTGAGGGGGTTGTGTACCTGCTGCTCTTTGATGGTGAGGTGGGTACCTGCTGTACTTTGAGGGGGTTGTGTACCTGCTATGAGGGGTTGTGTACCTGCTGCTCTTTGAGGGGGTTGTGTACCTGCTGTGTACCTGCTGCTCTTTGAGGGGAGTTGTGTACCTGCTGCTCTTTGAGGGGGAGTTGTGTACCTGCTGCTCTTTGAGGGGGGTTGTGTACCTGCTGCTCTTTGAGGGGGGGGTTGTGTACCTGCTGCTCTTTGAGAGGGGTTGTGTACCTGCTGCTCTTTGAGGGGGGTTGTGTACCTGCTGCTCTTTGAGGGGGAGTTGTGTACCTGCTGTCCTTTGAGGGAGAGCAGGATGCTGAGCTCTCCGCTGTTCTTCAGGGTGAACACGATGACTTTCCCCGTGTGGTTGAATCGTGGAGCTCCGGCCACCAGCAGACGGCCGCTCCGGGCCGACACCACTGAGGTCACAGTGTAACCTGGAACAACAGGGTTCAAACTGAGGCCAGAACGACGGACGTTTGGGAAAAATATCTGTAACATTATTATTAGGTGTGGAGCTTTAGTTCACGCCTGTAGAACATTTGAGTGAGGATCCAGAACACACACGTCTTAAATACGTTATGATGTGAGTCTGGTCACCAATAAATATGTCCATTTTCAGATGGGTGTGATTAACCCCTGAAGACCTAAGGGCAATTTTAGTACATTTCTCCTCGCCTGGATTTTTGTCTTAATTTTGCTTTTAAAACTGCCCCTTTTACCCCTAATGAAGTGTTCTACCTCCTTTTGTTCAGTCCAACCTGTTATTTCACAATCTGCTGCTGTAGTTGTGTCATGAGGCTGTGAGAAAAGCTACAGGACCAGAAATAGAGATGAAAAAAACCCAACAGAAAATAAAATTCACACTCTTTTATACAAAACACACAGCAAACATGTAGAAACAACTTTTTGGACATAAAAAATGCTTAATTTAGGGCCAATAATGCAAAATATCAAGTCTAAATTAAAAATCTCATTATTGCCCTAAAAACAAAAAAAGTGCAGTGGCTCCATGACTTTCCTGGTCCAGTCCTGGAAACAGCTCCTGTCAGGACCAGGGCCAGAGCCACAGCACTTCTGCATTTCCAGGTGTTTATTACATTTGGATTTGTTCATTTGGACTGAAATAAACCTTTAAATAAAAATAGAAAGAGATGCACAATTACACACACCAAGATGTGTCATTTTCCATGTGTGTGAGAATTAACTCCACTTAGAGCGACTTTTTCCCTCGTTATAAACACACACAGTCAGAGGAGTCGACCATCTTGACTCACTTCACTCTTTGGCAAAGTTTGGCTCGATCAAAATGGACGGAGCGCATGAGTTTGGGGAAAACAAAGTTCCTGTTGGACACTCGTTTTGCTCACGTCATCACACAGCGTGAGTGTGACGTAGGATAAAGCCGCAGAAATGTACGGAAACCTCTATGTCTGCACTTTCAGAGGGGAAAAGGACGTTTCTGTCTTTTACCGTTACAAAGTTTTGCGCAGATATATAAAACATATTCCTCGGTATCATGTATGATAACGTAGGTCTTCGAGGGTTACTGGTGGATTAGCAAAGGCCGTCAAGAGGAAAACATTATCACAGAGGACTGGAAAACATGGTGCATTTCTGTAGCGACGCATTAAACTCTGTTCATCTGCAGTGAGAGGAATTAGATTTTGTTCAAAATGACAAATGGCCAATGAGCTCCTTGGTTTCAGCTCATGTATCACTGAAATAAACACATCTGATTGCCTGGTGTTTGAGCCTGGCTTAAGCACGTTGGAGAGACGGATATGCCTCTATATAAACATACACAGATATTCGTTTTACATAATCCCAACTCTTGTTCAGTTCAGTTGTTAGACCACATGAACAGTGCAGACGTGGCCAAAAGTTCTGAGAATGACACAAATATCACATTTTCACAGATGCTGCTTCATTGTTTTCAGGTGTTTTCTCACATGTTTTTATGGTTTTACTGAAATACAATTACAAGCATTTCATAAGCATCAAAAGATTTTATTGACAATTACTCTGAGTTCATGCAACAAGTCCATATTTGCAGTGTTGACTCTTCTTTTTCAAGACCTTTTTCAAGACTTATACAACTCCAGCTGCCTCAGGAGAGCTCTGAACATTGTCAAGGACACTTCTCACCCCGGCCATCACCTTCTTGCCCTGTTGCCCTCTGGCAGGCGCTACAGGTCACTCCGCTCACGGACTAACAGATTCAGGGACAGTTTCTATCCAAGAGCTGTCACAGCACTCAATTTACAGTATTCAAACTCGCTCTGACAATTCACTAAATCTGCACTTTACACCACTGGTCACTTTCCAAATCATGTGCAATAATCGTCATATATCTACTTCTTCTACTACTTCTACTTGTGATTGTCTGTATTTATTTTTTGTTTGTGTTTTTTTTAAACAAAAAGGGAGATGCCACTCAATTTCGTTGTATCTTTTGTTACAATGACAATAAAGGCTATTCTGATTCTGATTCTGACCTCTGCACTTCTCCCTGCAGCTTCAGTCAACTTCTGAACCAAATCCTGACTGACGGCTCCATTCTTGCATAATCAACGCTTTGAGTTTGTCAGAATTTGTCTTTTTTTTTTTGACCATCTGCCTCTTGAGGACTGAACACAAGTTCTCAGTGGGATTAAGATCTGGGGAGTTTCGTGGACCTAAAATCTTTATGTTTTGTTCCCCGAGCGGTTTAGTTATTCCGTTTGCTTTATGGGAAGGTCCATCCTGCTGGAAAAGGCTTCGTTCATCACCATTCTCAAAACTTTTGGCCACAACTGTAAGTTTATGGCCATTTGTCTTTATAGTCCTCTCAATAACATTATATTTTTGAATACCATAAAATACCAAATAAGAGCCAGGACATTTATGTGTTTCAGACCAGGCTTTTATTTGAGACCAGGCACTCAAATTGGTCCTCAAATTCCTTTAACCCGTATGACTATAATTTTGAAGAGCTGTTTTTTTTCAGTGCTTTTAGTTTATGCAAATTAACCGTGTGGTTTTAAGTTGCTGCAGCTCGACTTCTGTCTTCAGCACCAACATTAGACTCCATGTTTATTTGGAACCGGCGGTGATTTATCAAAATATTCACCTGCACCCGGCTCTTATTTGGTACTTTACAGTATACAGTATAAGTCAATCTCTTGATAGAACTGAATAGATTATAGAATTAACTAAAAACTTGCTCCCTTTGCAATTAGCTCTTTATTACTTTTTCAGATTTCGAAACTATTGCAATTTATCTTACATGTCTGAATAAAAAAATGCATTTAACATTTTCCAGATCAGTGAGGCCGCAAAGCAAAAAAACTGACATCCTTAATATTATTCAGTTCTAAAATGTTCCCACAATTATTATTTGGTTTTGCTGCATGACTTGAAAAGTGATTTAGGCATATTATTTTTGGGTTAAGAACACATTTGTACATCTAGTTCTTCCATGTCTCCCTCTAAACGTGATAGGAGTTCATAGTGACATCCACAATCCTGATTAATAGTAAAATCCTTGGATAATCCTGCCACTCTACGGCCCGTGCGTGTGACGTATCTGACAGGCCTGGCTCCTCAGCTGTCTCCTCTCCTGTCCTGCGTATCGCGTTTCCTCCTAAACCCCACTTTCCCACTCAATATTTTTCCGTTTCAATCTTCCAGGCTTTTCCCAGCATTCATGTGTCTGTGCCCTCTCCCAGCCTGGCCGGGCTCCCTGGCTCTGAGCTCCAGGACCAGTCTCCAGGACCAGGCTGATGGTGAAAGCAGGAGGCTGGAGAGGAGACTGGGTTAGACTGGGCAGCCTGTGGAGTGTGCTGCTAAAGTCACGGGTCGCTCTGAACACAGGTCCTGGAGAAAACAATCCCCAGTCTCCAAGCAAATCACCAGTTACCACGTGTTTGCGTTAAGGCAGGTGTCTCCAAACTAGTTTCCTCTGGTGAACTCAAAGATGCCAGAGAGCCGCCATTTTAGCTGTATCAAGAAACTGAGTAATTATAAGAGCCTCAGCCGTAGATTCATAATGCTGCATGATGTACAGTGTAGTAAACAAATTAAATGATCGACTGCATCTCATTCCCAAAACTGTTGCTCCTCACAAACACAATACTAGAGCAAAACAGCATCTACAGAGCAAGAAACCTAAACTGAAATCCACAAGCTTTAGTATAACATGGAAAGGCTGTTTGGAACGACATGGAGAAGCTCGATCAAACAATCTTCATCCGAAAACATATTAAAAATATATTTGAAACAAAATGTATTACTACATTATGGCTAAAGCATAAACCCAAAGGCTAAAGAACTGAAATAAGTAAGTAAGGTTTTAAGTAAGGTTTTATTTATATAGCACTTTACACAGACACATGTCCCCAAAGTGCTTTACACAGCATTTTACAGAGAATTCTTCATTCACTCCATACCCGGTGGTGGTAAACTACTGTTATAGCCACAGTTGCCCTGGGGCAGACTGACAGAGGCGCGGCTGCCAAGCCAAGCGGCGCCAACGGTCCCTCCGACCACCACCATCACTCACTCACACAACTTTCACACCTACAGTGCATGTTTTGAGTTGATGGGGGAAACCGGACCGCCCGGAGGAAACCCATCCAGACACGGGGAGAACATGCAAACTCCACACAGAAAGGCCTGGGCGAACCCACAACCTTCTTGCTGTGAGGCATGAGTGCTAGCCACTCAGCCACCGTGCCGCCAAATAACAAAGTTGGCATGGTGTAAGTCATATGTACTGTTCTTATTCTTATTGCACTGGTGATGATGCTGTGATGGACCAAACATTTACTGGAAACAAAGGAACTTCAGGGTGTTAATGGGCTGATGGGGGTGAATGGGTTTATGGGTTAGAATATTGTCACGTTAGTTTGGGGCCCCTTTCATAAGCTGTTGGGTGTTTCCCTTTTACAAAATTGTTAAAGCTGAAATACTTGCAAATTTTCTTTGTATCTTTGTAAATAAAGATGATGATGAGGAACAGTCAGAGGTCTATAAAGCATGTGCCATTATCCATTTTGTATTCCAGAAAGTAAAAAATTATACATTTACTATTTTAACAGTTATTCTGTTCATCAAGTTTTAGTTATTCAGCAGAAAACTTGGAAGCTTGGAAGGAGGTGGAGAGCTACTGGAGGCTCCTGAGCTGTAGGCTGGAGACCCCTGCTTTATGGGAACTTCGTCTCCATCCGTCTGGACGCTTTGTTTCCTGTTGTGCTGGACACAAAAGGACCCAGAGGCACTGGAGTTTGAGCTCAGGGCTTCACAGCTCACAGCTGATTGGCCAGTGCATCGACTGGGATCCCGCAAGCTCATGTCCTCAGCCCCTTCCTCTACACACTCTACACTAACTGACTGTACGAGCCCGTCACCAACCACAGTCTACTACAAATACTCTGACGACACTGCAATTCTGGCTTTACTCAACAATCAGCTTATCACAGCTCAGTTTTCCACTTCTCACAATGGTGCACAAAGAACTATCTTCACATCAACACTGAGAAAACAAAGGAAATGGTTTTTAATGCCTCCACTTTGGCTCTGAACCATATCAACATTAACAACAACACAACAGAGCAGGTGAATAAATATAAATATCTTGGACTCACTCTGGACAATCACTTTACATTTGAACACCACATCATAGACATTCAGAAAAGAGCACTATGTTCTCCGTACACTCACCTTCTGCTTCTTCTGTCACACTCTACTGCTCCTCCTGTTTCTACACCTGCTGTCAGTCTCCAACACAAACAAACTTCTCGAAATCACACACACAGCAGCTAAAATACTCCACTCCCCAACACCAAAAACATCTCAGAACTCAACGACAGAGCAACAGCCCGACACAGTCACTATGGACACTGAGCATCCTCTGCATCCTTTCCTCCAGCTCCTGCCTTCAGGACGCAGGTACCGGACACTGAACTGGAGAAGGGCTCACTTCAATAGGAGCTTGTTCCATCTGCCATCTCCATTCTTGAACTTTCTCACTCTGACACGTGCCTGTTCTCTTGTTTGTAATGCTGTTGGTGAACCGTCCTGTGTGTATGTTTATGGTGTGAATGTTCACAACAAGGTCATGACGACTGTGGAAACAAATTTCCCTCTGGGGACAGTAAAGTCATATCGATCTACAGTCGTGGCCAAAAGTTTTGAGAATGGTGATGAACAAAGCCTTTTCCAGCAGGATGGAGCACCTCGCCATAAAGCAAATGGAATAACTAAATGGCTCGGGGAACAAAACATAAAGATTTTAGGTCCAAGGCCACGAAACTCCCCAGATCTTAATCCCATTGAGAACTTGTGTTCAGTCCTCAAGAGTCGGGTGGGCAAAAAAAAAGAACACAAATTCTGACAAACTCAAAGCTTTGATTATGTAAAAATGGAGCCGTCAGTCAGGATCTGGTCCAGAAGTTGACTGAAGCTGCAGGGAGAAGTGCAGAGGTCTTGAAAAAGAAGGATCAACACTGCAAATATGGACTTGTTGCATGAACTCAGTGTAATTGTCAATAAAATCTTTTGATGCTTATGAAATGCTTGTAATTGTATTTCAGTAAAACATAAAAACATGTGAGAAAACACCTAAAAACAATGAAGCAGCAGAACCTGTGAAAATGTGATATTTGTGTCACGACTTTACAACTTCCAGGGTTCAGTGAAATTGAGCAGAGGCAGTAGGTGGCACCAGCCTGGCTCGGTGTTTTACTTCTGAGGGGAATTAAGCGCAAGGCACATCTAGATCATAACATATCTAGATCACCGTATTAGTTTTTATTGTTTTGAAACTGCTGAATTAATAGTAAGTTTCAGTTGAATTTTTGACGCTCTGAGTCTCCCTTTGCTCCTCACGCTACGTCACGCAATCTTAGACTTTTAGACATAGGCAGTAGCTCACACATCACATTATATTGCAATAACAATGAGTAAAAATACATATAAAATGGCAATAAACTTTGAAATAAGAAAAAATTGCAAGAGACTGGTGTCAATGAGACATAAATGATATAAATGTATGTACAGTAAGTAATCGACGTGCATCCCACTACTAAAACTGAAGTTGTAGTGCACCTGTAGCGAATAGTCTTTAAGTGAATCTGGTATTTAGTTCTAGATGAGGATTGTTGTTGGAAATGGAGGGAAATATAGTGAGTCAGACAGTTGGATTCACTGAAGAAGCTTTGACAGAGCCTCTGGCCTTTGTAGAGGAACATTTTAGGTGTGTAGCACAATGCAGTGTGATGTTAAATTACTTACATTTGCAGCATCGGATACTAAAGGTATATTGAGGCTCTGGTTCATGTTAGAAAACTGTGTCCTAGTAAAATTATAAATACAATTAGGTTTTGGTAAAATCTTAAATCTAATGTTAACTATGGTCTGTCATATGTGCTTTTAGACTCAGACTTAGACTTAACATGAACATGGTTAGAATCCTCAGAGCTGTGATTTAGCGTTAAGTCTTTCAGCGCGCAGTGTCAGGGAACATAAGCGGGTGCATGAGCGCGTCCCTCACCCAGATACGCTCCATGGTTCTTGAGCTCCTCGGGGAACTCCTGAGCGTACGAGGCCTTGGGAGGGATGACCTTTCCCTGCCTCGTCTCCTTCAGCACGGCCCCGTTCCAGTCGTAAGCTCCGACGGCCCCCACCAGAATACCGTCCTGCAACAAGCACAGCAAACAGGTGTTTTTCTGGTGCTTATCGTCATAGCGTAACATAACTAGATCACTGTTTTATATTTTGTTCATGATAAAATCCAATATTCGAGAGTTGAACAGGAAATGGCTCATAAAAACAGGTCCATTATCTTCATTTTCAAAACTGCTGAACTGAGAAGCTGTTTCATTGTGGCATTTCATGGCAGCAAGCAGCAGATTTTCATTGACATTATTGAATTTTTTAAGGAATGGGCACTGAAAATGAATGATTTTAATGTACATAATCAAAAGTGAGTAGAGCGATGTGGGCTGGGACAGGTGGTAGGTGAACTCAGGAATGCTCTGAGGATCCAGGCCTCAAATTCTGGACAATAGAAGATTATTCCAACATGCTTAACTCAATCAGATAACTACTTTAAGTTAATGATTGGGAAAACCACTATAACGTGGTTAAAAACTACTTGTCCAGAATATGACCCCTATAAAACAGCAGAATGTCCATTTAAACCATAAGGCAGAGACTGCACATACTACACATTCACTTCCTTGTTATCACATTTTATATTCTACTTCTTCATGATATTGCGTTCAGATATTAAGCTTTTCATTTGCATTTCGCTGTGTTTAAAGGAAATAAGGCATTTGACTTAGCGGCTCATGTAACTCATTCTCTGGGGGCCAGTCCTCATCTTTAGCCAGGATGTCGGTCAGGAGTTGGCAGGAGGAGAAGACCATCGTACATGTTTAGGCTGATGGGAGAAACAGCCGCATGGAAACCCACCAGACATTAGGAGAACATGCAAAATCCAACACTCACAGTTTTGAAATTGAACCCAAAATTGAGCTATGAGGCGGAGACGATAGCTCAGCAGCCAATTAATAGTGCGCCCCCTGCAGTTTCCATGGTTCAGAACATAAGCCTCCTGCTGGTTGATGTAGCTTTAACCCTGAGCGCTCCTGACCGCTGCAGCGCTCCTGACCGCTGCAGCACATACCTCCCTCCTCTGACACTGTGAGGCTCTGTGGTTGTGGTCAGAACAGTCTCCATGGTAAATCATTGAACCCCAAAACACTACAGGCTTATAAAGGCTGACCTACTTTAGACGGAGGGGAAAAGGATTTAGATTTCTTTATTAAAAACTCTCAATTGCAATTTTATCAATAACGTCTGAGCTTTGTGATGTTTCCTCATGAAAAACCTGGAGTTTTGGTGACGCTATGTAATAACTAGTGACATACTTATTAAAGCATGAAGAAAGACCATAGACCGTATAAAAGAAGTGGACTGAGTGAGTGTGACGTCTCCACAGCGTCGCTCAAATGAGGCTCCTGTTGCCACGGTTACAGGAGCGAATCTGGAGCCAGGTCCATATTTGGAAATCCTCCCGCGAGTATCATAGCAACACAAGAGCCAATCATGAGTGAGGAGGTTAAATGTGGCGCCTCCTCCTGGCAGAGCTGATGCAACATATATACGGACTATGGATGTGATACTCTGCACCTGCAGGACACTGGATTTACCTGATTCTGCACAAGAAGAAGAAACTTTGAGCTTTTAGCAGCAAACTTTAAATAGTTTAAGTCACTGATTTATGTTGTTTGTTCTGTTCCGTACGAACAACAATAGAGTCACAATTTAACCAAATTCACTTTACTTTCTGCTCGTTAAATTCTGCTCGTTCAGATTCTAGTCACATTAGATATTGTGACTGTTTGAGATATTTTGTCATTTTATTTCAGAAATCGTCACTCGGGGGAAAGCGGGAAGGGAACTTACTTAGCAACGAAACGAGCTGTCAATCAAACCTGTTGCTAACGCTAGGGGGAGGGGCCTCGGGGAATGAAGGCGTCTGATTGGTCCGTTATTTATGTTCAGATCTTGATTCAGGAACAAAACAGAGAAATGAAAAGTTCAGGATCCTGTGTGGCGGCTTCAGACGAACAGTTTAAGTCCAGAATGACGAGGCTCAGAGCAGCAGGTACAGACAGAGGGACGAGAAGATCCTAATGTGAAGGAGCCCCAAGAGCCTCCTGGAGCACTTCCTGTTTGGGACGCGGCGCTGTTTCGCAGGTTTTTTCTCTGTGCTGCTGTGAGTTTCCTCTTTGTGCTTTGAACCCTCCCGTCACCTTATAACATGCAGATTAGACTCAACGTTCAGCTAAGGCCAAAACCACAAGCTCTTACAGTTACTTTATAAAGTGTGGGTCTGGAGCAGCATCATATTACCCAGATTCCAGATGGTTCTGATTGACATGCTGATTAACCAATCAGAAAACATATAGCATTGTGCCTTCTGCAATAAAGCAATAAACTCTTATTTCTCAGGTAACATAAGGTATTTTGTTCTGGAGCACAGTAGAACACTCAAGAAAAATGTCTTGCATCTTTTCGTGCTACAAATGAGCCAGATTTCTACTTTTGGAAATTGATTTTAGAACCTTTTTGCTGTGAGACACACCGCAAAAAACAAAATCTAGTCAAGCTAAAATGACTTGGATTAAGAAAGTTTTACCCTGATTTGAGTAAATTTCACTTGACAAGTACAATAATTTGCCAGTGCAGTAAGATTTTTGTAATTAAAATATGAAAATACATCTTGCTGCACTTAAAATAAGAAAAAACAACTTTTTGCACTTAAAATAAGAAATACAATCAAATGTTGCTTGAATTAAGAAAAAAACATTTATTCCACTGGCAGATAATTTCACTTCTCAAGTTGAATCTACTCAAATAAAGTAAAATGTTCTTAATTTAAGTCATTTTAACTTACCTAGATATTGTTATTTTTTTCCAGTGCAGAAACTAGTATTGTTCCCAACTGAAATTTCTACAACACGTAAAGACGACATACTGTGCGATATAGTTGTAATCCATGACACCCATGGATCATTATGTTAGAATTTGTCCCTTTTAATCATTGTTAACGACTTGACTAAAGAAAATGACTATGTGATGCCCTCGAAACCTTGATACAATACGTATGAATGAATGAATGCCTTTATTTGTCAATTCCTTCACATGTACAAGACACACAAAGCAACTGAAACTGGACCTGTCAACATACAAAAAAACAGGGGAAGACAAGACGGACCGGAAAGCAGCAAATAGACAAAAAAAACAGCCCAGACCACGCCCCAGATCACGATCTGCATGTCACGATTCGATATATCACGATATATCCCTATACTGAAGCAATGGATGATACTGTATGTTGCAATTCATCAATAATTACTTCTAATAATACAGTCGTCCCTCACTATATCGTGATTCACCTTTCGTGGCCTTGCTGTTTCGCTGTTTTTTTATGCAATTTTGCATACTTTTTTCTTTTTACAGTGTATGAATGAAGGGAGAATGTGTGAACTGTTTTCTGCGTAATCGAAGGCGGCATTTCTGTTTATAAGAATAGAAAACAGTGCCAACAATTACCCATAACTAGGTTTTTTACCCCCGGCGCTCCTCAGTTTAGACTGGGGCTCGATTTGCACGGAGTGGTTTTACACCCTGAAAACATATACTGTATTTTTCGGACTATTCCTGCGACTTATCCTCAGGTGCGACTTATGTATGAAACATTTCAGTTCATCTAAACGTAAATGTAACATGGGCAAGGTCCAAACCTGAGGCACCGACTGAATATATTAAAGTCCTTTATGCATCGAAGGAGCCGACGCTTTTCCACAGCGAGATATAATTTCACATGTTGGTGATTTTCACACTGAGCCACAGGGGGCGCTCTAGGCTTATACCAGCATCTGCTCCGCCTCAGGCTCCTCCTCCTGCTCCACTGTCACTTCTGTCACCACCTGCAGCACCTCACTCCTGTTTTCTTACTTAAATCCACATGGAGACTTTTTTTGTCCAGTGAATCTGGTCCTTTAGTCGACAGAAGCTTCTGCATCAGCACCAGCTGTTTTTTCACTGTCTGCAAATGAGCCACGAGGCTTTAAGTTTAGTTTGTGTAAAACTTAAACCAATGTGCACAAACACATTATTACTTACGGTAAATATTGAGCGAGAACCGGAAACGTGTGAAGAGCGGAGGAAGAGAGGAACAATCGAGCAGCAGAAAGAAAGTTTGGAGTGAGAGAAACTTGTGTTTGATGGAGAAAAGTGGAGGAAACTCGAACTGAAGTGAAGAAAACAAAAGCTCATCGCGGCTAAAATCTGAATTTATGTGGAGCTGGTGGAGTTACTCAGAAGTGACACGAGGATGAAGAATTCAGTGGATTTAGTGATTTGGAGCGAGATGGAGAGTTCGGTAAACTTATTCTGTTCTGTTGTTTCTGCTCTAGTTTTCTGATTTTATCAAATAAATTTCCCCAAAAAAGTGTGACTTATAATCCGGTGCGACTTATACATGTTTTTTTTCTTCTTCATTACGCATTTTTTGGTTGGTGCGACTTATAGTCTGAAAAATACGGTACACTAATTGTAAAAAATAAAGCTGACTAGTTCGCAGATTTCACCTATTGCGGTTATTTTTAGAATGTAAACCCCCACGATAAACGAAGGAACAGTGTGTAGTCATTCTGCAGAACAGCTCTGCTTTAGTGTACACCGATATCCCCTTTCACTCACGTTCCCCTGGTACAGAGCGCACATGCTGGCGCTGGGACAAATCTTCCTAAGTGGACAATAAAGACTTAATAAAAAGCAAAGTTCAAGACCAGTAGGAACTACAATCTCGGACTTGCACTGCACTTTCATCATATGCATTCGGTCCAAACTGTATCCTCATTTTGCTGTCTGCAGTATCTCTCTGTATGCAGACTCATGCTCCTCCTATGACATAAGGAGCCACCGCACCACTTCCAAAACCATCTGGATCAGGGCTGCGTTTCTCTTTAAAGCTCCACATTCTTTCCTACGGTTTTTTGACTCCAGTTGGTGCTACAAAAATACTGCGTTTCCAGTCACCGCCGTATGTACCACTTCTATATTTATTCGCCATAATAAATCGGAATGTTTATTTACGGCTCCCTGGGCAAATCGCGCCGTGAAGAGGATGGAAATTCTAATGAAATGCATGATTGGATGTGAGCGGAGAGCCCGAGAGAGAGAGGGAGAGGTGGAAGGAGAGACGGGGAAAGAGGAGAAGGCTTTGAGTGTCTCAGGTAGAGTGAGGACAGGACCGATCTGATCTACAACAACGTCACGTCAGAAATCAGCACATGTGGTCCTGATGATAAGAACATACGGGAAGGTTTCAATTAAGGAGGGACTGCAACTGATTTTTACTGATTAAAATCAAATGTATTCACAGTCCAAACAGCCAAAGGTCACCGACGTGCTCAACGGTGACAATATGATGGCACTGGTAATAAAGATAAAGGGAAAAACAGAAGAAATATAACCCAAACATGTGTCTTTAGAAGAGATTTAAAGAGCTGTAAAGGTAAACTCTTCCACAGCTGTAGTCACTTCACCTGGCGCCCCCTGGACACTGTTGATCCAGGGGGCGCCAGAGGAAGGACACGTTTGTCCTGAGGGCTGCTACTCACCTCAAACTGCCCTGACAAAGGATCTGATGACTTTACCTGTTGAACTGCTTTTTTGAACTTTCTATTATTGCATTTGAAATTGGGATAAATGAAGTGATTTTGAACTGATTTGATATAAGTCTAAGAGTAAAAACAGCGCACTACTTAATGATAGAAGTTAAATGAGGTAAATAATAAAACTTTAGGTGAAGATGGGATATTAAAAGATAAAAAAGAAAAGTACAGTGTGTGTTATGTGGCGCTGCTTTAAGTTTACTGTAGTTTCTGTAATGAAAACGAACAAATCAAATGTATTTACTGTAATTGGTGCGTCTGCATGATTCCATCAGAGCCTAATGTTTCCCATAGGACCAGACTGTGTCATTTCCCATCAGTGCACGTGTGGAAGTATAAATCAGGAAGAGCTAACGGGCCACACAGCGGGCCCCCAGGGACCCAGCGGTGATAAACATCAGAGCGGAGAGGGGAGGGGCTAACCCACGTCAGAGAGACGAGTGTGTGTGACAGAAGATGTGTGTGTGAGTGTGTGTGTGACCGAGGAGAGAGAGGGATCACTCTAACCTCCACAGTGTGTGCGGAGAAGCCGGCCTGGGACATCTGGAGACCAAACGCAGTGCCGTTCTTACTGGTGCCTGTGAAAACAAAGAGGAGCCCAGTCAGAGGATTCCACAGTTAAACACACGGCCTCTGCTACTCACAGCGCTGACTTTATTAAAGATACTGAAGACCTGAGGGCAATTTTAGTACATTTCTCCTCACCTGGATTTTTTTTCTTAATTTCGCTTTTCAAACTGCCCCTTTTACCCCTAATGAAGTGTTCTACCTCCTTTTGTTCAGTCCAACCTGCTATTTCACAATCTGCTGCTGTAGTTGTGTCATGAGGCTGTGATAAAAGCTACAGGACCAGAAATAGAGATGGAAAAAAAAAACTGAAAATAAAATTCACACTCTTTTATACAAAACACACAGCAAACATGTAGAAACAACTTTTTGGACATAAAAAATGCTTAATTTAGGGCCTTAGCTACAAAAATGCAAAATATCAAGTCTGTAAGTAAATTAAAAATCTCCTTATTGCCCTAAAAACAAAAAAGTGCAGTGGCTCCATGACTTTCCTGGTCCAGTCCTGGAAACAGCTCCTGTCAGGTCCAGGGCCAGAGCCACAGCACTTCTGCATTTCCAGGGTGGAAATTACATTTGGATTTGTTCATTTTGAGTGAAATAAACCTTTAAATAAAAATAGAAAGAGATGCACAATTACACACACCAAGATGTGTAATTTTCCATGTGTGTGAGAATTAACTCCACTTAGAGCGACTTTTTCCCTCGTTATAAACACACACAGTCAGAGGAGTCGACCATCTTGACTCACTTCACTCTTTGGCAAAGTTTGGCTCGATCAAAATGGACGGAGCGCATGAGTTTGGGGAAAACAAAGTTCCTATTGGACACTCGTTTTGCTCACGTCATCACACAGCGTGAGTGTGACGTAGGATAAAGCCGCAGAAATGTACGGAAACCTCTATGTCTGCACTTTCAGAGGGGAAAAGGACGTTTCTGTCTTTTACCGTTACAAAGTTCTGCGCGGTGATAGAAACATATTCCTCCTTATCATATACGATACCGTAGGTCTTTGAGGGTTAAGATACTGAACAGCAACACTTTCTGGAATAACACTGAAGATTCCAGAAGGATTGCAGGATATTCTTTCAGGATTAAATAATGTTGGTTAATATACTATTTACTGGTTGCCATGGGTCCACAGTGTGATGTTGTCATGATTCGTTCACATGGTAAATCTGCTTCTGGAGCCTCAGCCGCCCTGGGGTTCACTAATGGACCAAACGTGCCAATCTACACCATCATCTTCTCCGACCACCACTAATCACTCACAAATAGGCCTATTTAGTGGGTGAAGTGCTTTGCCCAAGGACACAATGACAACCAGTTTTGGATTGGTGGGTGAATTCTCGAACTACTGACCGTTAACCACGCTCACACAAATTGCAACAAAACTGTTTTCCCAACTGCAGATCACTTTCTCGTTGCCTCCAGGCCTCGGGAGTCATCATGAGCGAGTTCAGCGCCTCGACCAGTGTCTCACATGTGTCTGCCAAAAGGTTTCTCCTGATTTCCCTCTGCATTTGCATAAAGTAAACTTCTCAACTCTGCGACCCTCAGGTCACTTGGATCACGCCGCTCTCCTCTCCACTTCCTCTATGAATAAGAGCTCCAGACTCTCTGGGTGTGACTGTGGTGTTAGATAACATATTATGGATCAGTGAAGTAGGTTATGTATATTATGGGAAAGAGATATTCACTTTGAGTCTCTGCACTGGATACTGGGTAAATCAGAAGAAAGTTGGGTGCTCACACATTAAGAGAATGGCATCAGCAGTGAGATCCATGAGCATGAGCGACCTTCAGCTGCTCTCCACCTGCTTAACCTGAAGTGACAACTGTGAAACAACCCAAAAAATCTAACTTGTTAAATCCAGCTGCAAGAAAAGCACAGACAGAGGAACGACCGTAGAGCGTAAATATGAGTGGACTAAGTGAGTGTGACGTCGCCACAGCATCAGCGTCGCTCAGATGAGGCTCACGACGCCACAGTTACAGGAGCGAATTTGGAGCCAGACTCCATATTTAGAAATCATAGCAACCACAAGAGCCAATCATGAGTGAGTATTTCGGTGACTCTTGAGAATAATATGGAAACTTTTATCTTTTATCATCAAACTTTAAATAAGATTGGGGAATAAGTTAAATGTGGAGCTCAAGGAATGTCTAAATTTAAAACAGTTTAAAAAATGTGTAAAGACATCACTTTGGCACATTATACTCATGAAGAAGCTCCTTTTTGAGGTACTTATTGTTATTGTTGGTGTGAAAGGAACGATCTGATGTTTACTGTGGTTGATCAGAACATTATAATTTAAATGTGCACGATGACTTAGGTCTGTAAAGTTGCTCGGTTAAGTCTTAATGAAAGACTAACAGGAAGTGAAAAAGGACTAACTTTCTAAATTTGATGAAGAGGTGGGATTTAATAGGTTTTTTTTTTACTTCCTCCCACTCCTTTTCGGGCATGTAAACAAATTTGATCGTCCTTGTTTAAATTTTCTTTGTTTTTGTTTCTTGTATTGGAGTTTGCAGGTCTGTGCTTATGATTTTGTGAACTACGCTCGAAATAAACCAACCACTACTGCTAAATCGTAAGTTTACGTCATTGATTTATGTTCTATGTTCTGTTATGTGCCAACAACAACGAGCTGTCAATTAAACCTGTTGTTAACGCTAGGGGGAGGGACCTCGGGGAATGAAGGCGTCTGATTGGTCCGTTATTTATGTTTGTATCTTGATTTAGGAACAAGACAGAGAAATGAAAAGTTCAGGATCGTGTAGAGCGGATTCATGCGAACAGTTTAAGTCCAGAATGACGAGGCTCAGAGCAGCAGGTACAGACAGAGGGATGAGAAGATCCTAATGTGAGTCAATGGGAAAAAGGAGAGAAGGAGCCGGAAGTGCCTCCTGGAGCACTTCCCGTTTGGCACGCGGCGGCTAATGGGTTAGCTTAGTCCACTCATATACATGGTCTATGGTAATAACATGGACTTCAGCGAAATGTATGGAGATGTGTCAGGAGAGAACCAAAAAGTCACAGCATTAACATTTAGCTTTGAAATTGTTCATGAAAAGAACGTGGGACAAACCTTCCAGGCTGAAGATGCGCTCGCCCAGTGAGTCCACGATGTCTTTGAGCGCAGACTCGTCGGTCACGTTGAAGAAGTGCTTGTCATCAGGGTCGCTGGCGATGTACTTGATCTCGTTCAGGAAGGCCTCAGGGTTTATGCCTCTGCGGTTGTAGTAGCCGAGCACCTGCCGCCAAGAGACAGGACCGACAGGAGCATGTTACAGATACGAGTACGACTGGGGATGTAAGTACTCATTTTAATGTCTATGAGTTTCTTAGGTGTCACCAATTGGCCTCATTCACTTTCTAGATTCAGATGGAGGCCGATATAATTAACTGTTCTTGAAAGAAAACTTGTAATTTAAAAATGCTTAACCCACAGTGTTATTATTTGCAAGGGGCCATATTAATCTTAGGGCTTTAAATCTTTTCAGCGGACAACAACAAAGCACAGTGAGTGAAGTAAAAACAAAAACTAAGGAACACTTTTGTCCTGAAGGTACTTACTCCCCTCAAACTGCTCTGACAAAGAACCTGTTGACCTGATGATAACCTGCACTGATACCTGTGACTGAGACACAAAGGTGAATAAGAAGTGCAGTGGTTATTGCTGCAGCCACAGCGACTAGAATTTCTCTTTGGATCAGTAAAGTATCTTTGCATCGCTCTATGTATATTTTGGAGTTTAAATTATAGGGATTTTCCAGAATGTGAGTAAAATCCCTCAGTCGTCCAGGTAGAATCCACAGCAAAAAGAGACATTCAGTTTGTCAGCTGGTTTATTTTGTCCAGTTTTGTCTTATTTTTCCTCTACTTGAACTTGCCACGTTTTTGTTTTGTTTTTTAATGTTGTCATGTGAACGCATTTTCCTATTTATTTTGTTTCTGGTGCAGTGACCCCAAAGTTTACAGTTTACAGTCTCGTGAAAACAGCTCATCTAAACTCAGCAATGGAATAATAGGGACATGGATCAAGTCCTTCCATTGTTCTGGCTTCACACAACCTTCTTCACTGCCTTGGACCCCTCGCCCATGTCCCTGATCTGTGGACGCACTGGGACACCCCTGTGTGCTGGTGCTAAGTGCCTGAGACTCACAGCGATGGCGTAGCGTGTGATGCCCTCCCTCTCACTGTCCTCGATGGCCTGCTGCAGGTCAGGGCTGTCATGGGACTCTCCGTCCGTGATCACGATCATCACCTTCTTTGCCCCGCGCCGGCCGCCATGTTTGAAGCCTTCTGAACTGTAGAAACCACAACACACTTTAACACACGGCGCAGTGTGTCTGAACAGCAGGGGGCGTATCAGCGGCAGCTCCTATTGTATTTAGGAATAAATTGTAATTTATTTATCATGTTTTTGATATAGTCCATATGTATTGTGATTTTTATCTCAGTCAGATGAATTCTTTTATTTATGGAACAAAACCACTCTGCACTAGGGACACTGCAACACTTCATTTGTATTTGTGTTTTTATTGGTGTTCATTGTGCAGAATGTGGATGAATGAAATGTGGGACCAGCCTCCCAAATCTTCAA
>CM068349.1:2070270-2195270 GCA_034769755.1 Odontamblyopus lacepedii
CAGGGTGGATGAACTATTGTGACACCAAACCACTTTGCACTGGTTTGGGCAGGAGTGATTCACCTGCTTGAGCCACTGCTTCCCCAGCTCCAGTGCTCTGGCCAAAAGCCTATGGGAAAATGAATGGGAATTTGACTTTACGGAAGCAAGAACAGCCCACTCACATTCAAGCTCCAAATCAATAAAGAAGTTGGACTCTGATGACCAACTTGCTGGTTTTATCATGATCTAGAATGCACACTTCTGGACAGGTGGATTTATTGATTGACAGGTGGATTAGCCAATCAGGAACACTCATGGTCTGTCCCTATCAAAACAAATGATGAGGAAAAAAGAAAGGAAAAATATTACAGGGGAATCACTGAGCACAGCACTAACCTCTGTTCATCTGAGGTGAGAGAAGTGGCATTTTGTTTGTAAATGATAAGTGACCAATGAGCTCTTTGTTTGACACGGATCAGTGAAATAAATCTGATTGGACGATCAGTCTGTATGTGTGTCAGTGTTGATCTGTATTAAAATACAGAGATATGAGTCAGATTAGCCAGGTAAGGTTTTATTTGCTTGTACAGAGCTCAAACAGAGCTTTTGGATCTGTTTAGTAGACAACCTCCCCAAGCAGGACTACATAAAGATGTGAATAACACAAAAACAAACTTTAGATCTTATACGTAGACCTGGCAGTACAAGGCTCCTTACAGGTGGGACTGTGGGACTTACGCTGGAAGGCGGGAGCTATGGTCCTGGAGAACTTGAAGCTGGCGTTGACTCTGGAGCAGATCCCAGTGCTGTAATAAGAACTGCCGCACTCATAGGACCAGAGAGGACCACAGGCCTGAGAGAAGAGCACAAGAAATTTTCACTTAAAAAGTTTTCTTAAAACAAGACGAAATATGAATCTTGTTCTAAGCAGAAAACACGAGTTTCAAGTGTTTATGGAAAGATTTTTCCCCTTATTGGTTTGAGAAGGAAGTTAAAGAGGCTTAACCTGGACTGAGTTAATATAAAAAGTGCTTAGAATAAGTTGTAATATCGAGATAAGATAAATCAGGATGAAATATCTTGAAACAAATAAAAAAAATCTTAAAATTGATCTTTTAAGATGAATCTGCTTAATTTAAGTCAGTTTAACTATGCTAGACAATCCTTTTTTGTAGTGTATATAGGGCTTTTCAAGATGCTCAAAGACACTTTACAGAGAATAATAATTAAAAAGTACAAAAAAACAATACTCATAATAATCAAAGACAAGTCTACAAGTGGCAAAGGCTTTACTGTGTCAACATGAAACGACTTGAACATTTGTGTTTCTTGCAGAGCTCCAAACAGAATGTCTGTGGTCTGTTGCTAATATAAAATTCTCTGCAATATTTAATGTTCGGTCCTTCCAATTACAGTTATTTCAGGATTGTGTTTCCCAAAGGTTTGTCTATTCTACCCACTTCAGTTAATAAACCCAACGTAGAGTTTTTCTTCCCTCAGAACATTTTAGATTGACCATTTAAGGCCTTAATGTTCGGAAAATAGTTGTAATAACAGGAAACCGGGCTCTTGGTGAAGGAGGCAGAGCCGTGTTCTCACCACAAAGCTCCTGTCTGTGGGATTCGACGCCAGAGTCATGCCCAGTCTCATCTTGTCCTTACGCTCCGAGACGTTGGTCAGAGATATCCTGCCTTAGAGGAGAGACATTATATTACATACACATATGTACTGCACACACACACACACACACACACACACACACACACACACACACACACACACACACACACACACACACACACACACACACACACACACACACACACACACACACACACACACACACACACACACACACACACACACACACACACACACACACACACACACACACACACACACACACACACACACACACACACAGGGAGCAAACAGGATTCACCATCTGGAACAGGAGCTACAGGCTGAGCACTGCACAGATCTGCTGGGTTCAAACTGCACAGCCCAAAACCAGGACTAACTGGGACTAGACCCAGACCTAAACCAAGACCAAACCAGGTCTGCATCCGGACTAAACTGGACTCAAACCAGGACCAGACTGTGAAAGAGCAACTGATATTTTCATGTTAAAACACATAAACATACAGTGTGGTGCTAGTTTGTGTTACAGTTTAGTAACCCTGTGATAACCGTCCTGTTACTGTGAAGCAAAGTGCATTCAGTTCTGTTCAAACGCCTCAGAGGACTTATGGTGTTAGGATGCTGAACTCTCTCCCCCCTCTAACCACCAGGCCGCCTCCCTAAAGATTATGTTATTATTATGTCATTTAGAAGATTGAGCATCATTGAACATAATTTCAATTTTTCATATGTTCAAATGGAAATTCGATAATAAACTTTTTTGGATTTGAATGGTGACACACACACACACACAGACACACAGAGACACACACACACACACACTCTCTCACACACACACACACGCACACACACACACACACACACACACACACACACACACAGACACACACACACACACAGACACACACACACAGAGACACACACACTCACACACTCATACACCCTCACACACACTCACACACAGATACACACGCACACGCACACACACACACTCACACACAGATACACACGCACACGCACACACTAATTTGTTGTAAACCCAAAATGAAACCTGGACTAGAACCAAACCAAGTCTACATCAGGACTAAACTGGGTTCCAACCACAACCAGAACCAGAACCACTGTGAACTGGTCTTTAGTTCTGGTGAGTAGAATTATTTAAAGTTGGTAAAAAATACGATCAATGCTCCTGTGTCCATTTATTTCACTCATGTCGCTGTAAATCCAACATTCGAGAGTGTGTTGTAGTGTGTTGTGTGTGTTGTAGTGTGTTGTAGTGTGTGTTGTAGTGTGTTGTAGTGTGTTGTAGTGTGTTTTGTATCACGTGCAGATGCTGGACACAGTGACACATGTGCAGTATGGGGGTACTCCAGGGCCATATGGGGGTAGTTTTGTTCCTTTTTTATTCAAACAAAGAAAAAAAATCCAAACAAAATATACAGCTTTGAAAACAAAAAAACATGTTTACATTTTTAAGCTGGAAAAATATTTGATTGAGTTCTGATTTTCTTTCATTTTAAATGTGAAATCTTTGATTTCGGGCCAAAGTTTTGTTTGCAAGTCGAAAAGTTTTGAACCTCAAAATCTTTTGCAAACCAAGAACGTTTGCTTGCAAGTTCAAATGAACGTGATGGGCGGGATCTTAAAGAGGAGAAAGGGTGGATTTCTATTGGTAGCTTGCCTCTGATTGCCAGGCCCTCCCACCAACTCTTCTACTGCCTATCTGCCAAGTTACCCCGGCCCCTGAAGACGGTGTGTGAATGGGAAGAAGTCCGTTGGTGGGAAATTGGAAGGTAAGTCGCTATAATGAAATAGTTTAAAATTCTAAACAGCAAGACCATACGTTGTATTGTAAAGATATTTGAATATAAATGTTTCCCTTGTCAGTGATACCTAGAATGCAGTGGGCGTCTGTTTTGCACAAGCAAGACGGTGCACCACTTTACCTCATTTACTGGGCTGATACTAGAGACGTTACCTAGCTAGCTACCTAGAGAACCCCAGCACGGGTAAACTTAGACCTTGTTGTGTAAGAGCTTCAGCTATTTTGATTTGGTACAGAAATTACTAAAACCCGCTCAGTTAAGCGCGAGCTGGGCCTCTCACATGCTACCCAGCTAACACGGTTACATGCTGCCCAGCTAACACGGTTACATGCTACCCAGCTAACACGGTTACATGCTACCCAGCTAACACGGGTACGATGTCACAACATTGCAGATTAGTGAATTCATGACCACACGTACGTTGTAGCTACGGTACCTCCTGAAGATTCATATTTCATCTTGTTTTAAGAAAACTTGGTAAGTGAAAATTTCTTACAGCACTGGCAGAAAATTTGACTTAAAATAGCAAATTTTTACCTCAAAATTTGTAACAAAAAATTCTTATTTTTTGATAAGCCTTTTTTGCAGTGTGGGCATCTGGTTTACTTTTCACCCTCTCGTCATCCTCATCAGAAAAGGTCCTTGGAGATGTTAAAAATAGACTTCATTATAAAGCCCTGTACACATAACGTTTACTGGTACTGGCAGTTCACATTATGTGAAATTGATGCAATAGCAAAAATGCAGTGAGCTCTGACTAATGTGCACATGTTGTAGCTCCGCAGCAGCTAAAGAACTCATGTCAGTGTAATAAACACAAAAATAATTGATTTAACTTTAGTTTGTGGTTTTATTTTCTACAGTCCACATTTCTAAGCCGTCAGTGAACATATGAACAGAGTTAAGCGAAAGCATCTGGGATCATTTCTCTTCAGCCTGCGCTCCGCCTCATTAATACTGCGATGGTTTAATCATTCCAATTAAACTAAACAAAGAAAACAATATCGATGTAAAAAGACATTCACGGCTTAAGTCATGTCAGATTTGATTCGCTCGAGCTGCTGCCTCGTTTAGCTGCAGAAATCCACTTCTGTCAGTCGGGAGTTTTGTGAATCCGGTAAAAGGCTCGGGGCTTTCCTCTGTTTCTGATCCCAGTGCCACAATAATCCACAATCTCTGAAACTCCATTAAAGTTTGATCACTGCGGCCCAGGCATGGCCCACGCCCCCCTGCCCGTGTGTGGTTTGGAGGTGCATCCTGGGATTGCGTGATAACAACTGCAGGAGGCTCTATACAACCATCCAAACTGGATTATAGGGACGTGTTATGGACTGGGTCTCATTGATTTGAGGATTTTGTGGCTTAATGGAGAAAAGAACATGATGAGAACACTGCAGTTTACCTCTCGCTCTACTAAAGCTGAGTTTCCATTTATCCTGTTTGTGTCTTGCACCTCTGGCCCTGGAGCTCTGTTTTATTGGCTCTAGTTGTAGTGGTGATGTTTTATGGTTAGTTACGATATCACAGATTCAGGGCCTGAGCTTTTTAGTCAAATGAGGCCAACCGGGTTCTGTTCTGTGTCGCTCAAAGCAGCTCAGCTCCGCCGCTCATCAAACGCTCTGATCCAGGTTTAACTCCACACTCATCTCACTTCAGTTCAGCGCCGTTAGTGGCTCTGGAATAAACTTTCGCACTTTTTAGCTTTTTACTATTTGAGACGTGATGGAAGCAGCTCTGTTTTTGTGTTGTCTTCAAAGCACACTACAAAAAAGGATTTTCTAGCAGAGTTAAACTGACTTGAATTAAGCAGATTCATCTTAAAAGATCAATTTAAAGATTTTTTTACTTAATAAAATGAGATTTTTTTTTACTTGTTTCAAGATATTCCATCCTGATTTATCTTATCTCGATATTACAACTTATTCTAAGCACTTTTTATATTAACTCAGTCCAGGTTAAGCCTCTTTAACTTCCTTCTCAAACCAATAAGGTGAAAAATCTTGCCATAAATACTTGAAACTCATGTTTTCTGCTTAGAACAAGATTTGTATTTCGTCTTGTTTTAAGAAAACTTGGTAAGTGAAAATTTCTTACTGCACTGACAGAAAATTTCACTTAAAATAGGGCATTTTTACCTCAAAATTGGTATTTTTTTCTTATTGCAGTGCAGCTGCTCAAGTTAAGCAGCTCGTTTACGCTTTACATCATAGAACAAGACAGAAGGTTTATGGTTTACATAATAGTGGAATTTGACAAAATTGTGCATCCTGCAGAGTGAATGTGGAGCTTGGACCCACACACACACACACACACACACACACACACACATCTACACACACACACATACACACTGTAAGAGGACCTCACACAAACACAGACACACACACATTGTACAAGCACCTGGCATTCACATATACTGAGGGCCTCTCACACACACACACAGACTCACACGCACACTGTATGAGGGCCTCACACACACTTTATGGGGGCCTCACACACTGTATGGGGGCCTCACACACACACACTGTATGAGGGCCTCACACACACTGTATGAGGGCCTCACACACACTTTATGGGGGCCTCACACACTGTATGGGGGCCTCACACACTTTATGGGGGCCTCACACACATTGTATGGGGGCCTCAGTGTTGTGGCTGGACTCGTCTGTAAACAGTGTGGGTGACGCTAAACCCAAAGCTGCAGAAATGTAAAGGTTAAACAGACGTATTTATTCCAGGCTGTGAGGTTCACTGTGGGATGTGGATGTTGTGCTGTTGTTGCAGTTTGTCCCAGTGGAACTCGTGTCTGAAGTCTCCTCTGATCACCTCCCAGGTCAGAAGAGGTCATCACCAGATGGAGCCGCTGTTCCAGGGCATTTTTGTGAAGTATCCCAGTTATCAGCTGCCTGGAATGCACCATTACCCTGGCACACAGCGATGTGCTGCTGCATCGTTAAAACTGAATAACAGTGGAATGTAAGTATGTGGCAGAACCAGGAAACCAAACTCGTAACCAAGGAAACTATATGATTGTTCTGCAAATTTCTGGCTTTATTCTTTCCCTGCACATTCCTGGAAATGTACTCAGGAAATGAGCAGATCAAAAAGGCAGGAAATCAGTTCTGGCTTTGTTCACACCTGATGCTGCTCTGGCAACATGCGGGTAAAGTCCTGGGTCCTGGGTTGAAATAGAAATAGTCTTGAACATAATCATGCTAACTACATATGTGTTAGTGGAAAGTGTGATCTAACCTGTCATATGCACTTTAAAAAAGAGGGAAAAGGCCATGTCTTCAGTGATCCCACCTGATCAGAGCCTTACCGAGGTTGAGCTTGGTGCATCCGTTCCCATTGATCCTTTTGTTCAGGGAGCATTTGTACACGTCTCCGGTCTGATACGGCCCATTCATTTCATATGGAGCGCCCACCAGTAACCTGCAATTACACACATATAATACAGAGAACACATGAGCTACACAAGATACACATGAGCTACACGAGATACACATGAGCTGCGCAGGAGCTACTGTTGTCATATGTCACTGTTATTATTGCTCCGGTCCATATGTGAAAACACTCAGCGCCTCAGCTCACCAAAGCTGAACCAGTCACAGGTCTGTGCTGACAGACGGAGGTGCTTAAGGTTACATCATTATGGAAAACGCACAATTACTGCTGAGAGGAGGTGTAATGCTTTTCCTATTATTAATATTATCATAGAGCGCAGTCAAATCAGCCTATTTAAACTGTGTGGAGCAGAGACGGAAACAAGACACAAGAGGCTGCAGAACTCACTGTGTAACAGGTATGAGATCACAGGTGTTGTTTTAGTGGAGTTAATTTACTTTCCTTATTCACTGTTGGTTTTCACACTGCTACAGGTCAGCGTAAATTAGCATTCTCTCTGAAAGTGGTGTTTAGGTCGGTGAGAACATGACAGTCTGTCATTCTGGACCACACTAAACAGCCGCTCCCACAGCAGCTCCTCCCAGGGGCCCCGAGAGCTGCTGTTTGACACATTTGTCTGCAGTTTAGATCATCTTCAGTGAAACTCCCCCTGCTCTGTCTGTGCAGCTGAGTCTGGGTCTGTCTGCGCAGGTGAGTCTGGGTCTGTCTGCAGGTGAGTCTGGGTCTGTCTGCGCAGGTGAGTCTGGGTCTGTCTGCGCAGGTGAGTCTGGGTCTGTCTGCGCAGGTGAGTCTGGGTCTGTGCAGCTGAGTCTGGGTCTGTGCAGCTGAGTCTGGGTCTCTGTGCAGCTGAGTCTGGGTCTGTCTGCAGGTGAGTCTGGGTCTGTCTGCGCAGGTGAGTCTGGGTCTGTCTGCAGGTAAGTCTGGGTCTGTCTGCGCAGGTGAGTCTGGGTCTGTCTGCAGGTGAGTCTGGGTCTGTGCAGCTGAGTCTGGGTCTGTGCAGGTGAGTCTGGGTCTGTCTGCGCAGGTGAGTCTGGGTCTGTCTGCGCAGGTGAGTCTGGGTCTGTGCAGCTGAGTCTGGGTCTGTCTGCAGCTGAGTCTGGGTCTGTGCAGCTGAGTCTGGGTCTGTGCAGCTGAGTCTGGGTCTGTCTGCAGGTGAGTCTGGGTCTGTCTGCAGGTGAGTCTGGGTCTGTCTGCAGGTGAGTCTGGGTCTGTGCAGCTGAGTCTGGGTCTGTGCAGCTGAGTCTGGGTCTGTCTGCAGGTGAGTCTGGGTCTGTCTGCAGGTGAGTCTGGGTCTGTCTGCAGGTGAGTCTGGGTCTGTCTGCAGGTGAGTCTGGGTCTGTCTGCAGGTGAGTCTGGGTCTGTCTGCAGGTGAGTCTGGGTCTGTGCAGGTGAGTCTGGGTCTGTGCAGCTGAGTCTGGGTCTGTGCAGGTGAGTCTGGGTCTGTGCAGGTGAGTCTGGGTCTGTGCAGATTCTGCACAGGTGAGTCTGAAACCTAAAAGATGTTGTCATGAATATAAGTTCTCTGATGGCCTCTGATGTGGCTCGTGGTGTTAGGGGTGAGTAATGTGCGTGTGAACAAGACCCAAAAGTCAAGCAAACAGAAGTAAATCTGGTGCACACTGAGGTCCAGCGAGCCCAATAACATGTGTGAAAACAACCTTCTTCTTAAAGTGTTATTGTATTGTTGTTGACTTTTAAACATGCCTCTGCTTTAGCATATGATGTTTGAGAAGTTCAAAAACGTGACCCGAGACCCCACTTACACACTAAACACATTCACCTAATGAACCTCTTACTGCTAACAATTCTAATGCTGATTGATTCTTAATTAAACACTTAAAATATATAAAATAAGTCTGATCTGTGTCCTCAATCCCTAAAGCCCATTACCTTTTCTTTCACATGAGGCCTGTCCATACAGAGGGATTATCAGACTGTGTCGTGCTCCACTGCACACAGCACACTTTCTCCTGCAGAAAGAGCCGCTGACCTGTCTTCTATCTAATTAGTGTTGCAACTTCATATTAACTGCGCAGACAGAGCCTCTTTCTGCACTCAGGCTGAGCACATGCGCTGTGTTACCAAACAAATAATCCGTCTATACCGAGAATAAGACAAACGTGTGTGTGTCTCTATCTGCAGGTTGAGGCTCTGGAGACACAGGTTCAGTTGGGATTGCACTATCCCCTTTTTTAAAACAGTAAGAGCACAGGCTACATACAGTTCCTTTAAATGATGCCTACACCACTGAACTATTGGAGAAAAAGCCATTAAAGCATCTGAACTGCCATGCTAATAGAAGCACAAAAAATGATTCTGGTGTTGATTTATCGGCTTAAAAACAGCACAGGATTTCTACCTGTGACACAACAATCTTGGGAAATGAAACAAAATACAACTCCAGACTTGTTTTTGATGATGGAATAACACAGTCAAAAGATTAAAAAGGGAGTGTTAGTATTTTGCAGTCTAGTCCATGTGCAGATATATTGTATAAGCAACTGATGTGCTGTCTGCTTCTAATTCTAAAGCCTTTTACCGGAAGTGTGTGTTAGCATGCTGGTTGTTGTTAGCTTTACTGTTGAATATCGTTGGACCACGGCAAACCGTTAAAAATATGGTGTGTGTTTTAACAAAGAACTACTTTATAGCACTGTACCAATCTCAAAATAGTTTCATTTGTATAACCACTAATGCACTTGTTTAAATCTCCTCTGAAAAGTGCTCAAAGTGCAGCTCACCCCCCTGACATTACAGAGGTGTGTGTGTGTGTGTGTATATGTGTGTGTGCGTGTGTGTGTGTGTGTGTAGGGTCAGACCGGCCTCATAAACGTCACCAGGACGACAACACAACTTTATGCCGTGCGCAGAATGAAAGAGTGCATTAGAGCGCAGACATAGATCATCTGGGTGCAGCGATAAGAGACTGGAGCCGCCCGGGGTTAGAGGGATTTGTAGTTTTATTTATGCTCCTACACGTGACTCACTGTAGGACTGCGGGGTGCTGACTGTGCGCTGCTCATGTGAAATCTTAACGTTAAAATATTGCAGTGTTTTCTGCATCACATGGTTTAAAAACGTCCAAGTGCCTCAAGAGGAGATTCTATTTTCTCAGACGCCCAGACTGTCTGCCTGCCCACAGCTGGACAGTAACATAGTACTACATACTCACAGTACTACATACTCATAGTACTACATACTCATAGTAATAATGCATCAGTTTTATACAGCGCTTTTCTGGACACTCAAAGACGCTTTACAGAGCATTATTCATTCACTCCAGACCTGGTGGTGGTAAACTACTGTTGTAGCCACAGCTGCCCTGGGGCAGACTGACGGAAGCGAGGCTCCAATCTGCACCATCGGCCCCTCCGACCACCACCATCACTCACACACACACCACTTTCACACTAGGCAATGTGGGTGAAGTGTCTTGCCTAAGGACACTGCGACAGTTTTTGCCACTGGCCCCACTGTGGCACCTGGAATTCCCAGTGGTCTCCCATCCAAGTACTAACCAGGCCCGGCCCTGCTTACATACTACTACATACTCAAAGTACTACATACTCAAAGTACTACATACTCAAAGTACTACATACTCATAGTAGTAAGAATGAACCTCCGTGAAGTTTTCCCCATCAAACTCAAACCTGCACAAAAACTGTGTCACTCGTTTGTGCTGCAAAAAGTTTTGTTTGTGTGATTCTGGTTCTTCAGATATTTGCAGTTTTATTTTCGGCCGATGACGTCGTCCAGAACCTCAGAATGTGAAACAGCCTCAAAACAGGAAGAAAATTATAGTAAACATTTGCATTTCATTTGTGCTGTGACAATTTTCATTTGTGTGAGTTTATTTCTAAAATTATTCATTATTATTTCTGTGGTAATTATAGGACGTCATTTCTGCTCAGCTGACGGTGACAAACTCCACAAAACTAGTGAAGAGAAACGACCTGAGGCTGAGGAAAAGTCTGTTTCAGTCTTTAGTCATTTGCTTTTAATCCATATTTTATATAATAACACAGACTTTTCCTCAGCCTCAGGTCGATTCTCTTCTCTAGTTTTGTGGAGTTTGTCTCCGTCAGCTGAGCAGAAATGACGTCCTGTAATTACCACAGAAATAATAATGAATAATTTTAGAAATAAACTCACACAAATGAAACTGTCACAGCACAAAACAGCACAAATGAAATACAAATGTTTTCTATAATTTCCTTCCTGTTTTGAGTTTTATTTAACATTCTGAGGTTCTGGACGACGTCATCGGCTGAACATAAAACTGCAAATATCTTAAGACTCAGAATTACACAAATAAAACTTTTTGCAGCAGACGACTGACACCATTTTGGACCCCAATTTGCTCTATAAAAGAACCGTTAATTTCTCCAAAAATAAAGCAGCACAAACAAGACTTTTTGCAGCACAAAACAGCACAAATGATTGACATAGTTTTTGTGTAGGTTTGCGTTTGATGGGGCGACTTCACGCAGGGTAAGAATGATATTTTACAGTGATTTAAAGTGGTAACCTATCACATCCAGATTGATCATTAACCCTCCGTTGAGCCAGAACCAAACATGTTCGTTCAGTCCGATTTGTTTATTTTAGTGACACGTGAAACAAATGAGCTCACTGGTCACCCATCATTTACAACATCCCATTTCTCTACCCTCAGATAAACAGTTTAGTGCAGAAATACACAATGTTTTGACATTTCTTTCTTCCTCCTTAGCTGCCATATTTGTTTTTATACGGACAAACGATGTGTGTCCCTGACTGGCAAATCCACCTGTCAATCTCGCACATCTGAACTTGTGGAGATTCACTGGTGTTCAGACTCACATCTTTGTAAAGTATTAAAGAACAGTGTATTCTGGATCCCAGGCAGTTAAAGCGATAAAGAACACGTCAACTTTTTTTTTTTCTCAGTACTTTTAAAGGTTTTATTGACAGGAGTTTTTCATTTGATAATTGGTAAATTACGTGGCCAGCCAAGAATCCATGTTTCCCCACTATTTTGGAAGATGTGGAGTAGGGTGTGGAATGTGTGTGCGCCGCGGTAATTAAAGATCTACTAAATGCGGATAATTCACACCTCTATTCACAGCTCATTTCCATATCAGTTTGTGTCCAGTAACATATATACGGCCACTATAGTCACTTTACAGTCACAAACAGAAGAGAAAACAGCCTGTTTATGTGTGCGAGCTACAGCAGCTAATCGCTAACCAATGAGAAAGAACCAAAACGAGCTTCAAACCGACACATTTCAACACTCAGCCTCACACAGGCTCCTCGCAGATCAGCACTAAGAACTGTCCTTTAATCCAGACTCACACTGAGCGGCCGCAAACAGAACAACAACAGAATCTCAGTGTTGCGCTCACATAGACCGAATATGTGCACATGGATCTACGGCTGCGGGTTTAAACAAACACACATGGTGATGCGTTCAGGGGCGGGACGGACACAGACAAATGACTCCTCAGATAAATCCTGATGCGGAGCCACAGATCAGGACATTTATCTGTCTGTAAATTGGATTAAATGGGTAGAATATAGAGAGTCTGAGCTTTATAACAAGGTAAAACATCCACATGGAATATCGGCCCAGATCGGCAAGATTTAGGCCGATATGTTTCCAATTGCCCATATCGGTCGATAATATCAGCCAACCGATATATCGGTCGGGCCCTAATGTGGAGTCTGGACTTTGTTTTTATGGGTGACACATGGTTGAATAATAATAATCTCTTAAACCCGTCACACACTACAGGATTTTTTGGTTTTAAAAGATTAGTAATCGTGTGACCAAAAGTGCACACAACAAACACCAGGAGAATCTTATGAGACTTAAAATCTCTGATCTCCCAAACTGCAGCAGGATCTGTGTGTGGAGCACAGGATCGAAAGCTGTGAGGCTGTGATGGCCTCAGCTGTTTCCTGTCTACAGTAAAACCACTCGCTCTGAGACTCTGAAGTGTTCAAAGATCGGAGCTCAAATTCAAACTGTGTTATTATTATTTGTGAAATGTGGAGCGATACTTCAGATACAGGATTCTTAAAGCATAAAAGACTGGAGGTAAAGTCCACAGGAAGTAGAATCACTTTTGCTAATCTGCAGCTTCACCTCGAGCCGGGCGCTGTGTGGATGGAAACAGAGGAACTGCTGTTGCCGTTTTTCTTTTATAGAAAGGTTCAAACTGGATTCACAGCGCGGTTTTGTGGCCTGGATGTCATGATTTGCAGAGGACAAATTCTGTGAAAAATGTGGAAGAAAATGCTGCAGTTGAAATTTACAACTTTATGAGATGCGAGTAACAATTTTCGCTATATCCCCGAGTTTGTATGTTGCGTCTCTGTGTCCGTCACTCCTCTCTCCGCCCCTGACGCTCTGTTTTATTGGCTGTTACCGTTGCGTTGCTGATGTTTAGTGGTTATGATCTGACAGAACAGCTCAAAGTCACACTGACACCACACACGAGGAGCAGCGGCGTCAAAATCGCACACAAAGACAAAGTTGGGTCACCCTTCCGTGAACCCGGGGAGAAGCAGATCGCAGCCAGAATCGGGCAAATTCTCCTGTCGTGTGTGGCGGCCTTTAGGCTCTTCCAAATGCTCAAAGACTGTAAGACCACAGAAAATAGGCTCTACTCATCCACCGCATTCATACTAAACAGTGCAGGTCCATCCAGATACTAACCAGGCCCAGCCCTACTTAGATTCTGAGATCAGGATTTGACATTAGGTCTGGCCAGTCAAAGATTTCTGTTAATGTGACGCAAGATAAGTAAGAATTTAGTTCTAAATGACAGAGGACCAATGAACTCCTCTGTTTTCCCTGTGTCGCTGGAATAAACAACGGATGGATGGCTCTGCATCAGTTCACTACAAAAAAGGATTTTCTAGCGTAATTAAACTGACTTGAATTAAGTAGATTCATCTTAAAAGACCAATTTTAATTATTATTTTTTTGCTTAATAAGATTAAATTTTTTTTTACTTGTTTCAAGATATTCCATCCCGAAATCTGACAGGGACGCCGTGTTGGCAGTGGTGGATTATGGGTCATGAGTGGAGTCGCTTTTGTGTGATTTTAATAGATCACAAAGATTTCACCTTAACTCTGCAATCTCTGCACTGCAAAAAAGGATTTTCTATCATAGTTAAACTGACTTAAATTAAGCAGATTCATCTTAAAAGATCAATTTAAAGATTTTTTTTTTACTTAAAATGAGATTTTTTACTTGTTTCAAGATATTCATCCTGATTTATCTTATCTCGATATTACAACTTATTCTAAGCACTTTTTATATTAACTCAGTCCAGGTTAAGCCTCTTTAACTTCCTTCTCAAACCAATAAGGTGAAAAATCTTGCCATAAAAACTCGAAACTCGTGTTTTCTGCTTAGAACAAGATTTGGATTTCATCTTGTTTTAAGAAAACTTGGTAAGTGAAAATTTCTTTCTGCACTGGCAGAAAATTTCAATTAAAATAGGGCATTTTTACCTCAAAATTTGTATTTTTTATTTTTATTTTTGATAGGCCTTTTTTGCAGAGGGTTTGGTGATGAAACTGCACTGGAAAAAAACAATATCTAGGTAAGTTAAAATGACTTAAGTTAAGAATATTTTACTTTGAGTCGATTCAACTTAAGTAAAATGATCTGCCAGTGACATAAGTGTTTTTTACTTAATTCAAGCAACATTTGATTTTGTTTCTTATTTTAAGTGCAAAATGTTCTTGTTTTTCTTATTTTAAGTGCAGCAAGATGTATTTTCATATTTTAAGTACAATAATCTTATTCCACTGGCAGATCATTTTACTTTTCAAGTGAAATTTACTCAAATCATGGTAAAACTTTCTTAATCCAAGTCATTTTAGCTCGACTAGATTTAGTTTTTTGCGGTGTGAGAGATCTTTTATGCACAGACAGAACCAGTCTGGATCTCAGGCTAATGGGAAAAGTCAAAGTAAAGCACACGTGCAAAGATATTAAGCCATAAAGTGACTTCTGTAATAACGTGAAATGACTGAGGGAAACACATGAGGAATGAGAGGTGAGAAGACATGAAGACTGCAGCTGTAAACTCGATCTGCAGCAGCAACAGAGGAGGGAGGATTCTGTAAACTGGACCGAAGTTCCTTTGACGCAAGGATTCCAAAACATAAACACGTGATAATGTTTTCAGAGATGGAAAATGAAGTCGTTAGAACGGAGCCTGAATCCAGTGGAAAAACCAAAAGGAAACGGGCCTGTTTAATGTGTGAGGATGGGCCAAAAATCACAAGTGATCAGAGGTGGTAGAGTCGCCAAAAACTGTACACAAGGAAGAGTAACTTTACTTCAGAATAATATTCCCCAAGTGCAATTACAGCAGTGGTCAAAGACATTACATAACACATTAACATCTGATTTATAATTTAAAGTAAATGTAATTGGAAGGATTAAAGAATACACGAAATCTTATATTTTCACAGACAAAAAAATGAGACAAACTACAGTATTTCCCAGACTATAAGTCGCACCAGCCAAAAAATGCACAATGAAGAAGAAAGAAACATATATAAGTCGCACTGGACTATAAGTCGTTTTTGGGGGAAATTTATTTTATAAAATCAGAGACGAGGAACAGACACAGGCTGAACATGTGTCTGGTTTGTTCACGTCACATATGAACAGTTATTCACAAAACCAGAGCAGAAACAACAGAACAGAAGAAGTTTACCAAACTCTCCATCTCGCTCCAAATTACTAAATCCATCCTTCTCCAACTCCAGCTAAATCCAGCTTTTAGCCAGTGATTTGCTTTTTTTTGTTTTCTTCACTACAGTTTGAGTTTCCTCCACTTTTCTCCAGTCAAATCCCAGTTTCTCGCTCACTCCAAACTTTCTTTCCGCTGCTCGATTTCCATTTTCAGCTGCAGATTTCACGACTTGCAGCAGGACGGTGGCACTTTGTGCAGGAGACACGTGCAGTAGAGCGAGAAGCGACAGTGGAGCAGGAGTAAGACCGTGAGGCGGAGCAGAGACTGGCTCACAAGAGCGCCCTCTCGTGGTCGCCAGTGTGAAAAAAAACATGTGAAATTATAAGTTTTATATGTAAGTCGCACCTGAGTATACGTCGCAGAAACCACCCAAACCATGAAAAAACTACGGCTTCATTTCATCAACATAAAGCTTTTGTCACTTTTAGACTCAAGTAAGAACACTGTTACTTAATATTACTCAAGTAGGAGTAAAAATATGCTGCAAGAAAAGCTTTAGAATGATCTTGGGCTGCATCAGAAGAACCACATACACTAGTTAGTATACGTATGGAACCAACCCGGACAACAGGGAGTACAAAGATATAAGACTATCTGGGAATATACAAGAAAGTACTATTATTTAGTAAAGAGTGAGATTTATTACCATCATGGCACTAATTAGTTTTTCCTTATTGAGTCTATTCATTTGACATTTTACTTTCGTGACAAACCTCGCTGAAATAAACCCCATTCTGAAGAGGCGTTAGTGAAAACAAGTTAGTCTGTGTGGAATTCAAAGCATGAGGAGTTGAGGAGGTCGACCCAAACAGTGCCTGACCCCCTCCCCTCGGAGCCGTGTCCCCAGAGGAGGACACCTGAACCGGGCTAACGGCCAAAGCAGAGCCGCCCTGACCTCCAGAGGGACGCAGGGTCAGAGATTTGTCAGCAGGACGTCGTTAGGCTCAGGTAAGTGCAGAGGTCTGGGGTGGTACAGGAGAAGAATGTGTTGTGTGTATAGAAGATCTTAACTTTTGATTTACTCTTTTTGTGTCTTATTAGAAATATATCGATGTGATTTTTTTAGAGCAACGTTTATGGACATAGGAATGCTCGGCAATGAATAAACGTTATCAACTCCAGCACCATTTAACACGCACAAAAATCCAATTTAAGGACCAGCTGAAATAGACTCCCAACCATAGACCGCATATCTGAGTGGACTAAGCTAACCCGTTAGCCTCCGCGTGCCAAACAGGAAGTGCTCCAGGAGGCTCTTCGGGCTCCTTCACATTAGGATCTTCTCGTCCCTCTGTCTGTACCTGCTGCTCTGAGCCTCGTCATTCTGGACTTAAACTGTTCGTCTGAAGCCGCCACACAGGATCCTGAACTTTGCATTTCTCTGTTTTGTTCCTAAATCAAGATCTGAACATAAATAACGGACCAATCAGACGCCTTCATTCCCCGAGGCCCCTCCCCCTAGCGTTAGCAACAGGTTTGATTGACAGCTCGTTTCGTTGCTAAGTAAGTTCCCTTCCCGCTTTCCCCCGAGTGACAATTTCTGAAATAAAATGACAAAATATCTCAAACAGTCACAATATCTAATGTGACTAGAATCTGAACGAGCAGAATTTAGTGATTCAATTCTCCACACACTCCTGTACAGTGCACCTCATGGACCATGTCTCTTATCATGCACCTCGAAACCAGGACTAAACCAGAACTAAAACCAGCACTAAAACCAGAACTAAAGCCAGCACTAATCCAGGAGTAAAATCAGGACTAAAACCAGGTCTAAAACCAAGACTAAACCGAACTAAAACCAGTAGTAAACCAGGACTAACCTGCTCAACCCTTGTTTTTATTTTGATGTGAAAAGTTGCACTTTTAATGAGGCTTTATAAGGCTGTATTTTTTAAATATAATAAACATGTTACACTTTTTGTTGTGAATTATATCAGAGCCATTGGTGAAAAAAATAAGGTACATCCTGGGCATCTTTATTCTTTGCTCTTAGTTCTTTTCATAATGTTTATGTAATAATGTAATAATATATTGGATCGGGACTCGGTATCAGCAGATACTCAAAACCAAACGACTCGGACTCGGGGCAAAAAGACGTGATCGGGACATCCCTGATATTTAGATCATCACGTTACTTTTTACCGTTTTGAAAATGCTGTAACATAGTGAGAAGTACTGTTTTGTTTTTTTGTTTTTTTAAATGTAAGTAATGAACTCATCCTCTGCTTAGTTCCTGTTTCTCTGGTGCTTAAAGATTCCATCGCACGACATTCGTCTCCGGACACAATTTGTATAATTTCTCAGATGTCAAAGGTTTTCTCACAATTTGCACTGGAGCACATCCCTCAGCAGAAAGCCGCCCTGAGCCGCAGAACAGGTCCATTCACTGCAGAGTGGGGGTCTGGTCAGGGGAACACAGGGACGACTCTTCCAGAACACCACCACTTTATTTCTGCAGGTTAACAGTCTAAACAAAGAGGGGGATGTTTATTGACTTACACACTGCAATGTATAAATGAGGTACAGATTTCAATGTTGATTTTAAAAGCAATTCTTATCACGGATCTGCTCTGCAATATTGACTTTCCAGAGCTTTTAACCGTGTTACAGTCGTTTCTTTCTCTTTTATCCACCTGAACTCGTGTGTGTAGGTGTAATATTTAATCGCTTATTTTTAACGCCTGTTTTCACCTCCAACAGCACAAACCCACCGTGATGCACTTGTTGAATTGGCGAGTAGTTTGTTAGAACTCGATTTAAACAGTTTGCAGTGGTCCAAAGTTATTCCTCACTTGGCTTATACATTCTGAGCATCCTAATTATTCACCACACATTTATTTATTATATTCTCGTGGCAATGGAGTGGTTTTCTGCTCTTGTGGCTACCTGGCTCACACACTGAGCAGTTTTTGAAATGTTTTGGTTTTTTGAGCTCATTTTTTAACATCATATCGTGGGATTTTAACCAACTAAGAAGCGCAGCATGTGCAGTTCAAAGGTTCAAAGGGACTGACGTTGTGAAATGAGCTCTTTGGTTTTTATCGTATCCGTGGTGACTGTAAAAGAGGCTTAGCTAAAGTGCTTGCTCAAGAGCCATCTAAAGACATTTGAGATGCTACAGGCTTTTCACTCCGTGTGTGGCAGAAGACCTTCCAGAGGAAATACTCAGAGACCTCAATACTTTAAGGGAATGAACACAAAGGAGCTCTTGTACTGTAGGAAATGAATCCTAAAAATAAAACGAGAACAAAGTAAGTGCAGAGTAGTGGGCATGTGCTGGGTGCATGCGGTTTGAAAAAAACTTTACACAAATTACTGGATCTGGAGAATTTTTTTTTTTAAATAATAAAAATTTTGAGGTAAAAATGCCCTATTTTAAGTGAAATTCTCTGCCAGTGCAGTAAGAAATTCTCACTCAAGTTTTCTTAAAACAAGATGAAATATGAATCTTGTTCTAAGCAGAAAACATGAGTTTCAAGTATTTATGGCAAGATTTTTCACGTTATTGGTTTGAGAAGGAAGTTAAAGAGGCTTAACCTGGACTGAGTTAATATAAAAAGTGCTTAGAATAAGTTGTAATATCGAAATAAGATAAATCAGGATGGAATATCTTGAAACAAGTAAAAAAAAACCTCATCTTATTAAGTAAAAAAATCTTAAAATTGATCTTTTAAGATGAATCTGCTTAATTCAAGTCAGTTTAACTCTGCTAGAAAATCCTTTTTTGCAGTGTGTGTCCTATTTCCCTGATTTCAGAGGGAGTGATTGACAGGTGGATTAACCAATCAGAGAGATGCGGGCTCCGTTCGCGTCCAGAACAAACATTGCTGCTTACGAATAAAAAAGGAAGAAAACAACATAAAGGACAGAGAAACCGTGAAGACTTTAACAGAATCAACAATGAACGCACCAAACTACGACTTATTTCAGGTGAAAGAAGTTCTATATTTCGCTCTAAATGTTACACAAATTTTCAAGAGGAAATGTCTTCTGCACTTGAGAGACGTGTGGTACAAATGAGCTTCTGTGTTTGGATCATCTCACGTTTGGACGGACGTTTTTCACGCTCTATGGTCCGGTTCCAGAGCCTTCCGGATTCCAGCCGAGTGACTGGCTGGTCCGGCGAGGGGAAAACGGGGGATGATTGAAAATAAAAGCGATTCAGATTCAAGATTGCTCAAACATTCCAAATAAAACTTCGAGGGGGTAAAGAAGAAGAGAAACAGCCATTACATTATCGATTTTGTAGAATAACATGCTTTAAAACACGGTAAAGCCGGTTACTAAGATCAGCTCCCTCAGTCAGTAATTGTATTCAAAGACTCAATAAGTGATTTCACTACAAAAAAATGATTTTCTAGCATAGTCAAACTGACTTGAATTAAGCAGATTCATCTTAAAAGATCAATTTTAAGATTTTTTTATTTAATAAGATGGTTTTCTTTTTTACTTGTTTCAAGATATTCCATCCTGATTTATCTTATCTAAATATTATAATAAACTTATAAATATAGAAGAATAGAATATAGAATAAGAATAAACTTATTCTAAGCACTTTTTATATTAACTCAGTCCAGGTTAAGCCTCTTTAACTTCCTTCTCAAACCAATAAGGGGAAAAATCTTTCCATAAATACTTGAAACTCATGTTTTCTGCTTAGAACAAGATTTGTATTTTGTCTTGTTTTAAGAAAACTTAGTAAGTGAAAATTTCTTACTGCACTGACAGAAAATTTCACTTAAAATAGGACATTTTTACCTCAAAATTGGTATTTTTTTCTTATTTTTTGATAGGCCTTTTGTGCAGTGTTCTCCTAAACCCCATCTGAGATTTTGTCATCATGAAATTCAAAGATATTAACACCGAATGATTGAAAACACAGAAAAATCCTGCTGGAATCATGCAGAGATTTTATAGTTGCAACCAGAGCCGAGAGGAAATGTAGTCTGGCCCGTGCGTCTCAGCTCAGACCATGTGGAAGTGTGTCTGTGCTGGAGCAGTTCTACAGCCCCACACGCTCCGCTCATGTTTGCAGAGCTCAGAATATCCCCCACATCAGCATTTTCCATATTCCTGGTCACCCGAGGATCTGCTGGAGTTCAGGTCGGGCTACGTTTACCTTCAGAATAACACTTCTATTGTTACAGAGGAGATGGGAGAGGAGCGCAGGACTGAGGACTTTAAAGAGCATCTGACAGGTTTTCATGTTTTTCTAATACTTACATCAGTTTTTTTATATCAGTTTGTGGGGGAAAGTTGAGAAGAAAAGTACAAAAAACAGGAAATAGCGCCGAGTTGTAAAAGAATCCCTCCTGGAGAACTCCATGCAAAATAAAGGGATAATTTATGCGCAAGGAAGACACATTCTGACAGTTTAAACCTTCATTTCACAAAATAAAAGTGTTGTCATTTAGACGCATTAGTCTCATTATAGTTATTACATTATTACTAGTAGGGCCCGACCGATATATCGGTTGGCCGATATTATCAGCCGATATGAGCACTTGGAAACATATCGTTTATCGGCCTAAATGTTGCCGATATGGGCCGATATTCCACGTGGTGGAATGTAAAACATTGTAAATGTACATTTACATGGATGTTTTACCTTGTTATAAAGCTTAGATTCTATATTTTGCCCATTTAACCCAATTTACAGACAGATAAATGTCCTGATCTGTAGCTCCACATCAGTATTTATCTGTGGAGTAATTTTTTTGTGTCCATCCCGCCCCTGAACGCATCACCATGTGTGTTTGTTTACACCTGCAGCTGTAGATCCATGTGCACATATTCGGTCTATGTGAGCACAACACTGAGATTCTGTTGTTTTTGCGGCCGCTCAGTGTGAGTCTGGATTAAAGGACAGTTCTTAGTGCTGATCTGAGAGGAGCCTGTGTGAGGCTGAGTGTTGAAATGTGTCGGTTTGAAGCTCGTTTTGGTTCTTTCTCATTGGTTAGCGATTAGCTGCTGTAGCTCGCACACATAAACAGGCTGTTTTCTCTTCTGTTAGCGACGGTAAAGTGACTATAGTGGCCGTATATATGTTACTGGACACACACTGATATGGAAATGAGCTGTGAATAGAGGTGTGAATTATCCGCATTTAGCAGATCATTAATTACTGCAGCGCACACGCATTTACCGCTAAAGGCTAATAGTGGTAGTTTACTTACAGAACTTTCTTTACTGGCTAGAATATCATACAAAAATGTCATTAGGCCGAACAACTGTCTTTAAATATGACGTAAAGAGGCAGAAGAACAGGAAATGTCGCCTAAATAAACCCAATTGAAAATCCAATAGAGCCAAATTTAAGTTTTATGAAACAGGTGAGGCCCTAATTACTAGGCAACAATTATGGAGCTACCTCTATGTCATATCTGCTGCCTGTGTTCACCCAGGAAATGAAATAAGAAACTGCCAAAATAAAAAAATATATCAATAAATAAGAGGAAAAAACTAGTACCCTGTGTATCACTATGACAATTAGATTTAAAAAGTGTGTTTGCCTAAAAAAGCTTGGCCAAAATGTAAGATATAAACACTTAAATCTATCAGAAAACGACCTAAAAGTAGTGAAATGATCTGTCCGTGCAGCCCGATCATTTTACTGGACAAGTTCTCTTAAAATAAATGACCTAGACTAGAATAAAGCGTCTCTGAACTCGTCAGTAGATCATAAATCTGAAAACACGATGAATAACCTGATAGAAGTTGAGGGAGCTTTGAGTAGTTTGAAGGACCATGGATTTGTCATTGACTATTTTCGTGTGGACTGTTAACAAAAGTGTTCTGTGCCACATAAGAGCACAAAGCCCCACATGAATCCCACTGAAGAGCCTCCAGTCCTGGGCCTAAAACACACAGAGACTCACACCTCGTTTTTCACTGGTCTCATGGTTTGGAAGCATCTCTGCTAAAAACAAGAACTCCCTGAATCAGTTGATTAAATGGGCGAGTTTAAGGTGATGGTCCATCCTCAGAACAGCCTGGACTCCCTGTACTCAGGACAGTTACAGCCGATGTCCCAGAATATTCTTCATGATACGCAACATCCTCTAAATTCAGAGTTTAAGCTACTTCCCTCTGGTCAGAGGTTTTCAGTTCCAAGATCAAGAACAAATCGCTTTAAAATGAGTTTCGTTCCAGCTGCTATTGGATTTATGAATAAATTGTTATTTATTTATTTATCATGTTTTTGATATAGTCCATATGTATTGCAATTTTTAGCTCAGTCAGATGAATTCTTTTATTTATGGAACAACCACTCTGCACTGGAGAACTGCAACACTTTATTTATATTTATATTTGTATTTTTATTGGTGTTTATTGTGCAGAATGTGGATGAATGAAATGTGGGACCAGCCTCTCAAATCTGCAAAGCAAATTTACCTACGGGTACAAATAAAGCGACCTAACCCTGACATGTGACTGGGGTTTGTGAGATACTCTACAAAAGTCTTCTCTGTGTTGCATATCCATAGTCTCATTTTATACCAAATATTCCAAACGAGCTGCATCAGACCAGTTTGAGTTCAGATAAAACATATTTTTGAATGACTCGGCGTCTCTGAAAGCTAAAAGAGAACTGATCAAATCTGAGTCTTTATCTCTGACCAGTGTGTTTGTTGGACGCGAGTCAGACGGACAGAAGAGAATATTCACAGGAAAAGAGCCTTTTTTGAGCGGCTCTTGAAAATAAAAGTATTCAAAGATTTGTCTCCCTAAACAAGCCTTAATCCAAACCAAACAGGACCACGCCGACTTCCTCTCACTACAAACACACGAGGGGCTGTATCTGAAGGGAGACTTCACTGATCCCCCGGGAGGGAAAGAAATGATCCGCATCTGATCCAAACCTCAGTAACTCTGGGGCAGTGAGACTTGGTCAGGACTGTCTCAGCTGGAGGATTTGGCCCATTATGCATGTTCTGGGCTATTGGGAGAAACCAGAGTGTCCAGGAGACCCTCCCAGACACAAAGAGAACATGCAAACTCCACATGGACTCAGGGAGAACATGCAAACTCCACACAGACACCGAAAGATTATGCAAACTCCACAGAGATACCGAAAGATTATGTAAACTCCACACAGACGCCGAAAGATTATGCAAACTCCACACAGACACAGGGGGAACATGCAAACTCCACACAGACACAAGGAGAACATGTAAACTCCACACAGACACAGGGAGAACATGCAAACTCCACACAGACACCGAAAGATTATGCAAACTCCACACAGACACAGGGAGAACATGCAAACTCCACACAGACACAGGGAGAACATGCAAACTCCACACAGACACAGGGAGAACATGTAAACTCCACATGGACACAGGGAGAGCACACAAACTGCAAATGGACACAGGGAGAGCACGCAAACTCCACACAGACACAGGGGGAACATGCAAACTCCACACAGACAGAGAGAGGGAAACAGAGGAGAGACACTTGGACTCTGCAGATCTTTTAGGTCAGAATAAGCCAGCCGTGCACTGGCAGCACCTAATTATCAAGCATTTTATTTGCCGAAAAGCAGGAAGTGCACTGTTAGCATTCTAGTTGTTGCTGGGAGAGGGGGCTGGACTCTGCAGGGCCGCGTTTGCCCCTCAGCGGCGACAGCCCTGGTGCATTTGCTCAGTACAGGCAGCGTGTGGGGAGCTAATAACAGCAGGAGTTGACAGACGGATGAGCTCGTCGCTCCGTCTGTTACGGTCGGAAAAGACCAGATCAAAGAAACGTCTCGTCCTTATTACATTGTTTTTTTCCGTTTGCGAGAACGTGGGGAGATACGCTTCACCGGGAAAACCAACTTCAGCTCATTTGAACCTTGCAAAAGAGGAAATATAGGACTTTACAACAAGGAACCACTCACCCATTCACACACATTCACACACACATTCACACACACATTCACACACACACACACACACATTCACACACACATTCACACACACACACTCATACACACTCACACACACATTCACACACACACACTCACGCACACGCACACATTCACGCACACATTCACGCACACATTCACGCACACATTCACACACACACTCACACACACACTCACACACACACTCACACACACACTCACACACACATTCACACACACATTCACACACACATTCACACACACATTCACACACACACACACTCATACACACATTCATACACACATTCACACACACATTCACACACACATTCACACACACTTTCACACACACATTCACACACACATTCACACACACATTCACACACACATTCACACACCAGTCCCTGTCAAATAAACTAATAAACTAAACTAAACATCAGCGGGGGCTGGAATCACACTGCCAACCTGCAGGTCAGTGGATTTGACGCTCAACCAGTGATGTTTTTATGTCGAGAGTGGGATTCGAACCACAAACCTTCAGATCAGTGACAAACGCTCGACCAACTGAGCTACTGTCGCCCCAAATAAATAAATCCATCCATTTTGTATTTGTTTGTTTTTTTTTTGCCTCACTGTGGTAAACGCAAAACATTCCACCATAGACAAAGGTTGATAAAGGTTGAAATATCGATATATCTTATTGTTTAATGTGATGATGCAGTATAGATATCGGGGACTGCTGTATCGATATATTACTGAGAGTATTTCTTGGTCTATTTTACTGAATTATTTTGTCACAGCTACAGTTTGGTCGTTTGTTTAGTCTAAATGAGCTCGTTTATGCAACACATTTGACATAATCACTGTTTTGATGATTAAAATGGGTGTTTTTCATATGAACTTTGTACAAAAAGTGGTTTAACAGAGACTTTCAGTATCACAGCCACGATTTAGCCTTTACTTTTTATTGAACCGTATCGAATCGATTGGAAATATATCGTGTCAAACCAAAAGTGCACTGTATCGAGGTATCGTATCGGCAACTTCTTAATGATACGCAGCCCTAACAGACACACATGCAGATCTTCCCCCCAGCATGACGTTACTGTATTAGTATTAGTCTAGTATTAGTATAGTATTAGTATAGTTATAGTATTAGTATTAGTATAAGTACATGGAAACGTATGCGTATGAATTAGTTGCCTCATATAATATAGAGAAAACTCAGTTCTTTCCATGTTATATTGTGAGTCGTGTGATTGACAGGTGTGAGTGACAGGTGCAGACAGGTACACGTGTTTGGGCCCTGCTCTTTTCAGTGATCACAGATGAGCCTCTGACCTTTGACCTCCTCCACATGTGTCACATGTCGTCCCCTCAGGCCTGTGCCACAGCTGTGCTCTGAGAATCAGCTCCACAGCTCTAATGTGCAGGGAAACTACCTGCAAAATAATATCACCAAGTACAAACTATAAACCTTATTTAACTGCTGAACTGTTTGTGCCCCATTACAGAAATGGAGTAAATCTATTTTTGAATTTATATTCTGTTAGCATTGAATAAAGACATTGAAACTGAAATGTTTTTCACTTTTAAAAGTAAATGCATATTTGTTTGAATTTTTTAAACTGTAACTGTTTAAATTAAAATCAAGGACCGTGACATCGCCCGGTGCCCAGCTGGATAAAGCAGAAGAAGATGGATGAATTTTTATTTAAAGTAAACTTTAAAAAATAGGTAAATGATCGTCTTAAGTTGTTTTTTTTTTTTTTTTAGTTTTGTAATCCTATTTTTTAAATGACTGTAAATTAAAAATATGTGCAAGTATCACCTAAAATCTTTAGTATCAGTAAAAGAAAAATAATTCTTTTTATTAAATACTAAGTGTAATTAAAGATTTTGTGTGACTCATTTTTTATATTTACGTTAATTAAAAACACTATTAACTTGTTCAATGCAAAATGGTCCAAAAAATCCGAGTCCGGATAACAAAGGAGAAAAACAGAAAGATCCTAACAGTTCGTAGATTGTTCTGGTTTTAAGCTCGAGTTCATGGTGTGGTAAAAAAAACCTGACCTGTGACAAAGGTCAAAAAAAGAAAAAAAATATCACAAGTCAGTTACTAGTAACATTTCATAGTATTATCATTCCCTTTATAAAGTAATCATTGCATTGCATTTGAATGAATTAATTAATCCAAATTCAAAGCTAACAATAAAGTTCAGTTGCGCAACAATACATATTCATAATCTCCATAATCAATTAGACTACAAGACATGTAGTGAATCAGTTTCAATGGGTTTGTACCATTAGCATCAGTAAAAGACAGATTTAGACATAACGATTAAACAATGTCCGATACAGACCATAATTAACTGTTAAAGTTTTAAATGCATTATTTTAAACTGTTCTCGAGTTTCTAAACTCAAAACAAAACTCAACAGAGCCGAAAACGTTCAGAAAAGTTGATCGCGGCAACCCGGAAGTGATTATTTTACTTAATTTAGCCGTATCTGCACTAGTTAGCAAAGCTTTTGGCAAATGCATTATATAAAATAAACTCTTAGGTCACTCACCATTGAGTCTGATAATATTTGAGTAGAATTCAGAATACCGCGGGCGGTTCTGTGCAGCCTCTGCCCCGCGATACAGCCCACAGCCGGGAGCAGGAAGTGGAGACAGGAAGTGGAGACAGGAAGTGGCTCGGGGCTCTGTCAGTTTTATCACACAGCGCCACTTGTGGCGGGTCTAATGGTACTGCAGTGGAGGAGGACATTTGCATGCGATTTGGAGACGGGGGTTACAAAAAGTACTCTGAAAAGTACAATTTCTTTAAAAAGTTACTCTAGTAAATATAACTGAGTAAGTGTACGTGAGTATTACCCTCTGAACAGCACGCAGGCTATAATTTCTATCTAATGTGTTTTTAGTGTGATTCTTGTGGTACTATTTCTTGACATGTGGAGCAGATATTGAGCTGCAGAGTATCGGGGCACCACACATTTGAGCGACACATCCATGCACTTTTCTGAATGTCTCTCCCAACTCTTTTCAGACCGTTTAATCATGTTACAGCTATTCCCTTTTCTTATTGACCCTCTGAAGTTGTATTTAATCTTTAATCATTTATTTTCAATGCACCATAGTGTCAGTCATGAGCTGTGTTCACCTCCACCAACACACGCTCACTTCCTATCAACTATTCCACTATTTGATTTTCTCTCAGTGATACGTGCAGCATTCAGCAGTGCAGCGTAGTCGTTTGGTACGGATGAAAAGAGAAGGACAGCTGCTCGCTCTGGTGATGTGCAGATCTCCATTGAGTTGTCAGTGTTATGGATCTGTTGGTGGTGATACAGAATGTCCAAAAGAAGAAAGAATGAGCCAAGTGCAGGGCCAAAGATATTGGATTAAACAAAAATAATAGAGGTCTACACACTGTTTCAATGCTCCCAATGTGAAATTTAACAGCATGTTTGGGACCGGAAGTCCTTCATCAGAGTGCACTGAGTGCTCTTAAATTGGGAGCATTGAAACAGTGTGCAGACCTCTGTTATTTTTGTTTAAGCTGATACAGTATGTCACACGGGCTGTGCTTTACAAGGACCCAGCTTTAATACACCTAATATTTGGTTTTAAACGCTGTGTTTCTTTTGAGTGTGTTTCACAGTGATAAGTGCTCTGCTCCAGACTGATCACGGCCCATTTGTATTGATTTCAGTGGAGACAGGAAATACTCGGCGTGTGTGGTGCAGAGACAATCCTTCCTTTCACTGCTTTCCTTCAGTGTGGACAAGTACGTAAATCCACATCACTTCAGACAGGCCGTAAGCCACAGAACAGCGCCCCAGAGGCCCTGGGACAGGTGTCTGTGGTGTGTGATATGAGCCGTGTACACACCAGCCCCAACAAATCCATAACACCGACTCTGTTCATGATGATGTTTATGGTGACATCAGCTCCCACTGGACACTGCACCTTTCTAAAGCGGGAGTCTGCGGACTATTTCTTTATTTAAATTGTTTTTGGTTGAATATTGTCATTTCAAATGTGTAAATAGTAACATAATGATCCAGGGGTGTTGTTGAACTATGAGCAGGCTCAAGCACAGTATGTGATCTTTGAGTAAGCGACGGCAGTAGCTCACGTTGCTCTGGTCTGTCAGGAGGACCTCGCAGGAGGATGAGTGAGCTGCATATTTTGGCCTTCACTTCATACGAGCTCCATATCTGCGCACAGATGGTTGTGTTTATAGACTATAGTCAGATTCCACCATATCTGACCTGTCATGTCTCCAGTCCCTTTATTATGAGAGTCGTGCTGAGAGTCGTCAGTCTGCACATTCCACAGCCCACATCAACACTGCACACTCTGCTTCTCTTTTTCTGCCTCTCCTCCTCTCCTCTCTCTCTCTCTCTCCATCTCTCCTCTCTCTCTCTCCTCCTCTCCTCCTCTCCTGTCTCTCTCTCTCTGCATCTCTCCTCTCTCTCTCCTGTCTCTCTCTCTGCATCTCTCTCTCCTCCTCTCCTGTCTCTCTCTCTGCATCTCTCCCTCTCAGGTCTCTTTCTCTCGCTCTTATTATTCATGTGTGGATGAAACACAGTGTGTTTGTAATACCTTTTTAAAACAGTCAAAGTGCAGCGTACATCCAGCTGCTTTACAAGACAAACTCTCCGTTAGTTATAAATAGGAACACTGACAGTGAATAGTTTGGGACTAGTGCCTGTAAGATCATCACGAGCTCTGAGTTTGAGCCAAAATGTCCACCATGGGTAAAGCATTTCCTGTGCTGAGCAGAGCTGGACATGTTCCTCAGAGATACACCTGTGTGTGTCATCAGCACGAGCTCAGCAGCACCGTGTACATCCATCTGATAACTCTACTGTTCCACACTGTACACTCATCTGTGTAACCCCCGAAGACCTACGGCATCGTACACGATACCGAGGAATATGTTTTCTGTAAACGCGCAGAACTTTGTAACGGTAAAAGACAGAAACTTCCTTTTCCCCTCTGAAAGTGCAGACATAGAGGTTTCCGTACATTTCTGCGGCTTTATCCTACGTCACACTCACGCTGTGTGATGACGGGAGCAAAACGAGTGTCCAATAGGAACTTTGTTTTCCCCAAACTCATGCGCTCCGTCCATTTTGATCGAGCCAAACTTTGCCAAAGAGTGAAGTGAGTCAAGATGGTCGACTCCTCTGACTGTGTGTGTTTATAACGAGGGAAAAAGTCGCTCTAAGTGGAGTTAATTCTCACACACATGGAAAATGACACATCTTGGTGTGTGTAATTGTGCATCTCTTTCTATTTTTATTTAAAGGTTTATTTCAGTCAAAATTAACAAATCCAAATGTAATAAACACCTGGAAATGCAGAAGTGCTGTGGCTCTGGCCCTGGACCTGACAGGAGCTGTTTCCAGGACTGGACCAGGAAAGTCATGGAGCCACTGCACTTTTTTTGTTTTTAGGGCAATAAGGAGATTTTTAATTTACTTACAGACTTGACATTTTGCAATTTTGTAGCTAAGGTCCAAAATTAAGCATTTTTTTTATGTCCAAAAAGTTGTTTCTACATGTTTGCTGTGTGTTTTGTATAAAAGAGTGTGAATTTTATTTTCTGTTTTTTTTTTTTTCATCTCTATTTCTGGTCCTGTAGCTTTTATCACAGCCTCATGACACAACTACAGCAGCAGATTGTGAAATAACAGGTTGGACTGAACAAAAGGAGGTAGAACACTTCATTAGGGGTAAAAGGGGCAGTTTTAAAAGCAACATTAAGAAAAAAATCCAGGCGAGGAGAAATGTACTAAAATTGCTCTTAGGTCTTCAGGGGTTAACTCTACTGTTCCACACTGTACAATCATCTGTTTAACTCGACATGTGCTGTTTGGTTTGATGTTTATTACTTCTAAGTTACAGCGCTGTGTCCATGTGCTGAAGACTTGAGTCATGTTACAGAGGTGGATAAGACAGAACGTTCTGAATGTTCTTCTGTCACAAATCTGTTTTCAGAACCTCTGGATTCTCTGTAGTTCAGTGTAGTTTTTGCTTCACAGTTTTATAGTCCTGCTGTTCTTTGCTCTGTAGGAGCAGGATGAAGCACAAACTTGTTTTCCTGCCTTTTCTTAATGAAACTTTAATTGCGCCACACACAGATGAGCCTTTAAAGACAGTTGGACTCACTTTTACGAGGGTCTATGAGGGTTAAGTACCGACAGAACCTCGTCTTCAGTACAGGCACACAAGAAATACTTTTAATTACATTTCCGTACTCATCACTATAAGAACTGCAATATTACAGTGTTCAGAAATCCAATTAAATACTATTCTGGAGATGACTTCTTTCATTTGGGTGTGATGAAACTGCTTTAGATCGTACTCCAGTCAGGAAGCTGTAGCCACACCTCATCATATGTCTCCAACCAAAAGAGGGAATGAAATAACATAGATTTTTGACAGGCACAGCAACAGAAACCATTCTATGTAACTAGATTCTTGAGAAATACTTCACATTTCTTACTAAAAGATAAGAAAAGAACAGCTCGCTCCCTCCTGCACAAACCGCTCTTATCTCGTAGACTGCGACTGTTCAGGGAGTGTCCACTTGTTGCAGACTTGTTCAGATCATTTACACCAGATCCACATATGAGCACCACGTGAGCCCAGTCCGTCCTCTGGCCTGGTTCTCATGCTCTCCCCTCCAACAGACCCACGATCGCAGCCTCACAAGCCCACGTCCGTGCACCCGAGCTGGGCACAACGAACGCCTTATCAGCTGGTGCTCTCCAGGCTTTCCATGAATCTCGTATTGTGTCTGTCTCCTCACACATATCGATGGTGCGGCTGTAGGGCTCTACAGAGTGTGAAACCTGCCAAAAGGAACCATAAAAAAAACTACACGTCGGCTACAACTGCAGAATTACCCAGAATACACTGTGCCTATTGTGAGGGGAGCTGTGGGGTTTTGAGGGAAACCGCGATACAGCTTCAACTGACCATAGAGATCAGGCGACAGCAAATTATACCAGGGTTAGTGCAGTACTGATGGTAGTGGTGGTGGTAGTACTAAAAGTAATAGTAGCACTTGTTGCAGAAGCAGTAGTAGTAGTGATGGTAGTGGTGATGGTGGTAGTAGTAGTAATAGTAGTAGTAGTAGTTGTGGTAGTAGTATACTAGCAGCAACAGCACTAATAGTAGGAGTAATAATTATAGAAGTAGTAGCAACGGCAGTAGTACCAGTGACAGTAGTAGTAGTTGTAGTATCATTATAGTAGTAGTAGCAGTAGTAGTAGTTGTTGTAGTAGTTGTAGTAGTAGCAGTAGTAGTAGTAGTAGTAGTTGTAGTAGTAGCAGTAGTAGTAGTAGTTGTAGGCTGTTGCTGTTGTTCGCGTTGCGCTGTTGCTGTTGTTGCTCGCTGCTGCTGCCGCTGTCGCGTTGCTGCTGTCGCAAGGTTGCCGCTGCTGCTGCTGTTGTTCGCGTTGTCGGGTCGCTATTGTCGCTGCTGCTGTTGCTGCTGGTTGCTGGTTGCTGGTTGTCGTCGCCGCTATTGCTGCTGCCGCTGTCGCGTTGTTGGGTTGCTGCTGCTGCTTCGTTGTCACCGCTGTTCGCCGCGCTGCTAAGCTGCTGCTGCTGCTGCTGCTGTCGCGTTGTTCGCTAAGCTGCTGGCTAGTTGCTCGCCGTTCGCGCTGCTGCTGCCAGTTGCTGCTGCTGTTCATCGTACCACCGCTGCTGCTGCTGTTGTCGCGTTGTTCGCCGCGTTGTCGCTAAGGCTGCTGTTCGTTCGGCCGCGTTCGTCAAAGTATTGCTGCTGGTTGCTGCTGCTGTTGTCGCCGTTGTTCGTTGCTCCCGCAAGGTTGCTGGTTGTTGCTGTTGCTGTTTGCACCGCGTTGTCTGCTGTTCGCAGCGGCTGCTGTTGCTAAAGGTTGCTGCTGCTGTCACCGTTGCTGCTGCTGCTGTCGCTGTCGCGCTTGCTAAGCTGCTGGTCACCGCAGTTGCCGCTGGCTGCTGCTGTTGTTCGCCGCGTTCGCCGCGTTGCTGCTTCGCTGGGTTGCTGCTGCTGTTGCCGCTGTTGTTGCCGCTGTTGCTAAGCTGCTGGTTGTTCGCGTTGTTGCTGTTGTCTGTTGTCAAATGTTGCTCGTTGCTGCTGTCGCTGCTTACGGGTTGCTGCTGTTGCTCGGTCGCCGCCGCTGCTGCTGGCGTTGCCGCTGGCATGTTGCTGCTGTCATCGTTGTTCTGTTGCCAACAGCTGCTGTTGTTCAGTCAGCCTGGTTGTCGCTAAGCGTTGCTGCCGCTGTTGCTGCTGCTGGTTGTCGCGTTGCTGCTGCCGCTGCTGCTTGCTGCTGCCAGCTGCTGCTGGCTGTTTTGCCGCTGCCGCCATGTTGCTGCTGCTTGCTGGCTAGTTGCTCGCTGCTGCTGCTCGCTGCTGCTGCTGGCCGCTGCTGCTTGCTGCTAAGCTGGCGTTGTCGCGTTTCGCTGTTGCCGCTGCTGGCTGGTTGTTGCTGTTGCTGTTCGCTACGCTGGGTTGTTGTCGCAGCGTTGCTGCCGCTGCTATGTTGTTGTTGCTATGGTTGCTGGTTGCTGTTTACTGCTGCTTTTCTGTTGCTAGCTAGCTGCTGGTTGCTGTTCGTTGTTCTCGCGTTGGTTAGTTATTGCTAGCAAGCAGTTGCTGCTGCTATTAGTTAATATAGTTAGTTAAGGTTAAGGCTAAGCTAAGGTTTGTTCGCGTTGTTCGCGCTATTGCTATTAAGGTTGGCTAAGCTAGTTTGTCGCGTTGGGTTATTATGTTCGCGTTCGCGCTGTTCGCGCTACCATGTTCATCGCGGTTGGTTATTATCATTAGCGCTGTTGGCTATTATTAAGCTATTATTAGCTTAAGCTATTGTCGCGCTATTATTCATAGTTGCTAGCGTTGGCTGGTGTCGTTGTCACCGCGTTGGTACCGGCCCGGTCACGTTGCTGTTGCTGCTGGTTGCCGCTGCTGCTGTTGTCGCGTTGGCTGTCTGCTGCTGCTGTTGCTCCGCTGCTGGTCGCGCTGTTGCCCTGCTGTTGTCGCTGCTGTTGCTGTTGCTACCGCAAGCATCATCGCGTTGTTTACCGTCATCGTTATTGCTGCCGCTGCTGCCGCTGTTGCTGCTGCTGTCGTTGTTGCTGCTGCTGCTGGGTTGTTCGCGTTGCTGTTCGCGTTGCTGCTGCTGCTGTTAGCTGTTGTTCGCGTTGCTGTTCACCGCAGCAAGGTTGCTGCTGTCGCGTTCATCGCGGTTGTTGCTGCTGTTGTCGCGTTGTTTCGCCGCAGCAAATGGCCTGCTGTTGCTTGCTATAAGGCTGCAGCTGGTTGGTTACTCGCAGCAGCGTCGCGCTGTTGCTGCTGCTGTCGCAGCACTCACCGTTGCACCGCATGTCGCTGGTTGCTGCTGTTGTTCGCGTTACCTTCACCGCGCTGTTGTCGCGTTCCGCGTGTCGCGCGCTGCCAGCTGCTGTCAGCCTGGCAGCTATGTTGCCGTTGCTGCCGCTGCTAGTTGCTGCTGCTAAGGTTAGTTAGTTGCTGCTGCTGTCGCGTTGCTGTCGCTGCTGCTAGCGTTGCCGCCCGCGTTGTTCGCCCGTTATCGTCGGCCTGCTGTTGCTGCTGCTGCTGTCGCTTTGTTGCTGGGTTGCTGCTGCTGGTTAAGGTTGTTGCTTGCTACTCGCGTTGGGTTGTTCGCGTTGGTTGCTGTTGTTCGCGTTGCTCGCCCAGGCGTTGTCATCGCGCGTTGCTGCTGCTGCTGCCAGCGTTGCTGCTTGGGCGTTAGCTGCTGCTGCTGTTGTTGCTGTCGGCTGTCGCAAGGCTGCTAAGGTTGCGCCGCTGTCGCCGCGTTGTTCGCCACCGCATGGCTATTGCTGCTGTTTGGCTGGTTATTAATAATGCGTTGCTGGGTTAAGGTTGCTAGTTAGTTGCTAGTTGTCGCGCGCTAAGGCTTTCGCTGCTAGCTGCTGTTAAGGTTGTTGCTTTGCTGTTGTTGGTTGCTGTCGCGTTAGTTAATGCGGACACTAAACAGAGTTTTCGAGTCACTGTTTATATGAATATTTGGAAGATCAAAAATCTCACTGAAGAATCTGAAAAAACAGAAACATGGTGGTGCTGCAGAGAAGCAGAGACCAGCTGCAGCTCCGACTCTTCCAATTCAAGAGTCTGAAAAGCACTTGGATGAGCTGCACCCATAAAGCCTCATGTGTCATTCCCTGATTACATAAAATATGAAACCTGATCATTTATTCACCTTTTCATCACTGAAAATGTCATAAATATGTATCTTTATAAATAAGTGATCCTAGACACACACACACACTCACACTCACACTCACACTCACACTCACACTCACACTCACACTCACACTCACACTCACACACACACACACACACACACACACACACATACACACACACACACACACACACACATACACACTCATACACACACACACACTCACACACACACACATACACACACACACACACACACACACACACTGCTGAAGGATTTTCCACACTCCCACAGTTGCACCTGGATCTGAAGGAGGCCACATGAGGAGCCAGAAACCAGTGATCCACACTGTGCTTATCCACAACTGAGCCAACAGCCCCACCCCAGGGTGGGCACGTATGTGTCACCCCAGGGTGGGCACGTATGTGTCACCCCAGGGTGGGCACGTATCTGTCACCCCAGGGTGAGCACGTATGTGTCACCCCAGGGTGGGCACGTATGTGTCACCCCAGGGTGGGCACGTATGTGTCACCCCAGGGTGGGCACGTAGGCTATCTGTCACCAGTACAACGGCAGGTGGAACCTGCACCAGGACGAGGCGGAGACCAGAGAGCATCCAGGAACTGTCCAGGAACTGTCCAGACCTGATCCTGTAGTGTGAGCGGGTTCTTTGAGCGCCTCAGCCTGTCTCTGTGCTTCTACACACTGTATGTGCACAGGCCTCTCATACGCACAACACAACACTGCAGTGGTCAGATATTCACTCCCATCACACAGTGGCTCCATCTGAAGCTCAAACCTCAGAACAGGAGAGTAACTCTTATTGAAATCATATTAAAAATATTTATCCTCCCACAGACGTGAGCAGATTTACAGCTGTACTGGGCACAGGGCCCTTTGACTTCTGTGTTTTATGAGAAGACGGGGGTCTGGGGTCCGTCCCCAGGGAATCTACACACACATGAACACAGTAAATTAGACTACACACACTCTACACACACATGAACACAGTAAAGTAGACTACACACACTCTACACACACATGAACACAGTAAATTAGACTACACACACTCTACACACACATGAACACAGTAAATTAGACTACACACACTCTACACACACATGAACACAGTAAATTAGACTAGAGCTTTGCCTGTGTCATTACAACAGCAGAATGACAGCAGACGCACACCTCCATACGCCCTGTGTGTGTGTGATGTGTGTGCTGTGTATGATGTGTGCTGTGTGCTGTGTGTGCTGTGTGTGCTGTATGTGTTCTGTTGTTGTGTCTGTTGTAACCTCTGTAGTATAATAGAACAGCCCTCACCACTTCTCTCCGCCTGCCACCATGTGTACGTTGTGTACGTTGTGTGTGTTGTGTACGTTGTGTATGTTGTGTATGTTGTGTATGTTGTGTGTGTTGTGTATCTTGTGTGTTGTGTATGCTGTGCCCTCACCACTTCTCTCCACCCACTGCCACATGTATATTGTGTGTGTTCTGTTGTGTGTGTGTCGTGTGTTGTGTATCTTGCATGTTGTCTGTGTTGTGTATCTCGTATGTTGTGTGTTGTGTATCTCATGCATTGTGTGTGTTGTGTGTTGTGTGTGTTGTGTATGTTGTGTATGTTGTGTATCGTATGTTGTGTGTGTTGTGTATCTCATGCATTGTGTGTGTTGTGTGTTGTGTGTTGTGTGTGTTGTGCCCTCACCACTTCTCTCCACCTCTGCCACATGTATATTGTGTATCCTGTGTGTGTTGAGTGTGTAGTGTATCTGGTGTGTTGTGTATCTCGTGTATTGTGTGTGTTGTGTGTTGTGTGTTGTGTGTGTTGTGTGTTGTGTGTGTAAATCCCTCACCACTTCTCTCCGCCCGCCGCCGTGTGCTGCTGGACCGTGTATCCAAACTGCGCCTGTTTGGGGCCTTTGATGATCCGAGGGTTTTTTGTGTCGATGTTGAAACTGTCACACAAACCTACAGGAGAAAAGAGCATTCAGCAAACACAAAACAACAAAACAAGTGAAAGTAAAAGCATCAGTAGACCGATATATCGACCGATATCTGTAGTTTTTAACTTATTGACAATCGGTTTTCAATCTCCCATGTTTAGGCCCATGTTTAGTTTGGATCAGCACCTCCACCACCACATTAATGCTGCATTTGAAGTTGAAAAAGGCTTTAGCTCTTACAGGTTTGAAGAGAAAAATGCTGTGGAGGACCGAGTATCATTTATATCGATACTGAATGAATGAATTTGTTTCAAACATGCAAAAAAAAAAAAGAAAGATGTATAACTTTTTTAATCCCACCCCGTTTTCCTTCTTACAACTTAATCTGTTATTTCAGTTTCCTTTTATGCAACTATTTCAGAGGAGAAGATTTATCAAACTTAGAACTTTTCTTTGTTTTCATAGTTCATCGTTATCATTTTTTTCCCTTATATTTCTTCTTAAAATCCATCCTGCTGGAGCTGGTGTCGAGTCCAGGCTCAGGTCATTCCATAATTTGACGCCAGATACTGAGATACAGAAACTTTCCATGGTCCTGAATTTGGGTAAACTGTATTTATTTACATTGACCCTTAAGTTATAGATATTCTGCTGTGGTTGAAAATGTGTTGCTGTCTGATATTTTACTAGATCACTGAACTTGAGTATTGTAGACTTCGGAAACGATATATTTGTTTTATACTTTTCTCATGCAGAGCAGTCTGTCGGTGGACACGTATATTGAAATATCGATATCGTATTGTTTAATTTGATGTTCACTAACAAGGACCACGCCAACAACACACGTGCAAAGCGAAAAGAGTTTATTATATGGAGACGAGGCAGGTCGGGTGGGTTGAGACTCAGGGTTGGGGGTTAGGTCTCAATCTTCACATGGCCCAGTAGGAACGGGACCCCCCTCGTAGGCGTCTTATGACTGGAAGTGAACAGATCGGGGTTGGGAGGGTGGGGTCGAGTTATTCGGGACAAACTGGGTCACCGGGATAGGCTGCTACAAATAGGCTTCTGGGAAATTGAGGCGTGGCAGAAGTGAGCTGTGGTCCTGCTCCTGAATTCACAGGGACAGTCTGGAGTTCTAATAGTTTCCTCGGGTCTGTGGAGTGGGTCAGACTGTTTTTAGTGGCAGGACGACTGTGGCCATTGACCTGCACTAACCCAGCACCAGCACCTCTGCAAATACAAGGACTGGAGGAAGATTTAAACAAGTGTCTCCAAACGTCTCCAACACTGTGGCTCATGAGGAAATGAGGAACTATGTCCAAAATTCTGAACTGTTTCTTTAATGCTGCCCAGTCCTACTCTGCTGTATGGACAGTAATAGTTAATCGTCCAATACTATAATATTCACAAACATATGAGCAGATATGGCCATCGGCTGCTCCTTTGAACTGTAACTACAGCAGAATATTCCAGGTTTCCAGCGTTTCAGCGTACCTTACACAAATGAGCACCGTATTTTTCGGACCATAAGGCGCGCCGGATTATAAGGCGCTGGATCAATGACCAGGCATTATTTCATACATAAGGCGCACAGCATTATAAGGCACATTAAATGAGGCTGATCCCTTAGCCCGGGAATCCACGATCCATTGGCAGATTGTGGTGTAACTCTCCCGGTGTTGCCTCTGTCTTCCAACGTCTCTGTCGACCAACGCTCCCACACAGCTGAAGTTTAACTCTGAACGACCTGATGACACCGATATTTAGTGTTTGGAGTTCTTTGGTTCATCCACCCGGAATGATGCAGCACTATATTACGCCGCTCTATAAATACACTGAGTAACAGTGTGTTTAATGCAGCTTTGCGCACATTCGTTTACGTTTTACAGAAATGAAACATAAAACCGCATGGCTCATTTGCATAAACTGTGCTGAAAAAAACAGCTCATGTGCTGATGTGATCAACTTCTGTGGGACTTAAGGACATGATTCAGAGGATTATTTGTGTTCTTTCTGTGTCAGAGGATGTGGAGTTTATGGAGAGTCTGTTCTGTGCTTCTGTTGCGTTGGAGATGGTTCATGTTAAACTTTTCGGAGATTCTCCATCTGCAGTAGCACAGGCTGGTTTAGCTGTCGGGGCGAATTACTTCACGGTGCACAGACCTTGACGCAGAGAACCGTAAATCAAGAACGACAGCGACAAGGTGATGCAGAGATGATGTGTTGAGTCGACGCAGAACTATAATTCAGCCTTTAGTTTGCCTCAGTCGGGTATGTGAGTCGCACGTCTCTGAACGAGGCCATTTTGGGTCCTTATACTCGCACCGGGATATAATGTTGAAGCTCAGTGCGCATCACTCCTCCTCAGCTGCAAATACGCTGCATTTCTGTCCTATGCGCGAGTGTTTCTGAGGCTTTCGTGCTCCGAGCGACGATCCAGTGGTGCGGCTTCGTATCTCACCAAAGCACTAAAACGTTTTGACAAATTTTTTGAGCGCCGTGTTCCACATAAGATCAGTTCGAGGTCAGTGAGCGCAGACCGTATATAAAGCTCACTGACGATTTTTGAGAAAAATAAAGGATTTAAAGTGCGCCTTATGGTCTGGAAAATACGAAACATACAATATGCAACAATACGCAACTTCAGAGATATGATTTTAGAGTAAAAGGTCAGACTGCAAGTGTTAAAATGCTGCAGTGTAAAGTCTTGATGTTTTTATGAGTCTTTCTGGTGCCGAGTTCATCGAATCTCTGAGGGACGAGAGAGCGGAGAAATGGAGCAGCTCAAACCGACAAAAACATCCCCATATTTGAAATGTTTGGTTTATCTACAAATGTGATTTAGGGAGATGGAGAGGGGGATAAAGGAGGAGGTGAAGTGGAGGAGAGGAGACGTGGAGTGAGGAGAGGAGAAGAGCTGGAGAGAAGCAGAGAGGGGCAGAAGAGGAGAAATATTTGTTTTATCTAAATGTGTGATTTATGGAGCTGGAGCTGCAAATGTTCCAGAGAAAACATTTCCACTCTTGTAGTTCACAACTTCCTCCCACTCTTCTCCTTTTCCTCCTCCTTCCTCTTCTTCCTGCTTTCTGGTTCCTTCTTTCTCCTCCTTGTTTCTCCCCCTCCAGCTTTATGGTTCTTTCTCATCCCTTTTTCTCCTCCTCCTCCTTCCTCTTCCCCCTGCTTTCTGATTCCTTCTTTCTCCTCCTCTTTCCTCTTCCTCCCTTTTTCTGGTTCCTTCTTTTGCCTCCTTCTTTCTCCTCCTCCTTCCTCTTCCTCCGTTAAACTCCTCCTTTATCCTTCCTCTTTCTCACCCCCATCTCCCACCCCTCCCATTCATTTCTTCTCTTCCTCCCTTCACATCCTACATTCCTTTTTCATCCTTTCTCCTCTTCTTCTCCAACTCCGCTCCTTACTATATCCTCTTCCTTTCTCCTCTTCCTCCTTTCACTTCCTTCTTTCTAATTTCACCTACACTTCAATCTATCCTCCTTCTCTCTTACTCTCCTTATTTCTCCTCTTTCCTCCTAATTTTTCCTTCTCTTTTTCTTCCCCTTCTTCCTAATTTCTCCTCATCCTCTCTTCTCCCTTTTCTTTACACTTCCTCCTTTTCTTCCTCCCCTTTCTCCTCTTCCCACCTTTTCTTCTCCTCCTCTTTCCCATCCTTCTTTTTCCCACTGTGTTTCCTCTCCCTCTTCACATACCTTCTCCTCTTCCTCTCCTCCTTTTTTCTCCTCCTTCATTTCAACCTTCTCCCATCTCCTCTTCCCTTCTTCCTTTATCCGTTCTTCTTTCTCCCCTTTCTCACCATCCTTTCTCTTCCTTTTTTTCTTCTCTTAATTCTCTTTCTCATCCTTGGTCCATCTTTCTCTTCCTCCTTCCCCCTCCTCCTCTTCCCTCTGTTTCTGACATAAATCTGCATTTTCTTCACTTGTCGTTTAGGGATGTGTACAAAATGGCCGCCACGAGACCAGATCAAAGCGTCCGTGTGTTTTCCCACTTTCACTCCTCCTCTTCTCCTCCTCCTCCTCTTCCTCCTCTTCCAGTTTTCCAGGAGGAAGTGCGGCTGCTTTCAATTAAAATACCAATCACAGAGTTTTCCAAAGTTTTTCCGAAGCGTCGCAGAGTTAGACGCTGCACTTTATTCACGGTGACAGCGGCGAAACGAGGAGGGATGGAGGAGGAGGAGGAGGAGGAGGAGGAGGTGAAGAGGCTTTTCCCGGAGGAGAAGGAGGAGGAGGAGGTGAAGAGGAGGACGGGTGAAGAAGTGTGGTGGAGATGAAACAAGAGGGGAGTGTGGAGGAGGAGAGATGCAGGAGAGAGAGTAGGAGAGGTGAAGAGGGGTGGGGGAGAGGAGGAGAAGAAAGGAGGAGAGGACATGGAGGGGAGGTGCAGAGGAGGAGAGGTGGAGCAGAGGAGAGCTGAAGCAAAGGGAAGGAGGAGAAAGTGGGAAGGGAGGGGATGAAGAGGAGAGGAGGAGGAGGAGGTGAAGAGAAGAGGAGGGGAAGAGAGGTGAAGCACAGGGAAGGAGGAAAAAGTAGGAAGGAGATGAGGAGGAAGAGAGGTGCAGAAGAGGAAGGCAGAGGTGGAGAGGAGTGGAGGGAAGGAAGGAGGAAGAATGGGGGTGAGGAGGAGAAAAAAGGAGGGGATGAGATGGAGAGGAGTGGAGGGATGGAAGAAGAGTGGGGGAGAGAAAGAGAAAAAAGGAAGAGAGGTGCAGAGGAGGAGAGGTGGAGCGGAGGAGAAAAGAGGAGGGGATGAGATGGAGAGAGGAGTGGAGAAGAGCTGGAGCACAGGGAAGGAAGAGAAGAGATGCAGAGGAGAGGACGACTAGAGGAGAGGTGGAGGAGGAGACGTGAAGATGCGTCAAAGAAAAGAAGTAGGGGAGGTGGAGCAAAGGAGAAAGTAGGAGGGAAGGAGATGAAGAGGAAAGGAGGAGGAGAGATACAAAGGACAGGTGGAGGAGGAGAGGAGGAAAGGTGCAGAAGAGAGGAGGACAGATGAAGAGGAGTGGAGAGTGGGATTATGGTCTGGCTCAGGTTCAGTTTGGTTGAGTCTCGTGCTCATCCATCAGTTTGAGGAGGTGAAGGTTTCATCAGGATTATGAAGAAGCACAGAACATGTGGAGTTCAGGAGGTCAGGGTCAGACCAGGTGAAATAAAAACACTCGGCAAATGAAAACTGGTGCTGGAGTTCAGGTGGAGATTAGACGGAGGCTTTTTAGGTTTAAACGAACAGAACATCAGCATTAAAATGTAAATGAGTCGTGTGAGGCTCATTCTGCTTCCTGCAGGTTAAGACACCGGCGACTCTGGTTCATTTGTGATCAGAGTAACGTTTCTGTCTCTTCTTTCTCTCTCTTTAGTTGAGTAACGCTGTATAAAAATGTGATCATTTAACCGTCAGGATGTAACATGTCATTTCTCATTTGAAGTGACTGACATTTAAAGGACGAAACGTTAAACAATGCACAAAATCTGGTGTTTTAAAAAGATAAAATACAAAAATGAGACAAACTAAATCAGATCTGGAGCTTTACAAGAAACGCAAATGTTCAGATCATATCAGATTGTCACGTGAAGCCTTTGTCACTTTGGATTCACTCACGGTGTATGAACCACCACTTTTACTCGAGTAAGAGTACTGTTACACACTGTCACAGTATATTCCATACTTTTACTTGGACTTGAGTAAATGTAATCGAGTATTATCCAACTCTAGAGTCTGATTCACTGAACACAGAAGAAAAATCCTTTGTATTCTGTCCTGAGACGACCGCAGCAGTCAGTGGTCTCAGTTAAAATGAGTATTTAACATAACAAAGGTTTTCTCTGTTCAGAATAAAAACAAGGTCATGGCTCATGAAGGCAGTGGTCAGAGCTCATCTGTGCAGAACTCTGTGAAGAGCAGTGACCGGCCCTGACCCCAGGCTCCACACGGCTCCTCCACATGTGACAGGCACAGGTCTGTCCTCACACACGTGATGTTATGTGCACAGGCACAACAGCAGAACCATCAGGCAGGATTTCTACAGACTGACAGGAGGTGAAGGCATCAGACACGGGAGAAACAGGAGAGCAAAGCTGTGTGTGAGGAGCCGGGAGTCAGTGTGCGTGAGGAGCCGGGAGTCAGTGTGTGTGAGGAGCCGGGAGTCAGTGTGTGTGCGAGGAGCCGGGAGTCAGTGTGTGTGAGGAGCCGGGAGTCAGTGTGTGTGAGGAGCCGGGAGTCAGTGTGTGTGTGAGGAGCCGGGAGTCAGTGTGTGTGAGGAGCCGGGAGTCAGTGTATGTGTGAGGAGCCGACACTCAGTGTGTGTGAGGAGCCGGGAGTCAGTGTGTGTGAGGAGCCGAGACACTGTGTGTGTGAGGAGCCGCGAGACAGTGTGTGTGAGGAGCTGAGTCAGTGTGTGTGTGAGGAGCCGGGAGTCAGTGTGTGTGAGGAGCCGGGAGTCAGTGTGTGTGTGAGGAGCCGTGAGTCAGTGTGTGTGAGGGGCCGAGTCAGTGTGTGTGAGGAGCTGGAGTCAGTGTGTGTGAGGAGCTGAGTCAGTGTGTGTGAGGAGCTGAGTCAGTGTGTGTGAGGAGCCGAGTCAGTGTGTGTGTGAGGAGCCGAGTCAGTGTGTGTGAGGAGCCGGAGTCAGTGTGTGTGTGAGGAGCCGCGTCAGTGTGTGTGAGGAGCCGGGAGTCAGTGTGTGTGTGTGGAGCCGGGAGTCAGTGTGTGTGAGGAGCCGGGAGTCAGTGTGTGTGTGAGGAGCCGGGAGTCAGTGTGTGTGAGGAGCCGGGAGTCAGTGTGTGTGAGGAGCCGGGAGTCAGTGTGTGTGTGAGGAGCCGGGAGTCAGTGTGTGTGAGGAGCCGGGAGTCAGTGTGTGTGAGGAGCCGGGAGTCAGTGTGTGAGGAGCCGGGAGTCAGTGTGTGTGAGGAGCCGGGAGTCAGTGTGTGTGTGAGGAGCCGGGAGTCAGTGTGTGTGAGGAGCCGGGAGTCAGTGTGTGTGTGAGGAGCCGGGAGTCAGTGTGTGTGAGGAGCCGGGAGTCAGTGTGTGTGAGGAGCCGGGAGTCAGTGTGTGTGAGGAGCCGGGAGTCATAGTGTGTGATGAGCGGAGTGTCAGTGTGTGAGAGGACCAGGGAGTCAGTGTGTGAGATGAGCCGGGAGGCAGTGTGTGTGAGGTGCCGGGAGTCAGTGTGTGACGGGCCGGGAGTCAGTGTGTGTGAGGAGCCGGGAGTCAGTGTGTGTGAGGAGCCGGGAGTCAGTGTGTGTGTGAGGAGCCGGGAGTCAGTGTGTGTGAGGAGCCGGGAGTCAGTGTGTGTGAGGAGCCGGGAGTCAGTGTGTGTGAGGAGCCGGGAGTCAGTGTGTGTGAGGAGCCGGGAGTCAGTGTGTGAGGAGCCGGAGTCAGTGTGTGTGAGGAGCTGAGTCAGTGTGTGTGAGGAGCCGGGAGTCAGTGTGTGTGAGGAGCTGAGTCAGTGTGTGTGAGGAGCCGGAGTCAGTGTGTGTGAGGAGCTGAGTCAGTGTGTGTGAGGAGCTGGAGTCAGTGTGTGTGAGGAGCCGAGTCAGTGTGTGTGAGCTGCCGCGCGAGTCAGTGTGTGTGAGGAGCCGGGAGTCAGTGTGTGTGAGGAGCCGGGAGTCAGTGTGTGTGAGGAGCCGGAGACAGAGTGTGTGAGGGAACGAGAGTCAGTGTGTGTGAGGAGCCGGGAGTCAGTGTGTGTGTGAGGAGCCGGGAGTCAGTGTGTGTGTGAGGAGCCGGGAGTCAGTGTGTGTGTGAGGAGCCGGGAGTCAGTGTGTGTGAGGAGCCGGGAGTCAGTGTGTGTGAGGAGCCGGGAGTCAGTGTGTGTGAGGAGCCGGGAGTCAGTGTGGGTGAGGAGCCGAGTCAGTGTGTGTGAGGAGCCGGGAGTCAGTGTGTGTGAGGAGCCGGGAGTCTGTGTGTGTGAGGAGCCGGGAGTCAGTGTGTGTGAGGAGCCGGGAGTCAGTGTGTGTGAGGAGCCGGGAGTCAGTGTGTGTGAGGAGCCGGGAGTCAGTGTGTGTGAGGAGCCGGGAGTCAGTGTGTGTGAGGAGCCGGGAGTCAGTGTGTGTGAGGAGCCGGGAGTCAGTGTGTGTGTGAGGAGCCGGGAGTCAGTGTGTGTGTGAGGAGCCGGGAGTCAGTGTGTGTGAGGAGCCGGGAGTCAGTGTGTGTGAGGAGCCGGGAGTCAGTGTGTGTGAGGAGCCGGGAGTCAGTGTGTGTGAGGAGCCGGGAGTCAGTGTGTGTGTGAGGAGCCTGTGTCTGTGTGTGTGAGGAGCCGAGTCAGTGTGTGTGAGGAGCTGGAGTCAGTGTGTGTGAGGAGCTGAGTCAGTGTGTGTGAGGAGCTGAGTCAGTGTGTGAGGAGCCGGGAGTCAGTGTGTGTGAGGAGCCGAGAGTCAGTGTGTGTGAGGAGCCGGAGTCAGTGTGTGTGAGGAGCCGGAGTCAGTGTGTGTGAGGAGCTGGGAGTCAGTGTGTGTGAGGAGCCGGGAGTCAGTGTGTGTGAGGAGCCGGGAGTCAGTGTGTGTGAGGAGCCGAGACAGAGTGTGAGGAGCCGGGAGTCAGTGTGTGTGAGGAGCCCGGAGTCAGTGTGTGTGTGAGGAGCCGAGTCAGTGTGTGTGAGGAGCCGGGAGTCAGTGTGTGTGAGGAGCCGGGAGTCAGTGTGTGTGTGAGGAGCCGGGAGTCAGTGTGTGTGAGGAGCCGGGAGTCAGTGTGTGTGAGGAGCCGGGAGTCAGTGTGTGTGTGAGGAGCCGGGAGTCAGTGTGTGTGAGGAGCCGGGAGTCAGTGTGTGTGAGGAGCCGGGAGTCAGTGTGTGTGTGAGGAGCCGGGAGTCAGTGTGTGTGAGGAGCCGGGAGTCAGTGTGTGTGAGGAGCCGGGAGTCGGTGTATGTGTGAGGAGCCGGGAGTCAGTGTGTGTGAGGAGCCGGGAGTCAGTGTGTGTGAGGAGCCGGGAGTCAGTGTGGGTTGGAGTAATTAGCCACAGGATTAGCTTAAGTGGACGTGCAGCGTGACCTTTGACCTGTGCTTGTAAAAGTGTCTCATGTTTTCCTCGTCCTGCAGCAGCTGTGTCCACACACACTTTTTACCACAAGAACAAACGCTTCCAACACACACATCTGAACAGATAATACACCATTTCTACACGGAGCGTTTATTAAAGATACATTATGTCACTTTTTTTGGTTGGGGGCCCACTTCCTCTTCACAATGGAGACATTATTGAGCACTAGGAATGTTCCGCAGTGGCATTTACAGCCCCTGTGTTACACAGAACTGACTCTTCAGAGCTTAAAGCCCTGTTCCAATGTTCCCTCCTCACAGTCAGACCTGGAGTTGTGTTTGTTTCATTCACACGTTTGTGTCGCTCTTTATTTTTAGTCTGTCTACACGTCTAAAGCTCAAAATGCTCTGCTCCACCTTGTGAGGTCATGAAGTGCTTCCCCTTTTGTTCGGTAGAGCAATTCCAGGGCTACAAAAAAGGATTTTCTAGCAGAGTTAAACTGACTTGAATTAAGCAGATTCATCTTAAAAGATCAATTTAAGATTTTTTTACTTAATAAGATGAGATTTTTTTTCTTGTTTCAAGATATTCCATCCTGATTTATCTTATCTCGATATTCTAAGCACTTTTTATATTAACTCAGTCCAGGTTAAGCCTCTTTAACTTCCTTCTCAAACCAATAAGGGGAAAAATCTTGCCATAAATACTTGAAACTCGTGTTTTCTGCTTAGAACAAGATTCGTATTTCATCTTGTTTTAAGAAAACTTGGTAAGTGAAAATTTCTTACTGCACTGGCAGAAAATTTCACTTAAAATAGGGCATTTTTACCTCAAAATTGCTATTTTTTTCTGATTTTTTGATAGGCTTTTACTCATTTCCTCAGTTTCTTGTAACCACTAAAATGAGAAGCTTTTGGGCATATTTATTTTGTAAAAGTGTCTCACTTCTAGGAAAAAAGTTTGGAGACCAGTGATCTAGACGTGCCGACTAAACCTGTGTCAAACCGAGTCAGTGAGAATAGTCAAAACAAAAAGTGCAGAAATGTTTTGAACTCCTTCTGCAGTTTGACTTCTGCAGACATGATTTAAGTCATGAACACATCACAGACATGACACAGATTCCTCACACTGACCCGGCAGCTGGGACATGTCCTGTCTGCATTCCCCTCACAAACATTTGGACGTGGTCAGAGTCCTGTAAACATCTGCACACAAACACACACTCTCCAATCAGACTATACAAACACACACACACACACGCGCACACACACACACACGCACACACGCACACACACACGCACACACACACACACGCACACACACACGCACACACACGCACGCACACACACACGCGCACACACACACACAGTGGATCAGCTCTGGCTCTGTCTCTGCAGCACTGACTGTGTGGAAGTGCACTGGGGCTGTCATCCACATGTCCCTCCCTCATCAGAACCGTATGCAGACGGGTTTCGTTTCATTCACACATTTCAACAATATTTAAAGCAACACTATGGGAGATTTTAAGCTTAAATTTCAGAAACTTGACCTGACTGTGTCCCCAGACATGAGGTGAACTTGCTCAAATCAAATACAGATTTTCCTGATAACAACTGTAATGCCGAGTTATTCTCTAGTACAAAAACACTGGACCATTTATTTAGGTTCTAATTTGGTGTTTCTGTTCTCAGACGATCCAATCAAAATCCAGTCAGAAAACAGAAGGAGCCTCACATGAGCCTCTCGTTTGTGTCGCCAGTTTCAGTTCAGAAATAAAATGTCCCTAAACCCTGACACCTCCAGCTAATTATTAATGTGGATCTGCGTGAAGTCGCCCCATCAAACAAAAACCTGCACAAAAACTGTCAGTCGTTTGTGCTGCAAAAAGTTTCGTTTGTGCGATTCTGGTATTATTTCTGGTATTATTATGATATTTGCAGTTTTATTTTTGGTCGATGACGTCGTCCAGAACCTCAGAATGTGAAACAGCCTCAAAACAGGAAGAAAATTATAGAAAACATTTGTATTTCGTTTGTGCTGTGACAATTTTAAATTGTGTGTTTATTTCTAAAATTATTCATTATTATTTCTGTGGTAATTATAGGACGTCATTTCTGCTCAGCTGACGGAGACAAACTCCACAAAACTAGAGAAGAGAAACGACCTGAGGCTGAGGAAAAGTCTGTGTTATTCTATAAAATATGAATCAAAAGCAAATGACTAAAGACTGAAACAGACTTTTCCTCAGCCTCAGGTCGTTTCTCTTCTCTAGTTTTGTGGAGTTTGTCTCCGTCAGCTGAGCAGAAATGACGTCCTATAATTACCACAGAAATAATAATGAATAATTTTAGAAATAAACTCACACAAATGAAACTGTCACAGCACAAAACAGCACAAACCAAATACAAACGTTTTCTATCATTTTCTTCCTGTTTTGAGGCTGTTTCACATTCTGAGGTTCTGGACGACGTCATCGGCCGAAAATAAAACTGCAAATATCTGAAGAACCAGAATCACACAAACAAAACTTTTTGCAGCACAAACGATTGACATAGTTTTTGTGCAGGTTTGAGTTTGATGGGGCGACTTCACGCAGGTTTAATGAGTGCTACAGTGCAGCCTCTCCACAAACCTGACAATGTTGTTCTTTTGTAATCTTCCACAGTCCGGTTTAAAACGTATCTGAGTACAGTTTTAACTTTCTATGTCCATGGACTCCTGCAGGTGCCTCCTCCAGAAAGAGCCTTTACTTCACAGACATATCCTCCGTCCACAGGCTCTGTCCTTCCCTCCGGGTTTCTGTGAGAATAGTTTGGTTTGTTTGGGTGCTTCTCATTTGGCTTCCACCCAGACCACAACGCCGCGCTGTGATTGGACAGTGGCTTTGACCTGACGGTGGTTTGAGCCCAAACAGCAGTGGGAGCTGTACAAGACGCCGAGAAGCATCATGGGAATGTTTGTGCTGAGAACTGCATGAAGCAATGGTCAATCAAGTCCTCTAAATGCAGCTCACTCTAATTGTGTTTAAAGACACCTACTGTGCTTGTGTCTGCTGCGGAGCTGTAATCTGACACATGTGGATCATTCTGTTATGTAATGATATCGCTCCAAAACGACATAATAATAAAAAAACAAGTCATCTTCTGAGTTAAAAGGCTGTGGTGCCCAATGGGAGCCGACGTTGCTGTAAATCATTATCAAAAGAGCCGAATTTTTTAATTTGCAACACTGCCGAATCCTACGTTCATCACTGATTAAGGAAATAAAATTGGAGAAGAAAATGTGTACTTCACAGTGGGCGTGAAAACAGGGTTAGATTGGAGCAAGGACGTCCTGAATACAGAAGAAAGATCAGTCAAACATGCACAAATCACACACTGGAACATGATTAAAAGCTGTACAGAGTCAGTTATGCAGAGCACTGGTCATAAAATTAAAGATGTTGCTGTTATTTTACTCAGTCCTTCACAGAACCAGGGCAGGGATCACCTTCCGTTCCAGGGGTTGTTTTCTTTTGTTTCAGAAAGTCAAAGGCCCAGGCTCTTCCACGGTGCCGTCAGACCATCTCTGTAAACACTGACACATCCTTACATGGCCCGACATCCTGTTTTATGAACGCTGACATATTTAGTGTGTTTGATCCAAACTGAGACTTCCTGCTGTGGCCTGTGGAGCCAGAGGAAACACTGGGAATACAAGCTCAGCACACGCTAAGTCCTTCTGCAGATACAGACCCAGGACCATGAGATGTACTGATGCAGCTGATGTCATCAACTTTCTCTGGGGTTGTGATGCTAACTGAGGGCATTGCTCTGTTAGACTTTAATCTGAGACCTTTTTAACACAATCTGATCAGACATAACTGACTTAGCTGGAACCAGAGAGGTGATTTTGATTTGTGCTGTTAAATAAATCCCTCTCAAATAGCATTACAGTCACAAAATTAGCTTCAGGCAACAGTTTTGTTTGTAGTCCATGTTGTGTGTTACTGTGGTTTTAGTTTTCCTGCACATCCCAGCTCACATGGCCCTGGTCATGTGACATATCTGCCTGTACGAGCCAGACACAATCTGTGCACCTGGTCGGGAGTGTGAAGGACTGAGTAAAGAGACCGACAAAAGGAAGAGGAGACGGACAAGGGGCGGAAAACACAGACGTGGCACTGGGCAGTCGGGAAAGAGGGAGGACAGCAGCGTAACGCGGGACCACTGAGACTGGACCGACACCACCCCAGGAGAGCGAGATATGCACCAGGAGCAGCTGCAGAGGGGAGGCAGCGCTGTCTTAGTTGTGTGTGTGTTGTGTCAGGACAGTGGCGGTGCCTGAGGAGCGCGGGAGCCAGGCCTGGAGTCATGGAAGGACCCACTGGACAGAGCAGCATGAATCCTGCCCCTCGTGTGAGTGGGCCTATTCTGTGGCCTAGTAGTGGTGCATAACTGTTACTGGGGGAATGGTGATGGTGGCACAGGACTGGGTCTGTGGACTGTCACCAGGGGGTCATCCCCCTTCATTACGACATGTCTCTAGTACAGTGAACCGTCGCTATAACGCGGTTCACCTTTCGCGGCTTTGCTGTTTCGTGGATTTTTTTATGCTTTTTTTTTTTCCCAGTGCATTGTGTTCTGAATCCTGATTGGCTGAGGTCGTCTAGAAGTGAAAAAGTCACATTGCTCTTTCACTTAGACCAGGGGTCAGCGCCTTAAACACTCAAAGAGCCGTTTGGAGCGACTCCCACAGAAAAAAACACCCAGAGCCACAAAACCCTAAAATGAGGATCACACTGCAGATGATTTTTTTTTACCTGTCGCTCTGTATAAAAGACTATAGTTGATTTATGAAATCAATGAAAATACAACACAAATAATCCAGAGTCGTGTCGTTTAGTCCGACAGAAGCTGAAGCATCAGCACTGAGCTGTTTTCAGCGCAGTGTTTGCTGATTATCCATGCGGTTTAAATTTCATTTCTCCTTTTAGTCTTAGTTTTAGATCTGATTTACACCTGGTTTAGTCCTGGTTTAGACCTGGTTTAGTCCTGGTTTAGTCCTGGTTTAGTCCTGGTTTATTCCTGGTTTAGACCTGGTTTAGACCTGGTTTAGACCTGGTTTAGTCCTGGTTTAGTCCTGGTTTAGTCCTGGTTTATTCCTGGTTTAGACCTGGTTTAGACCTGGTTTAGTCCTGGTGTTAGTTCTGGTTTAGTCCTGGTTTAGACCTGGTTTAGTCCTGGTTTAGTCCTGGTGTTAGTTCTAGTTTAGTCCTGGTTTAGTCCTGGTTTAGTCCTGGTGTTAGTTCTGGTTTAGTCCTGGTGTTAGTTCTGGTTTAGTCCTGGTTTAGTCCTGGTTTAGTCCTGGTGTTAGTTCTGGTTTAGTCCTGGTTTAGTCCTGGTTTAGTCCTGGTTTAGTTCTGGTTTAGTCCTGGTTTAGTCCTGGTGTAGTCCTGGTTTAGTCCTGGTTTCGTCCTGGTTTAGTTTTGGTTTAGAGGCACAGGAGGAAGCTTGGTTCACACAGCGTAAGCGACGGGACAGGGTCCATGTGCAGTGTCCGAGCCGTACGGGAGGAGATGAGATGTTCCATAAAGAAGGAGGAAAATAACATAAGGACGACGGGGAAAAGACGCTGCACCACAGCTTCAGGAGAAAAAGACGCTACAGGAGTCAGGACGAAGAGGCTCAGTCAGAGGGACTGAGAAATACGCCTGAGGCACAATGTCCAACCTCATATTCACTATTAAAATGATTATTTGACAGTATTTTTAAAAACTATCGTAGTTATTTGTAAGAAAATGTTTATATTTTTATTTCTTAACCAAATGCTTGGGCCTGAAAACAGGTTTTGATCTTTGGTTTCATTCTATAGTACAGGATTGTGTTGTATGATAACTGTAAAAAATAAAGCTGATACTTCAGGGGTTTCGCCTGTCGCGGGTTCTTTTTGGAACGTGACCCCCTCCATAAACCAGGGGTCACTGTTTCGCTATTTCATTTTTTTTGTTAGAGAGTTGGGATTGTCTGCTCTGTTCTTCGATGTTCTTAACCTCAACAACTATTAAGCCACACACAAAACCAACAAACACACACACACCTAAGCACAGTACAGGCAGATGAACTGAACTTTCACTACATGTCACACTTACACATCCTCGTACTTTACGAAGTCTTCTCTGATCAAATGCTTTACAGCGGCCAAAGCATCTCAGGACATATGGGAGCGCAAAGTATAACAGGCCCTCACATTCATATTATTCATGTCGCAATAGCGGAAGTGCAGCTACTCCGACAATGAAAATCAAATATGTTGAAGTAGTGGGACGCTTCAGAATAACGTCAGTGTCTGAATAGCGACATGTCGGAGTAGCAGCGTGTAACCGTCACCAGGAGAGACTATGTGCACGGACCGAGAATGGCCCACGTGTCGCTGGTCAGACACTTCCCGATCGCCCTGGACGGACTTAATGCACAGAAGATTTGAAAAATTTTTATCCACGGGTCTTCGTGCGGAGAGTTTTTTTGCTTTGTTTTGATGGTGTTTGCACAGGAAGTTCATAAACGGTGACATGTTTACATAACGGACAAAGAAATATTATACTGGTACGCTGGCCAAGAAGTTCAAATGAGCACAAAGCCCGTCTCCCCGAGCGTGTGTGAAATGCATATCTGCGCCCCCCGCTGTGCTCTGTGTGGTTTTAACATGAGCCCAGGCCAAAGACCACAGCGCGAGGAGAGAGGAGGCGAACAGAAGCTGACAGGCTGTGCAGCTCCTCTGTGTCGATCCCACACTCCCGGCGCTATCTGCAGCTTCTCCACACTCCCTCCCCAGCGCGATGAGCCCTGCACTCGTGCTAAAGAGGGGCTGTTATCTCAGCGGACTTTTTGCAGCTTTCTACTGAGTTATAATGTTGTTGTCTCGTCAAAAACAGATTTAACCCTCAAAGACCTGAGACATAGAGGTTTCCGTACATTTCTGCGGCTTTATCCTACGTCACACTCACGCTGTGTGATGACGTGAGCAAAACGAGTGTCCAATAGGAACTTTGTTTTCCCCAAACTCATGCGCTCCGTCCATTTTGATCGAGCCAAACTTTGCCAAAGAGTGAAGTGAGTCAAGATGGTCGACTCCTCTGACTGTGTGTGTTTATAACGAGGGAAAAAGTCGCTCTAAGTGGAGTTAATTCTCACACACATGGAAAATGACACATCTTGGTGTGTGTAATTGTGCATCTCTTTCTATTTTTATTTAAAGGTTTATTTCAGTCCAAATGAACAAATCCAAATGTAATAAACACCTGGAAATGCAGAAGTGCTGTGGCTCTGGCCCTGGACCTGACAGGAGCTGTTTCCAGGACTGGACCAGGAAAGTCATGGAGCCACTGCACTTTTTTTGTTTTTAGGGCAATAAGGAGATTTTTAATTTACTTACAGACTTGAGATTTTGCATTTTTGTAGCTAAGGCCCTAAATTAAGCATTTTTTATGTCCAAAAAGTTGTTTCTACATGTTTGCTGTGTGTTTTGTATAAAAGAGTGTGAATTTTATTTTCTGTTCTTTGTTTTCCATCTCTATTTCTGGTCCTGTAGCTTTTCTCACAGCCTCATGACACAACTACAGCAGCAGATTGTGAAATAACAGGTTGGACTGAACAAAAGGAGGTAGAACACTTCATTAGGGGTAAAAGGGGCAGTTTTAAAAGCAAAATTAAGAATAAAATCCAGGCGAGGAGAAATGTACTAAAATTGCCCTTAGGTCTTCAGGGGTTATAAGACAATAGAAACAAACGCTGCTCATCTGAATGTTCAGGATTGTTTAACATGTTCATAAATGTGATCTTCTGTTCATGATGTAATGAAAATGTTTTGAGGGGAGGTGGCCTTATGAGACCTTTAATGCTCTTCTCACACTCTCCTGCACTGAAATGTTTATATTTTTGCAAAAATTGTTTTAACTTTATGTGCAAATAAAAATCTAATCTAATCTAAACATGTATCGTATCTCCAGATTAAAGGCAATAAACCGAAACCCGTGTCCAGATCGTGAGCGAGTCTTGGTCTGGACCTTAGCCGGAGGATGTGACCTATTGTGCATGTTTCTGGTTCATGAAGGAAGCCGGAGCGCCCAGAGGAAACCCACCCAGACGCAGGGAGAACATGCAAACTGCAGTGTTAGGCCCACGCCGGCTTTTACAGGAGATACACAGACGTATTTACAGTATATGTACATGTGTAAACAGACTGCTGTGTTGGACCTACATCAGAGCAGAGCCTGATCCACTTAAACTTTTAACCATGTCATAAAATTATCTCTTCATTAGCACACACTTGGACTTGTAATTTGCCCCATTCACGTGAAGATAATCTAAAAATGACAAGGGGGCGTTTTACTGCTGTGGGGTATTACCCGCTAACACATGTTTAGATCACCGTGTTTCCTTTTACTGTTTTAGAGATGTTATATTCACCGAAAACAACGTGTGTAAAGGGTCCGTATAATGTTTTTGAACTGCACACACCTTCACTACAATCATGTGGATCATTTCAGCCCTGGAATTGACCATCTCTCATGAGCTAAAAGTAAAAGGCAGATGTTCATTTGAAAACAAAACTCCAGCTCTGTTTTTAAGGACATTCTAACATGTTTTAAAGCTCACAAGAGTCAACTTTGTCTAATATAGGACGTTTCACTTTCAGTTTTGATGTTCTGAGTCCTCCCTTCGCTCTCTGTGCTCAGTCACATCCCCACAGCAGGTTTGCCGAGTTGCAGTGCACAGTTTTGCGTCCTGCTTTTGTGTATTTATGGAGAATTTATGGAGAAAGCCTCGTACAGAATCTTACAGCTAACCAAAAGGAGGGCGTGATTAGGGCCCAGAAGAGATCGCTAAATCACTCAGACATGCGTGGGTGACATATAAAACCTGTTCAGGCAGGTTTATGATGAGGGAAAATTGCTGTAACATGGTGGAAAGGTCCAAAAAGTCCATTTTGCACGATTCCCTCTCTTTAAATGCGCCTAAAAGTGACTTGGATGGACTAAATTAATCCTCACACACTTAAACTTGGACTTATTTGAAGCAGGATGGATACTGAAAAAAAATGACAAAAATAATGGTTCTCTCCTCACTGGTTTTTCAGTGCTCTTTTTTGTATGTATTTATTTAATAGGGTATATTATTACAGTGTAAATAAGGCGGGTTATACTAAACACGCTCATGTCCATCACTTGTCTTTGGGCAGGAGACACAGAAAACGAATACAAAACACAAACATTTCCGAAGGACACGACACCGAGCAGTAAAAGTCCAGACTGAAAGTGCTCACAGACCCGGTTCTCCTTCATCCACAGTTTAAGTGCAGTTTAAAGTGGACAGAGTTGGAGTTTCTCTTGCGGTCAGAGGACAGTTGCAGTAATGATCGTCTGACAGTTCAGTCTGTGCACATTAGCGCTGCTCATTAGCACTTCTGTGTTTCTCCTTATCTAAACACAAGTTCACTCCTCGCTGATGCTAACGCAGGGTCACATTTAAATCACATATTTTCATGTTTTTCTGAGTCTCACTTGGTTTGGTGGATAGTACCTATTTATCACAGTTTTACACCAGATAAGTGGAAAAGAAAGTTGAGTACAAAATACAAAAAGTGCTGAGTTGTTGCTGAGTTGAATCCTAGAATATTCCTAACCTTGGAAACACGGAAAAAAACAGAACACAGAGACTATATACACAAGAGAGCCGAATTTCTGACAGTTTAAACGTTTGTTTAACTAAATAAAGGTGTTGTCACTTAAACTACTTTCATACTGCACGGCTTCAATACCCAATTTGGATTTTTTTGTGAAATCCGATTTTTTTACGAGCTCGTTCACATTTCCAGTTAAATCCGATTTTTTTACGAGGTCGTTCACATTTCCAGTTAAATCCTAAATCCCAAAAGGGTCCTGCATGAGCACTGGAAACACGACGACGTCACAGCAGCTCAGTGTTTACTGAAGTCGCCTAAACACGGGCAACTGGTGGTTTTAAAGATGCTGTCGTCTCACGGGAGGAAACGTGTCCTCAGCCTCTTTCAGGGAACAAATATGTAATAGTGTTGAGCTGGATTGGCTCACAACAGGTGCTTTTTTACTGCAAAATAGCCAAACTCTCACTTGTTGATGACGTGTAGGTCGGATGAATGTGGCCTGGTCGTTCAGACTGAAGTCGCACGTCTAAAGATCGGATCTGTGTCGGTTTCAGGAGCACAGATCCAAGAGGCCTGGGTGCCTCTGTGTCGTTCAGACTGTCGTTAAAAGGTCAGATCCAGGTCACGTAGGGGCTAAAAATGATATGATTTGGGTCACTTCAGGCTGCAGTCTGAACGTCGCCTTATTTTCATTAGTCTAATCATAATTTTGTGTCATTTCTGCAGGTGTTGGGCCTTTGCTTTTACATTACGTTGTGAAGTTTGTCATATCTGCAGCCCATGTCCAACCGGGAAGTGAAATTAAAACATCACCAGCAAAAAGTGAAAAAAAAGTGAGTAAGATAAGTAAATTAAGTCATGTCATATGAACGTTTAAATTTAAATCCATCCATCCATCCATCTTCTCCCGCTTAATCCAGCTGGGTCGCGGGGGCATCTTACTGCCCAATACTCATAGCACCTGACCCCCCCTATGAACCCCTCTGCAGGTGGTGAGCCCACAGGAGGGTAAATGTTTAAGTCCAATTAAATGTTTAAATGTTCTCCTTAAATGGACTTTTGTGAGTTTTAAGTCGTGTTAGAATGTTGTTCCTCCTCAATCGCAGACCTGGAGTTGTGTTTTTGTTTCATTCACACATGTTTGACTGATCCATATTTATTAATAGTTTGTCTACATCTGATGTGAAGTCATGACGCTGTAGTTTTCAAATGAACAGCTCCTTTAGTTTAGTAGAGATTGGTAAATCCAGGGCTGATTTTACCCAAATGATACGAGTGAATATGTGTGGAATTTAAAAACACAGTGGAGTGTTTTCTCACTAAATCTGCAGGTTTGTGTGTTAAACCTGTGAGGATGAAACGAAACACAACTCCAGGTGAGACTGTGACGGGGAAACATCAGAACAGAGATCACAAACTAGTGCATTATGGGGCCTTTAAGTGTTGCCTGTGAAACTCAAACCGGGTTGTTAAAGTAAAGCGCTTTTTGCACAGCTCCGACCGTGTGGAGAGGCGTTCAAAGCCCCTTTACCCCGGACCTGACCCGTACAGTATCCAGGCCTGTGTCACTGATCCCGTGTGTTTCCATTACACATGTGTTCTCTGGACGCCGCTCCACACCGGCCCATATGCTCCGTCACTGTGCCGTTTGAAAGAGGCGTCCCCGAGCCAGTGAAAATACACCGAGACCAGGAGGAGGAGGAGAGCAGATGTTCCACAGACAGGAGCCAGTGGAAGCCTCCAAAGAAAGCTTTTAACCTGAATAAACGAGAGGTTTCATGCCGGTTCTGAGCATTTATTGAGCCTCCATCTCCACAGGACAGAAGAGCATTTCCCCGCAGGTGGTATTCCAGGGAAAGCTCCTCTGTGTTTTTAAACTCAGCTTAGATCATAGACCATATATATGAGTGGGCTAAGCTAACCCGGTAGCCGCCGCGTGCCAAACAGGAAGTGCTCCAGGAGGCTCTTCCGGCTCCTTCACATTAGGATCTTCTCATCCCTCTGTCTGTACCTGCTGCTCTGAGCCTCGTCATTCTGGACTTAAACTGTTCGTCTGAAGCCGCCACACAGGATCCTGAACTTTTCATTTCTCTGTTTTGTTCCTAAATCAAGATCTGAACATAAATAACGGACCAATCAGACGCCTTCATTCCCCGAGGCCCCTCCCCCTAGCGTTAGCAACAGGTTTGATTGACAGCTCGTTTCGTTGCTAAGTAAGTTCCCTTCCCGCTTTCCCCCGAGTGACGATTTCTGAAATAAAATGACAAAATATCTCAAACAGTCACAATATCTAATGTGACTAGAATCTGAACGAGCAGAATTTAACGAGCAGAAAGTAAAGAGAATTTGGTTAAATTGTGACTCTATTGTTGTTCGTACGGAACAGAACAAACAACATAAATCAGTGACTTAAACTATTTAAAGTTTGCTGCTAAAAGCTCAAAGTTTCTTCTTCTTGTGCAGAATCAGGTAAATCCAGTGTCCTGCAGGTGCAGAGTATCACATCCATAGTCCGTATATATGATGCATCAGCTCTGCCAGGAGGAGGCGCCACATTTAACCTCCTCACTCCTGATTGGCTCTTGTGTTGCTATGATACTCGCGGGAGGATTTCCAAATATGGACCTGGCTCCAGATTCGCTCCTGTAACTGTGGCCACAGGAGCCTCATGTGAGCGACGCTGTGGAGACGTCACACTCACTCAGACACTCAGAGATCCGGGATATGGTTTAGATCAGGACTTGAAACACTTGTTAGTTTTTCTCCATAGGCTATGTTGGATTATAAAGGCCTGTTCTGTGCTCACAGCAGATAGGTCATGCTCTGTGCTCACAGCAGATAGGTCCTGCTCTGTGCTCACAGCAGATAGGTCCTGCTCTGTGCTCACAGCAGATAGGTCCTGCTCAGAAGCTCACAGACAGGTTTATAGACTGATCTTTCCAGCAGACAGTGGGGGAGCATTCAGCCAGACTTTACTGACTGTGAGAAGCTCTGCAGGATGCGTTTATAGAGTTTCTTCAAACTTTTAAAACCCAATTTTTAGACAGATAAAAGTGAAACATATGTTTTTATGCCATTTGCAAAATCACTCACACTAAGAGTTCATCTCTGGGATAAATACTGGGATAAATACTGGGATAAATACTACTAACTTGTTCTTCTGCTGTACATATGCCGTATTTATTTTTAAATATTTCAACGTTGGCTGTCCTTGTGGCTGCTGGATCACACACTGAGCAGTTTTTAGGACTTTTTGGTTTGTTTTCACTTGTTTCATGGCTTTTAACCAACTAAGAAGTGCAGCATGTGCAGTTCACAGGACACATGAGGGACTGTTGGACTGTGTGAAATGAGAAGTTTGTTTTTCCTGTATCATCATGAAAGAAACGGCTATGGACCCCTAAGATGCTACAGACTTTTACACCAAATGTGGCTGCAAATGTGACAGAAGACCTTCCAGAGGAAATACTTTGAGTGAAACAATTGCTAATAGCTAAGAAGCTAACTATGGACCTCTGAGATGCTTCAGATTCTTTATACCACATGTGGCGAAAGACCAGAGGAGAAACCAACAGAAACTATCAAAAGGATTCAACCAAGATGGACACAGTGTGAACAGAACTACAGATCCTAAAGCTCCACAGCTCGTGCCCACAGCAGTGAGGCTACATCAGACACTCTGACTGGACTCTAGACTTTCAATACATCTACTGTTGACAAAGTACATTTTTATGTAACATAAAATTAACTAATAAATTCATCTGATCTAACCATAGACTGTATAATAGAAGTGGACTAAGTGAGTGTGACGACACCCGTAGTGTTCAGCGTCGCTCAAATGAGGCTCACGACGCCACAGTTACAGGAGCGAATCTGGAGCCAGGCTCCATATTATGAATAGGGGTTTTTTTGACAGACAAAATAGCTGGAAAAAAATTCAGGATCATGTAGAGGGAGTTCATACGAACATTTTAAGACCAAAATGACGACGCTCAGTGCAAAAGGTACAGAGAAACGAGCAATAAGATCTCAGTGTAAGTCAATGGGAAAAAGGGAGAGAAGGAGCCGGAAGAGCCTCCTGGAGCACTTCCTGTTTCGCACACGGCGGCTAACGGGTTAGCTTAGTCCACTTAATATATATATATATGGTCTATGGATCTAACATGGCCATAAGTTTCAGAAAATGGTTGGATGAGCTTTTTGAACGCCCTCTGCTGGCAGCCACAGGAGGAGCATTTAGAGAAGACAAACACAAACATGAACATTACCAGCCGGACTCCCAGATAAATCCATTTATTATGAACAGCTCTGAACAAATGAAGCTCAGTGTTTGGACTTGGAGCCTCCAGTTCTATTCCCATGTTCAGGAGGAGGAAACTTCCCCACAGGGGCTCATGAACATGTACGAAACAACTACTGTAAAGTTTACTGCTAGGAACTGTGTACTCATACAATGCCCCCATTAAATATACACTCCACCCTCTCATTCAGTGTTTCTTTCTTTGTTTACTACTTCTGAAACATATGGAACACATTCGATATGTGATGCAACATGTATGGAATTACGGAGCAAAGAAAACAATATTTTTTATACACGTTATATTAAAATGGTCAAAGTAGCCACCCTTTGCTTTGGCGACTCTCAGTGATCTTGTCTGAAATGGTTTTCACATTTGCAGTCGCCAAAGCAAAAGGGTAAAGGCTGTTTTTAAAAATCTCAAATCTAAAACCAGGTCATAGTAGTTTTAGTTTATTTGAGTGCAGTTTTTGTGGACTACATTCCACACGTGTCAGTCATAGTCTGATGCTTCAGTGAGAATTTCTAAAGTAAATAATCATGGAAATAAAGGAGAAAAGTTGGCAGTGTTCTTCTCTCTCTTCTAATACTGCGGGACAGAGTCAGAGCTCCAAAACCAGTTGAAAAAGCCTGAATTATGCAAACCGTGTACGCTAAATGTGACTAGTGCCTCCCGTTTCTTTCTGGCCGAGCTCTCGTCCTTCCTCTGGATCCACATCTTATGAGGTCCAACTTCAGAATCCAACCAAATATTTACATAAGACATGTCCTCTCCCTCTGCTCAGTGTGAGACATCCTACCAACAAACCCCGAAACCCGACTGCAGCACAGACCCAGACCCCGAAACCCGACTGCAGCACAGGCCCAGACCCCGAAACCCGACGGCAGCACAGGCCCAGACCCCGAAACCCGACTGCAGCACAGGCCCAGACCCTGAAACCCGACTGTAGCACAGGCCCAGACCCCGAAACCCGACTGCAGCACAGGCCCAGACCCCGAAACCCGACTGCAGCACAGGCCCAGACCCCGAAACCCGACTGCAGCACAGGCCCAGACCCCGAAACCCGACTGCAGCACAGGCCCAGACCCCGAAACCCGACTGCAGCACAGGCCCAGACCCCGAAACCCGAATGCAGCACAGGCCCAGACCCCGAAACCCGAATGCAGCACAGGCCCAGACCCCGAAACCCGACTGCAGCACAACCAGCCCAAAGTGAAAGTAAACACACCAAATATTTTCTCCGCTTGGCACAGTGTGGGACTGTTCATTATGTTCATTCATTAGGGTTGGTCTCTCACCCCCTCTGCACATGTATGTGTTTGGTCTCTCTGCACATGTATGTGTTTGGTCTCTGCACATGTATGTGTTTGGTCTCTCTGCACATGTATGTGTTTGGTCCCCCCCTCTGCACATGTATGTGTTTGGTCTCTCTGCACATGTATGTGTTTGGTCTCTCTGCACATGTATGTGTTCGGTCTCTCTGCACATGTATGTGTTCGGTCTCTCTGCACATGTATGTGTTCGGTCTCTCTGCACATGTATGTGTTCGGTTTGCAGAGCTGCTTTACACATTTCACTGGTGACTGACCACAGAATTGGCCACGTTTCAACATTTTTCCAGTGGCTCTGAACGTTTGTAATAACAGATAGGATCAATTTTCATTTCAAACAGAACGTGTGTGTGTGTGTGTGTGCGTGTCTGTGTGTGCGTGTGTGTGTGTGTGTGTGTTTGTGTTTGTGTGTGCGCGTGTGTGTGTGTGTGTGTACAATAAAAAAACAGACGGAAGGGAACCAGGAGATTTTAAGTGAAAATAAATGGATTTAAAGCAGCAACTTTCTGTAAGCGGTAGGTCAGCTGCACGATTCCATGGAAACAGAAAGTTAAAGCCATACTTGGGAACATTCTCCAGGAACAAAGAAAAGATAAAAATATCACAGGGGACTGAAAAACATGACAGATCTATGCAGAATCAGTGAGTTTTTATGGAAAACTCTGGGTGACCAATGACCCCTTCTGTTTTGTCACTGAAAAATACTCAGGATCATGTTTGGTTCCAGCTGAAGACACGACTGAGGGGAACAGACTGAGATCCCTCTGGAAAAATATAATATCAGCGTGGAAATGTCAGGCAAATGTTTTATAATATACTGTGGAATCGTAGAGCCAAAAGAACAGAGGTCAAGCGACGCAGGTTTTTGTATCTTATTTTTAGTTCAATAAAACATCAGAAATAAAAAAAATCCTTTAGTTTAATCTAGTTTTATGAAGATTTTGGGGTCTCTGCTAAAAAGTCATGCAAAAGGGTTTATATCAAATGAAAGCGAATATCCAAAGTGATAAATATGTTATATAAATCTCATTGATCCAAAGAACTACTTCCTCTTGTGAGAATTGCAGTATCTAAAGACCAGTGAAAAAAATATTCTGATTATATGTTGTGTTATGAGGGATAGGGGAAAACAGACATTTTCAGAGCATTAACGCCTTGAATACAGGTGAATAATGATGAGTCAAACATGCACGAATCACTGTAAATACAACTCCAAAGGGTCAATGAGAAGAAACTGCTAAAACATGGTTAAAGTCTCTGAAAAGTCCATTTTGCTGAGTAGGTTTTGCTGAGAGATCCTCACATCTCTAACACTTGTCTTTGTGACTCATAGCTGTAATATTCCCGTTTCTCATCACCGCTCCTGATATCTGACTTCCTCCTGTCACTGAGTAAGACCCGGGGTCAAACGTCAGGGAGTGATGTCACTGCAGAAGAAGCCCATTCATAAAAATCTCCCCCCGCAATACGAACCCAAACCTGGACCTTTAATTGTGTGGAAAATGCTATATTTGCCGAAAAACAAAGTATTAATCAGCTCATGAAACTACTGCACATCACATCAGGACTGTCAGTTTTGCGTGTTTTTGCACGTCACAAACCAGGAAGACATTTGGAAACATGCGAGGACAACCTCCGGCGGATCGATCGCGGTAGTAAGTCTGACAAAATGTAGGAAAAATGAGAAAATGTCCCAGTTTTCTTCATCTCCATGTCGTCGTATCGTTCCGTTGTGTTCGGCTCATCAACAATTCCAAACAGAGCTCAGTTTTCATCATTTCCCCACTGACGCACGACCCCGAGCGCACTGGGTACATGCGATTAGAAGAGACGAGTCCGAACAGCTCATACGTCTGCAGTCACATCTACTTCAGTGGGTTTGATCACAGTGAGTCGAGCCCAGAGTCAGGAACTACACTGGAAGTCGGCACCGCATCTTCCCAAACATCTTGACATCTAAAACCTCTCCGGGCGTGTTTAAGAAAGAAAGCTCCCAAAAGTCGACTTTGCATAACACCACCTCTTTAATGACGCCACATTTGTAATTAAACGTCTTTTTTTTACAGACTTAAATATTCCTCACTGACGTCGTGCATTCTGAGCATCCTAATGATCCACCGCCATGAGTTCATAAGGACTTTTAACAGATCAGTGCCGAGTTTTGCCTTGATGGTAAAGCTAACCACAACAACTAGCATGCTAACAGCGTACTGTCACATCCTCAGACAGTAGAACTCTGCATAGATACGGTGCAGCACACAGCAGACTTACTGTATTTTGACTTTAAGAGCTGCTTATACAACACATCTGTCCTGAGGCGAGACACATTTTGCTCAGACGCTAAAAGACGTGGTACAGGTCCTTTAAACGTTCGACTTGACGTGTGTGAATGTGCCTTGTAAGCGCTGTGTGTGAATCTCCAGTGAGACGGTGCATTTTTAAGCGCACCACAGTCTGACATGAAGTTTCCAGTTCAGAGCAGCTATTAAAGTTCCATTATTAACATCCAAGACAGAGCCGAGCGAGTCCCATCCACAAGCACAAGAGCGGCGGACGAGGGGAACATTACCTCCAAAGAAGATTACGCAAGTAGCAGAACAACGTAGTGGTCCAAGGAATTACTTAAGTAAGAGTCTAGGGAAAGTACTGCTCATGTAAAAGTAACTTAAAGAGGAAACGTTGGGGCACAACACGTGATTTATAATTTAAAGTGAGCACAATTTAAAGGACAAAACCTTAAATAAAGCACAAAATCTGGTCTTAAAGGACAGACACAAAAGTGAGACACTGAATCAGATCTGAAGGAGCTGCAGAAACACAAATGTTCAAGTCATTTCAGATGGTCACATAAAGCTTTTGGCACTTTAGACTCACTCACAGTGGGGAAAGGAACTATAACTTTTGCTCAAGTAAGAGTACAGTTACTTCAATAAAACAAAAAAACCCATTACTCCAGTAGAAGTAAATGCCTCCTGCTACAAAAGTACTGTAGTGAGGGAGAGTCCTGTTATTTTCAAATAGTATATAATAAACACAGTGCATTTATCAGATAAGTACAATTTAAAGGTTTCAGATCCTAATTGTTGCTGAGTAAAAGTATTCGCCAAGTACTGTAACATCCTATAAAGTAAAACAGAGTTACTTCAACATACTCAAGTACAAGACAAATATACTGCATGGATCTGAGTACAATTTCATTTCAGTTTCACATCGCAATTATCACTTATTCTCTTAAATATAGACAAATAAAAGAAATGGTTGGAGGGGCCGATGGTGCAGGCAGCCTCACTTCAGTCAGTCTGCCCCAGGGCAGCTCTGGCTACAAGAGTTTAACCAGCGCAGAGTGAAAAAGACACCAAACTGTGACGTGTCTGAGCGTCCAGAGCAGCGTCACATTATCAGAACGAACTCCTTAATGAAGCATTGGCCATAATCCAAACTGTTGCATTTGTTCAGTGTGAGGAAAGTTGATGCTTTCTTAAGGCTAAAGTGTCGCCAAACACACTGCAGCAAAACACATCTGAGAAGTGCAATTTCCACCCAGACTTTCCTGTGTAATGACTTAATTATAGTGAGTCGTCCACGGGCACTTTTCATTCATAAACATGCGCAACTCACCTGACAAGAGGCTGCACGTCCAGAGCAGAGTCCAACTGTACTGGTCCATGTTAGCGCGAGCTGTGAGCGCCTCAGCGTGTGTCCGTGTGAGTGTGTGTTCACGCGTGTGTTAGCGTGTGTGTTAGCGTGTGTGTTAGCATGCGCCTCTGTGTGAGCGCTGGATGGAGAGGCTCAAAAGTTAAAGTTCCTCTGACTGAGCCAAAGTTAGAGCGCAGAGTGTAGTATCGAGGAGGAGGAGGAGGAGGAGGGGGCAAAGACGAGAGAGGAAGAGGAAGAGAGAGAGCGGGGATAAAGGAGAGAGAGGAGGAGAGAAGAGGGGGAGGAGAGTGAGGAGGAGGGCCCCAGGACTCCCCCACAGCAGCCTGGAAAAACATCACCAGTCGGGGTCTCACATGGGCTCCGAGCACAGAGCTCTGTGGGGAAGAGGCACGAGTGGAAAGTAACTCATTACCAGTACTCCCACTGTACACTCGGAGTACTTTAAAGTATTTTTAAGCATGTACTGGTGCATAATTACAGCCATGCGACTGTAATTAGTACAAATCTTGTACAGCACCAGTTCCAATCGTGCTCTGCATAAATCAAGTTTAGTATAAGACAGATGTAAAATGTTCCTGATCAAGTTTCTCTTCTCGGCTCTTCGTCTTTTATCTGAAATGATCTAATGAAGGAGGCAGAGTTCTGTTGGAGAACTTCCTGATGATACGGTGGCAGAACATTGTTTTTAGCTGTTTCATTGCTGCTGTTGATGAGGCAGTGTCCCTCTGAGACTCACAGGTAAAGGTACAAGGATCCTGTGCTGTGTTTTAGTTCATAAATGATCAGAACTGCGTATTAACCTGCCAGGAACTTAGCTGGTTTGTATTCTATCGTTTCCATTAACTGACCAAAAGAAGAAACCATTTTGCTGTAGTGTCTCCCGTTAAGTTTTACACCTGAAACGTCGCATGAGCTTCAGACACGACCGACACTCGGCGCTTCTACTAAATACTGAGCAAAGGCTCTGAACACTTATGGCCATGTGATATTTCAATTTTTCTTTTTTAATAAATCTGCCAAAATGTCAACAATTCTGTGTTTTTCTGTCAATATGAGGAGCTGGATGTGCATTAATGAGGAAAAAAGAACTTAAATGGTTTTAGCAAATGGCTGCAATATAACAGAGTGAAGCATTTCAGGGGGTCTGAACACTTCCTGTTCCCACTGTATTTCTCTCCTCTTCAGAATGACATTAATCCTCTGAACTGTTTCTTCTTCTCCTCCAGTGTGTCCTGGATCCCCCGGGGCCTCCTCCAGGTGGGACATGAACACTTCCCCAGGGAGGTGTCCAGGAGTATCTGAAACAGATGCCCTCCCCTCAGCTGCTCCTCTCCATGTGGAGGAGCAGCGGCTCTACTCCGAGCTCCTCCTATGTGTCTGAGATCCTCACATCTCTAAGCGTCCAGCCCCCTGCGGAGGAAACTCATTTAACGCTTGTGTCCTCCATCTGGTCAGTCATCACCCGACACTCATGACTGTGAGAGAACAACAGGACTAAACCAGGACTAAACCAGGACTAAACCAGGACTAAACCAGGACTAAACCAGGACAGAACCAGGACTAAACCAGGACTAAACCAGGACAGAACCAGGACTAAACCAGGACAGAACCAGGACTAAACCAGGACTAAACCAGGACTAAACCAGGACTAAACCAGGACAGAACCAGGACTAAACCAGGACTAAACCAGGACTAAACTAGGACAGAACCAGGACTAAACCAGGACTAAACCAGGATAGAACCAGGACTAAACTAGGACAGAACCAGGACTAAACCAGGACTAAACCAGGACTAAACCAGGATAGAACCAGGACTAAACTAGGACAGAACCAGGACTAAACCAGGACTAAACCAGGACAGAACCAGGACTAAACCAGGACTAAACCAGGACAGAACCAGGACTAAACCAGGATAGAACCAGGACTAAACCAGGACTAAACCAGGACAGAACCAGGACTAAACCAGGACTAAACCAGGACTAAACTAGGACAGAACCAGGACTAAACCAGGACTAAACCAGGACTAAACCAGGACAGAACCAGGACTAAACTAGGACTAAACCAGGACTAAACCAGGACTAAACCAGGACAGAACCAGGACTAAACCAGGACTAAACCAGGACTAAACCAGGATAGAACCAGGACTAAACCAGGACTAAACCAGGACAGAACCAGGACTAAACCAGGATAGAACCAGGACTAAACCAGGACTAAACCAGGACAGAACCAGGACTAAACCAGGACTAAACCAGGACTAAACTAGGACAGAACCAGGACTAAACCAGGACTAAACCAGGACTAAACTAGGACAGAACCAGAACTAAACCAGGACTAAACCAGGACAGAACCAGGACTAAACCAGGACTAAACCAGGACTAAACTAGGACAGAACCAGGACTAAACCAGAGACCAGAGGTAGCAGTAGGAACATGGACTGAGCGGTAAACGTGTCGCTTCAGGACTCAGTTTCTTCTTCACCACACTGCAAAAAAGGCCTATCAAAAAATAAGAAAAAAATATTTTAAGTGAAATTTTCTGCCAGTGCTTTAAGAAATTTTCACTTACCAAGTTTTCTTAAAACAAGACGAAATACGAATCTTGTTCTAAGCAGAAAACACGAGTTTCAAGTATTTATGGCAAGATTTTTCCCCTTATTGGTTTGAGCAGGAAGTTAAAGAGGCTTAACCTGGACTGAGTTAATATAAAAAGTGCTTAAAATAAGTTGTAATATTGAGATAAGCTAAATCAGGATGGATCATCAGGTCTTATCTGTGTGTCTCCCTCAGTGCTCCATGGGTGTGTGTACTGGTCTATGTGCTCTTACACTTGTTCTGATACAGCTCAAGATCATTCAGAAAAACATTTTAGTATTGATGAGTATCTGGTTTTCGAGACTTTGGCAATGTGTTTGTTCAGTGTTTATGTGAATATTTGTGGCAATGACATTTCCTGTATATCGAGATAAGATAAATCAAGATGAAATATCTGGAAACAAGTAAAAACATTGCATCTTATTAAGTAAAAAAAATCTTAAAATTGATCTTTTAAGATGAATCTGCTTCATTCAAGTCAGTTTAACTATGCTAGAAAATCCTTTTTTTTGTATTGCGCAACAGTCCCATGCAGAGATCCTCCACCACCTGCAGAGGGCGCCGCCTTTTTTGGTCAAGAGCCTTGGTCTCGGATTTGGAGGAGCTGATCTTCATCCCACTGTGGCCGTCTATAGTCTGTGTTCAGTCTGCTGAGATGCACGAACTGCATTCACTGTGATTCTAAATGCTTCGGTTCTGACACATTTGCCTGGAAAAGTGCCTCAGTCACTCAGTTCATTCGGGTCTAAATCCAGCCTGATGGACCCGTGGGGAATAATACATATTTATGAGGACTTAGGTTTTAAGAAGTTAACTGCAGACGATCAAAGCCAAGATGGAAAAAGTGGAGCTCTTGGTGGGAGTGGATTTGACATAAAGTGGAGCAGGCAGAGGGAAAGATGTGACGTCACGGTGATACATGTGTTAGTGGAGCGGCGCTGGCATGTGGGATTTATGGAGGTAAAATGAATATTATATCTAGAAAAATGTCCAACCGCAAGCGCACAAAGCACAATAGAGACCGGAGCTAATAAGAGGAGGGGGCGGAGGGCATTCGAAAAGTTACTGCGAAATGAGTGGAAAAAAGCTATAGCGTAACAGCCTGTAATTGCTGTGTAATTTAAGGAGCTGCTGAGGCTAATGGTCAGAGTGGAGCTGGTGAAGAGCTGAGGCGCTTAGTGACTGACGTTCTGCAGCACAGAGGATATAAAGTCAAACAGGGAGAAGGTTCACGACTGAGAATGAACGACAGACGTGTGTTTTTGAGAAAGACATTTGAAAAACATGGTAAAGTTTTAACAAATCCGATCACAACAGGGAACAAAAAGGCTCATTTATTAAATATAGTATCAAACACAATAGTGCAGCCAGTAGAGAATCACATGGAACTCAAATATGTGCTTTGGTTTGGCTTTAAATAATAACACATTCTGTTTCTGCAGTGCCTTTCAAGACGCTCAAAGCTCTTCACTGTGTGTTTTTCATCCACTCCACACTCGCTGGTGTGAGATGTTACTGAACGAAGTGAAGCTGCCAATCTGCACCCGGTGGTTTGTCCTAAATAAAGAGATGAAAAACTTCTGACTCATTTTAATATTGTTTAAATTAACTGCAGCTGAAAATGACAAACTGGACATGGCCAAGTGTGTGAGTTTTGTTCCAAACTCTGTAAATTCTATTATACAGTGCATCATGACTAATGATAAAACATACTGGGACAGAGCTGTAGGACCTCCTCAGATGGACCTCCTCAGATGGACCTCCTCAGATGGACCTCCTCAGATGGACCTCCTCAGATGGACCTGCTCAGATGGACCTCCTCAGCTGGACCTCCTCAGATGGACCTCCTCAGATGGACCTCCTCAGATGGACCTCCTCAGATGGACCTCCTCAGATGGACCTCCTCAGATGGACCTCCTCAGATGGACCTCCTCAGCTGGACCTCCTCAGCTGGACCTCCTCAGCTGTACCTCCTCAGCTGGACCTCCTCAGATGGACCTCCTCAGATGGACCTCCTCAGATGGACCTCCTCAGATGGACCTCCTCAGCTGTACCTCCTCAGATGGACCTCCTCAGATGGACCTCCTCAGATGGACCTCCTCAGATGGACCTCCTCAGCTGTACCTCCTCAGCTGTCACTACTGTCCTGATGGTCCCACCAAAACCATCACACTCAACACAAAAGGTCAAATGTTCCATCTGAACACACAGAATGTAAATACCTTTGTAAAATGCATTTTAATTGTGACCTCGCCTCTCCACAGATCTGACCTGTGACCTCATCTGCTTCTCTCCATGATAATAACGGACTAATGCATTTTTAAAACACTAACCACAGTCGTATTTCATTCAATAAAAGAAAAGTTACATGATGAACCTTTAAAGGAGCTGGTGCAGATGTTCTGAAGTGGTTTTTCTGCGTTGGCTCTGCTCCTGCGTCTGTGGAAAAACAGATCCCGACTAGAACTCGAGACTTTGAGCAAATACGACACTCAACACTCGCCTACGGCTTTAAACCACACAGTATATGTGAGCGCAACACGCCACACACACGCCACACACACGCCACACACACGCCACGCACACGCCACACACACGCCATGCACACACCACACACACGCCACACACACGCCACGCACACGCCACACACACGCCACACACACGCCACACACACGCCACACACACGCCAGGCACACGCCATGGACATGCCACACACACGCCACGCACACGCCACACACACGCCACGCACACACCACACACGCCACACACACGCCACACACACGCCACACACACGCCACGCACACGCCACACACACGCCACACACACGCCACGCACACGCAACACACACGCCACACACACGCCAGGCACACGCCATGGACATGCCACACACACGCCACGCACACGCCACACACACGCCACGCACACGCCACGCACACACCACACACGCCACACACACGCCACACACATGCCACACACACGCCACGCACACGCCACACACACGCCACACACACGCCACGCACACGCAACACACACGCCACACACACGCCACGCACACGCAACACACACCACACACACGCACACGCCACGCACACGCAACACACACGCCACACACACTCCACGCACACGCAACACACACGCCACGCACACGCAACACACACGCCACACACACGCCACGCACACGCCACACACACGCCACGCACACGCAACACACACGCCACACACACGCCACGCACACGCAACACACACCACACACACGCACACGCCACACACACTCCACGCACACGCCACGCACACGCCACACACACGCAACACACACGCTACGCACACGCAACACACACGCCACACACATGCAACGCACACGTATGAGCACATGCCACACACACCATGCACACGCAACACACACGCAACACACACAACACACACGTACGAGCACACGCCACACACACACACGTGAGCGCCCGTATGAGCAGATGTCCTACACTGAGTGCTGTACTATTATTACATTGACTCTTATGAGCTTTAAGACTAATGTTGTTCCGTCCTCAGAAGAGACCTGCAGTTGTGTTTGTTTCATCCTCACGTGTTTCATATGTTTAGTCTGCATCTCCAAAGCCCAAAGCTGCTCTGTTCCTCCTGTGTCAGGCCTGTGATGGATCTCAGCAGAGTTATTTACTAAATAACTGCAGCCTGTGTGATTGCTCCCATTTAAATTGCAATTTGATTTGCTTTGATTTGATTTTAATTCTGATATTGATTCTTTCGTTCTGCCTTCCTGCTGAGCATATGGGGCTCCTGCATGTGTCCAGCCCATAACACCTCCTGTGTCTGTAATCACACTTGTTTTTGTACTGAACACAGAGCAGCCACACATCCGACCAATCAAAGCGCGTTTGTTCCTTCAAACGCCACGCTCCACAGACCTCATCAGGGCTTGAAGCTGATTGGACGATTCTCTTTCATCACTTCACTCTGCGGCCGCTCCTGTTCAGAGCCTCAGGTCTCAGGAAATGAACCTAATCCACAGACTGCTGTCCCTGCACCAGTGCACAGAGCTCCATTGATCTGGACATCAGTGGTGGGAAGTACTCATTTACTTGAGTAACTCTTCTAGCAGCACACCTTTACCGCATGAGCAATATTTCTACTGAAGTAAGAGATTACAGACTCGTGATCCAGAGTAAAAAAACAGACAAACATTATAAAAGGAGGCAAGTACACCAGCGTCTCCACAGCAGAAGAGGCTCTGTATCCAGCAGCATTAGGTGCTACTGAAAATTTGGTAACAAAACGTAGTTCCTTTTTCAATTCCCCTCTCAGCGTTGCACTTGTGCAAACGCTCTCATTCCACTAGCTGAATCACAGAGGCTGGCAGCATGAAGAGAACAAGAGGGATGGAAATATTCTCATTACTTTGAACTTGTTGAAACTAAGAGAAGGGATGTGTAAACCGTGTCCTGGTGTAAAGGAAACCAGGTTTTCCCTACGTGTTCGTTTCTGCTAGACAAAAAATACACTTGAAACAGAAAAAAGTCCAGATAATTTACTTATTCAGATATTAGAAAGCCAAACGTGTACAAGGAGTCTGTGCCGACATTCCCCTGCAGAGACAGAATATTTACGCCTATACAATGACTTTTATACACAAACTATTGTGGGAGGAGACCAGGGTTCAGACTTAGCGCCTCTTCGTTGGTGCACAGATCAGCCAGGCCTCTGGGCACCTCACACAGTCCAGCCAGACTCCATCTGGGTGTTTTCTGGTAACAAGTCATGACATCGTCCCTATCAGTAGTTCTTGTCCTATTTAGTTAGTTTGCTCTGAGATAGATTGGAAGGAATGTCATACATCCCCTTGAAAACGAGATGCTACATCTCAAGGGGCTTTTCCTCTTTAAAACGTAAATAAATAAATAAAACTTGAGTCTCACAGCTGTGATCAGAGCCTTTATCTTCACATGACCTCGGTACAATAATGCAATATAGCAGTAGTTAATCAGAATAGCTAAGCCTAGGTTATTTATCCTAACACTGGACAGAAACTTTTGTCCACTGCTGTTTGGTCAACTGCCAAACCTGCCAAGCATTTGAACAAAAAACATCCTAAGGTGAAGCTCGTAGCTCAAGATCCCGGGAAAATGAGGTTATGTCAAAGCTCAAATAAGGAGCTAAAACTTAATTTTCACCCGGTAACTAAACAAGAGGTGGACAAACCTGGCGCTTTGTTCATTGTCGAAGAAATGTTGCCCATCAATAGTGTCCAATCTCCAACTTTCAGAAAGGTTCTTAGCAAGATACCGATAGCAAGAGACAGACACTGATGGTCACATCGTGAGACTTTTACGCTCTACCTGGATGAATGTTGGCTGAAAATGGAGAGCGACTTAAAGAACCCTTTGGAGAGTTTGCCGTATGTGTCGTACACTGCGGACACATGGAGCAGCCATAACAGAAGCTTTGTGGAAATCACTGTGCACTGGATCAATCCACTCACCTTTAATGGTGATGAGGTACGTAGGATGTTGTAGGCTTTGAAAGTGAGCAGATCCACTCAGCGTTTGGTCTTTCACACAGGGTCACTGCCACAGACAACGGGTCAGAATTTATTAAAACAAAGACGAGTGTTACTGTGGTCGTCTTGTACCAACCCTGTAGATGCTGATGTCCAGGACGCTGGCATCCAAAATGGACTGTTGAGGGTGACAGCAGACCTACCGGGTGTGATTGTACAGGGCCTACATTAAGGTGCCTTTTTAACTAACATCTATAATTTTGATTAATGCATTAGGCTTTGATAGATTGAATTGTGTGTCTAAATTCTACTTGTCTTCTGGAACATTTTGTCCTTGACTATCAAGACTTCGATAGAAAAGGGGAGTGAAGTGATGCGCTGCTTGTTGTGGCGTCACACTCTACCTCAGGAGGCAGAGTTGTCCGAGAATAAAAACCGAGAAGTTGCCGCACACAGCAGCACCAGTGAGAAGGACTTTTTCTCTACTGATGATCAGGAGGAAGAAGACGCAGTGTCCTTTAGCGGTGACTCTGAGGTACTTGAGCACATGAGATCAGCCTCAGAGTTTAGAGTCCCCAGACATTTCCCTCGAGTGACAGTTGTGTTCATGAAAAACCACACACACCGTCCAGTGCAGCAGTGGAAAGGCTGTTCGGCCTGTGAGGTCTTGTCCAGGAGAAACAGACTTTCAGATAAACGTTTTGAAAAACCTCTGCTGATGAGGTATAATCACACATTTTGCCTGTCACCAATTTTAAGCCTATGCCTAATATCTTCTTTTTTATCTGCCATCACACTGTGAAGAAGGACCAGCATATTAACGTACAGCCTTCTGAATTCTGAGGCTTTAAGTTGTCCATCCATCCATCCATCCATCCATCTTCTCCCGCTTAATCCGGCTGGGTCGCGGGGGCAGCTTGCTGCCCAATACTCATAGCACCTGACCCCCCCTATGAACCCCTCTGCGGGTGGTGAGCCCACAGGAGGGTGGACATCATGGTCCTTGATGTTAGTTCACAGTCAGGCTTTAAGTTGTGTTTGATTTTATTTGGGCTAAAATGTCTTTGCCTCCACGATGTCCTTTAATGTAATTTACACAAACCATCCAGATCAAGCCATTTTGAAGTTATTCTTTTTTCTGTTGGATTTAGATGAGGCATGTTTTATTTTGAGGCATTTAGAGGTTTTTTTGGTTGATGTTGTTCCTATGGAGGCAAGTGATACAAACTGCACAAATGTTCCACCATTTTCGGTGTAGCCTGATTAATGAAAGAGGATAAACTAAAATGAGCCCCAATGTAATGATCAAACACTACTTCCCCAACACTGGTGTCCAGTATTAGTCAACAACAAAATGAGCACATTTTATCAATTGTTCAGACACAGATTCATACAGAACATTTGTTAAAACAGCAGCAGGAGATTTACTCCAGAGAACAGATTTACTCCAGAGATTTACTCCAGAGAACAGATTTACTCCAGAGAACAGATTTACTCCAGAGAACAGATTTACTCCAGAGAACAGATTTACTCCAGAGAACAGATTTACTCCAGAGAACAGATTTACTCCAGAGAACAGTTCACTTAGAGCAACAATGTAGGTCACTCAGTGTGTGCAGGTCACTCTCAGTGTGTGCAGGTCACTCTCAGTGTGTGCAGGTCACTCTCAGTGTGTAGGTCACTCAGTGTGTGCAGGTCACTCTCAGTGTGTAGGTCACTCAGTGTGTGCAGGCCACTCTCAGTGTGTACAGGTCACTCTCAGTGTGTGCAGGTCACTCAGTGTGTGCAGGTCACTCTCAGTGTGTGCAGGTCACTCTCAGTGTGTAGGTCACTCAGTGTGTGCAGGTCACTCTCAGTGTGTAGGTCACTCAGTGTGTGCAGGTCACTCTCAGTGTGTGCAGGTCACTCTCAGTGTGTGCAGGTCACTCTGTGTGTAGGTCACTCAGTGTGTGCAGGTCACTCTCAGTGTGTAGGTCACTCAGTGTGTGCAGGTCACTCTCAGTGTGTACAGGTCACTCTCAGTGTGTGCAGGTCTCTCAGTGTGTGCAGGTCACTCTCAGTGTGTACAGGTCACTCTCAGTGTGTGCAGGTCTCTCTCAGTGTGTGCAGGTCATTCTCAGTGTGTGTAGGTCACTCTCAGTGTGTGCAGGTCACTCAGTGTGTGCAGGTCACTCTCAGTGTGTGCAGGTCACTCTCAGTGTGTAGGTCACTCAGTGTGTACAGGTCACTCTCAGTGTGTGCAGGTCACTCTCAGTGTGTGCAGGTCATTCTCAGTGTGTGTAGGTCACTCTCAGTGTGTGCAGGTCACTCAGTGTGTGCAGGTCACTCTCAGTGTGTGCAGGTCACTCTCAGTGTGTAGGTCACTCAGTGTGTGCAGGTCACTCTCAGTGTGTGCAGGTCACTCTCAGTGTGTGCAGGTCACTCAGTGTGTACAGGTCACTCTCAGTGTGTACAGGTCACTCTCAGTGTGTGCAGGTCACTCAGTGTGTGCAGGTCACTCTCAGTGTGTGTAGGTCACTCTCAGTGTGTGTAGGTCACTCTCAGTGTGTGTAGGTCACTCTCAGTGTGTGCAGGTCACTCTCAGTGTGTGCAGGTCACTCAGTGTGTGCAGGTCACTCTCAGTGTGTGCAGGTCATTCTCAGTGTGTGTAGGTCACTCTCAGTGTGTGTAGGTCACTCTCAGTGTGTGTAGGTCACTCTCAGTGTGTGTAGGTCACTCTCAGTGTGTACAGGTCACTCTCAGTGTGTGTAGGTCACTCTCAGTGTGTGCAGGTCACTCTCAGTGTGTAGGTCACTCAGTGTGTACAGGTCACTCTCAGTGTGTAGGTCATTCTCAGTGTGTGTAGGTCACTCTCAGTGTGTGCAGAAAAGTGAAAAGTTCATTTGTGATCCTTACTTTAATTCAGGGGTCTCCAAGCGTTTCCCTCCGGTGAGATACTTTTACAAAACGAAAATACCACAGAGCTACTAATTTTAGTGGTTTTATGAAAGTGATATAAGAAAGAGGGGCTACAGTTGGATGCCTATAAAACATAAAACATAAGCCATTTATTAGTGCACAGTTAAGCACCAATGGTAAAAGTCATGTAATTAATCCCTTAGTGGAAGAGGGTGGAGAGCTACAGGTAACTCCTGAGCTACAAGTTGGAGACCCCTGCTTTAATTGATGATGCATGTGATTATGATTGTTATTTGTTATGGATTTTCAAAGCTAAATCTGTATCAGCAACAGCAGACCAAATATCGGATATCGGCTCAGAAAATATCAGAGCATTCCTCATAATAGTGCTGCAGAGCACAACACGCTGCAGCCTCTGTTTGTCCCTGATGGAGGCTCCAGCACCACACGCTGATGGAGGAGGTGAGGATGGATGATTGCAGTGTACTCATAGCTCCTAGTTCCTAGCTTCTAGCCCCTAACTCCTTTACCTTTGGAGCCATATCACAGAGTCCATAAGAGTCCTGGGCAGAGGAGGAGGAGCTTTAGCTGTGTGGAGAATCTGACCATCCTCCTAACCAGCAGCAGGAACAACGGAGAGACCACATGACCCTACAGCTGTTTAATAAAAAACTACAACACCCACAAAAAGGACTACAATAAGAGCTCCTCGTTCTCCTCTACTGCTCTGGGTTTAATGACATTTCAGCACGACAGTGTTCGGAAATGACCTGTTAGCATGAGACAAAGCTGCTGTAGAATAATAATGCCATTTGGGCTACAAACTAATCATAGTCATTACATAAGTTATTATTGAAATACCAAAATAACAACATAAATAATATGACAGGTGTCTGGATAATAAGCCTTTTCAACAACTTGGACTGAAAATCTCTCACATGCCCTTTTGATTAACAGACCTTGAATGTTTCGATGGTAAAAAATGACAAATCCCAGTCTACTTCAAACTAAAGTGTCTAAAACACTGCATTTTACTGAGTAAATACACAAGTGGACAGAGCTGTGCAGTAGCTGAGTGTCCACCCATCACCAGGGATTAAAGCAGTTTAAACCTGAGCTGTGATGGTCATGAGCAACACACACACACAGAAATCACTTGGCATTTTACACACACATCTGAACCTCTGTCACCAGAGTTAGGACACGTCCCAGTGTCTCATTCTCACGTTATGGACAGACCAGGCCTCACCTGAAGCTCAGAACCTCCAGAATTCACTCTCTGAGCTGCAGCGGCTGCACTATCAAAACCAGTTGATGCTTACATACAGTTCCTTTAAAGAACACCTTGCAACAGTTTAATGAACATTTGTAAAAGAATCAACATTTAAAGCTTCCTGGGGCATTTCCTTTCCATCTGGTTAATCCTGACAATACAACACTTTTACTGTTTCTCCAGCAGTGAAGCAAAACATGAGGAAAGTCGGAGGAATTCAGGAAATACTCGAGGTTTGGCAATTATTAAAACTTTAAAGTCATCCAGAGACATTAGCATTGTTTTAGTCAGAGTTGTGGGTTCCTCGGCCTGTGCTCAGGAGTCTCCATCTCTGAGGGCCACCGTCTGAACACAGCCTCAGCTCCTCTCAATGAGGGCCCCGAGCCAGGCCGGGCCCCTGCTTACAACACTCACCACAATTACACCGAGCCACTGCCAAAGGAGCGCGGGCAGAGGGGGCAGAGGGTACAGGGGGTAAAGGGGGTGTATGGTGGGTACGGGGGGGTATGGTGGGGGTAAAGGGGGTGTATGGTGGGTACGGGGGGGTATGGTGGGGGTAAAGGGGGTGTATGGTGGGTACGGGGGGGTATGGTGGGGGTAAAGGGGGTGTATGGTGGGTATGGTGGGGGTAAAGGGGTACAAGGAGGTGCTGAGTGGGTATAGAGAGGGTACAGAAGGTGGAACAGAGGAGGTACAGAGGGGGTATAGGGTGTCATAAAGGTGTTATATGGGTGTCATACTAATGTTATAAGCGAGTTTCATTGTTGACCCGTGTTGCATGCAGGGAAATATTTTGGCGGCAGCAAGAAACACGCAAACGAAGCAAGAAAGTACTTAAAGGGCACCAAGCCCGGTTATCTAACCACTCTAACTGTAGAGGACTGAAGTCGATTTGACCGGAAATGGGTCTCGAGCATCAGAAGACCCCAAATCACCCTTTTCAACCCCTTTTCGAAGTGTGAAATTAAGTGTGAAATGAAAGCAAATTTCTGGTCTGAATCGCGAACCATGTGGCCCAGGGCTGAAACGATTCATCGAGTAAATTGATCGAATCGATTAGAAAAATGCATTGATAATTTTTTTTTTTTGCTGCGATGCTTCGTTTTGTTTTCATACCCTCGGCGATGGCTGGAACCTTCTGCGGTGGCGGTAAAGTTTCCGCACGACCACTGCACTTCACTGTGCACAAAACAGCGGCGCCCATAGAACTACATCCATGGTGCCAGCAGCATCAACACGACAATGTCAGAAGACGGTTCAAGCAACGAAAACATGAAGAGGTCAAGAGAAACAGAGGAAGAGCAGAAGAAAAGACAGAGGTGATCGAAAGTATGGGACCATTTTAAATTAAAAAAGGGAGAAACACGGTGCAATGCAAAGTCACATTGAGCTGGAATCACAACTGCACAACATCTGTGCTACAACATCTAAACAGAAACAGCACCAAACATTACATCAAGTGGAAAAGAAACCGTGAGGTGAGTCAACCTTAGCCTAGCGATAATTACGTTTTTAATGTCCAAAACACGTGTATCTGTCAGTGCACGTCAAAAAAACCTATAAAGTATGTATTCGATTACCCGATTATTCAAACAGAATAATCGATTACTGTAATAATCGATATCTGCAGCCCTAATGTGGCCAAACATCCACTTCGGCGATATCCAATATTACTTAGTACATACTGGTGTCATACTGGTGTTATACTGGTGTCATACTGGTGTCATACTGGTGTTCTACTGGTGTCATACTGGTGTTCTACTGGTGTTCTACTGGTGTCATACTGGTGTTCTACTGGTGTTCTACTAGTGTCATACTGGTGTTCTACTGGTGTCATACTGGTGTCATACTGGTGTTCTACTGGTGTCATACTGGTGTTATACTGGTGTCATACTGGTGTCATACTGGTGTCATACTGGTGTCATACTGGTGTTATACTGGTGTCATACTGGTGTTCTACTGGTGTCATACTGGTGTCATACTGGTGTCATACTGGTGTCATACTGGTGTTCTACTGGTGTCATACTGGTGTCATACTGGTGTCATACTGGTGTCATACTGGTGTTATACTGGTGTTATACTGGTGTCATACTGGTGTTATACTGGTGTCATACTGGTGTTATACTGGTGTCATACTGGTGTCATACTGGTGTTATACTGGTGTCATACTGGTGTTCTACTGGTGTTCTACTGGTGTTCTACTAGTGTCATACTGGTGTTCTACTGGTGTCATACTGGTGTCATACTGGTGTTCTACTGGTGTCATACTGGTGTTATACTGGTGTCATACTGGTGTCATACTGGTGTTCTACTGGTGTTCTACTGGTGTCATACTGGTGTTCTACTGGTGTTCTACTAGTGTCATACTGGTGTTCTACTGGTGTCATACTGGTGTCATACTGGTGTTCTACTGGTGTCATACTGGTGTTATACTGGTGTCATACTGGTGTCATACTGGTGTCATACTGGTGTTATACTGGTGTCATACTGGTGTCATACTGGTGTTCTACTGGTGTCATACTGGTGTTCTACTGGTGTTCTACTGGTGTCATACTGGTGTTCTACTGGTGTTCTACTAGTGTCATACTGGTGTTCTACTGGTGTCATACTGGTGTCATACTGGTGTTCTACTGGTGTCATACTGGTGTTATACTGGTGTCATACTGGTGTCATACTGGTGTCATACTGGTGTTATACTGGTGTCATACTGGTGTCATACTGGTGTTCTACTGGTGTCATACTGGTGTTCTACTGGTGTTCTACTGGTGTCATACTGGTGTTCTACTGGTGTTCTACTAGTGTCATACTGGTGTTCTACTGGTGTCATACTGGTGTCATACTGGTGTTCTACTGGTGTCATACTGGTGTTATACTGGTGTCATACTGGTGTCATACTGGTGTCATACTGGTGTCATACTGGTGTTATACTGGTGTCATACTGGTGTTCTACTGGTGTCATACTGGTGTCATACTGGTGTCATACTGGTGTCATACTGGTGTTCTACTGGTGTCATACTGGTGTCATACTGGTGTCATACTGGTGTCATACTGGTGTTATACTGGTGTTATACTGGTGTCATACTGGTGTTATACTGGTGTTATACTGGTGTCATACTGGTGTTCTACTGGTGTTCTACTGGTGTTCTACTGGTGTCATACTGGTGTCATACTGGTGTTATACTGGTGTCATACTGGTGTTCTACTGGTGTTCTACTGGTGTCATACTGGTGTTATACTGGTGTCATACTGGTGTTCTACTGGTGTCATACTGGTGTCATACTGGTGTCATACTGGTGTTCTACTGGTGTCATACTGGTGTCATACTGGTGTCATACTGGTGTTATACTGGTGTTATAGTGGTGTTATACTGGTGTCATACTGGTGTCATACTGGTGTCATACTGGTGTCATACTGGTGTTATACTGGTGTCATACTGGTGTTCTACTGGTGTCATACTGGTGTCATACTGGTGTCATACTGGTGTCATACTGGTGTTCTACTGGTGTCATACTGGTGTCATACTGGTGTCATACTGGTGTCATACTGGTGTTATACTGGTGTCATACTGGTGTTATACTGGTGTTATACTGGTGTCATACTGGTGTTCTACTGGTGTTCTACTGGTGTCATACTGGTGTCATACTGGTGTTATACTGGTGTCATACTGGTGTTATACTGGTGTTATAGTGGTGTTATACTGGTGTCATACTGGTGTCATACTGGTGTCATACTGGTGTTATACTGGTGTCATACTGGTGTTCTACTGGTGTCATACTGGTGTCATACTGGTGTCATACTGGTGTCATACTGGTGTTCTACTGGTGTCATACTGGTGTCATACTGGTGTCATACTGGTGTTATACTGGTGTTATACTGGTGTCATACTGGTGTTATACTGGTGTTATACTGGTGTCATACTGGTGTTCTACTGGTGTTCTACTGGTGTCATACTGGTGTCATACTGGTGTTATACTGGTGTCATACTGGTGTTCTACTGGTGTTCTACTGGTGTCATACTGGTGTTATACTGGTGTCATACTGGTGTTCTACTGGTGTCATACTGGTGTCATACTGGTGTCATACTGGTGTTCTACTGGTGTCATACTGGTGTCATACTGGTGTCATACTGGTGTTATACTGGTGTCATACTGGTGTTATACTGGTGTTATACTGGTGTTATACTTGTGTTATACTCGTGTTATACTCGTGTCATACTGGTGTCATACTGGTGTCATACTGGTGTTATACTGGTGTCACACTGGTGTTGCGACTGGCCCTCACTCTCAGAGCACAGAGCCCCAGTGTGAGGCTGAATCTGATCCGGCTCAGGAGCTGCACCTCTGGAGGCCTGCGACACCACCACACAACTGCAAGCAATTACCTCAGTCACCCCAAGAGGAGGGGCTCTGCTCTGTTTGGGCCATGATTTCCATCTGATCACAGTTGTTGTTCACACAGTAGCTTTAGTTTGTCCAATCGAGTGTAATTCGAGTTGTCTGTGCTTCCACTGAGAGTTCACGCTTGACTGTGATTGGTTAGACCCACTTGTCACTCACTCAGAGCATGGCCATGGCTCAGACATGGCTCTTCAAACTGGACGGGCACTTTTGGTTCATATACATTTTTATCATGGACTTCATAGGAAAAACTATATTAAAGGGGCTTTATTACACCATTTTCTGATCTGTTATAATGTTTCCTCATCAAAACCATTAAAATAGTTGTGTTTGTTTCATTCACACATGTTTGCCACACATACCCTGCAGAGTGGGTTCTTCTATCAAACAGAAAACACTTTTCCACCTTGTGATGTCATTAGGTAAGTATTCCACTGTGTTTTTAAACTCTATACACCCTCACTAATCATAATTTCAACTCTGGAATTGCAGGTTTCTGCTGAACTAAAGGTAAAAGGAGCTGTTAACTTGAAAACCTTGAGATGTAGACAGGCTGACAATAAAACTATAAGAACTAACTAACTATAAGACTAAGGACTATCAAAAATAAGAAACAAATACAAATTTTGAGGTAAAAATGCCTATTTTAAGTGAAATTATCTGCCAGTGCAGTAAGAAATTTTCACTTACCAAGTTTTCTTAAAACAAGACGAAATACGAATCTTGTTCTAAGCAGAAAACACGAGTTTCAAGTATTTATGACAAGATTTTTCCCCTTATTGGTTTGAGAAGGAAGTTAAAGAGGCTTAACCTGGACTGAGTTAATATAAAAAGTGCTTAGAATAAGTTGTAATATCGAGATAAGATAAATCAGGATGAAATATCTTGAAACAAGTAAAAAAAAATCTCATCTTATTAAGTAAAAAAAATCTTAAAATTGGTCTTTTAAGATGAATTGGCTTAATTCAAGTCAGTTTAACTATGCTAGAAAATCCTTTTTTGTAGTGAAGGTGACTCAAATATGTGTGAATGACACAAAGCACAACTCTGAGTGTGTGTTTGAGGGATGGAATGTTCCACAGTGTGGCATTAAACTCATCTGTCTCTGTGGAGACATGTGATGCCCTGAAGGCCAAGTTACAGGTCAGATCTGTGATGAGACAAGCGGGTAGCAGCCCCGGCACGAGAAAAGTTGCATAGAGCAACGCTTAAGTTGTAGCGTATCTAATAACCGTCTAAAGAGCTCGAATTATTCCAGGTCTGAGGGGGAAAATAATGGGAAAAATAATGAGCAACTTACTTCCCTTTTGTAAATGATCCTCATTTAATATAATGAGAGCAGCAGAAAAGACCGGAACAAACCACTGGTGAAATCCCCCTCACACACACTCACACACACAACACACACACATATACACGCACACACACACAACACACAACACACATATACACGCATACACATACACACACTCACACACACACACTCACACAACACACACACACATATACACGCACACACACACACAACACACACGGACACACATATACACACACACACACACACGGACACACATATACACCCATACACATACACCCACATACACACACACTCACAGACACACATATACACCCATACACATACACCCACATACACACACACTCACAGACACACATATACACGCATACACATACACATACACACATACATACGCACGCACATACACAGACACACACACTCACACACACATATACACACAACACACACGGACACACATATACACGCACACACACACTCACACGCACACAACACACACACAACACACACGGACACACATATACACGCACACACACACACGGACACACACGGACACACATATGCACGCACACACACACACACAACACACACACAACACACATATACACGCACACACACACACACAACACACACGGACACACATATGCACGCACACACACACACACAACACACACGGACACACATATGCACGCACACACACACACACAACACACACACAACACGCACACACACGCACACACACACACACATATACACACACACAACACACACAACACACACGGACACACATATACACGCACACAACACACACAACACACACGGACACACATATACACACACACACAGACACACACATACACGCATACACATACGGACGCACACACCTACAGACACATACATACGCACGCACACACACAGACACACACACACACACACTCACACACACACTCAGACACACACACTCACAGACACACACACACAGACACACACACTCAGACACACACACTCAGACACACACACACAGGACACACACAGAACACACACAGGACACACACAGGACACACACAGAACACACACAGGACACACACAGGACACACACAGGACACACACAGAACACACACAGGACACACACAGGACACACACAGGACACACACACAGGACACACACAGGACACACACAGACACACACACTCACGGACACACACTCAGACACACACAGGACACACTCACAGACACACACACAGACACAAACACTCACACACACACTCACACACACACTCACAGACACACACACACACACACTCACACACACACTCAGACACACACACTCACAGACACACACACACAGACACACACACTCAGACACACACAGAACACACACAGGACACACACAGGACACACACAGAACACACACAGGACACACACAGGACACACACAGGACACACACAGAACACACACAGGACACACACAGGACACACACAGGACACACACAGGACACACACAGGACACACACAGGACACACACAGAACACACACAGGACACACACAGGACACACACAGGACACACACACAGGACACACACAGAACACACACAGGACACACACAGGACACACACAGGACACACACACAGGACACACACAGGACACACTCACAGACACACACACTCACAGACACACACTCAGACACACACAGGACACACTCAGACACACACACAGGACACACACAGGACACACTCGTCTCTGTTCCGCTGCTTTCCACACGTATCACAGATCTGCTGCCCCCTGAGGAGCCTCTGAGTGGGATGTGCACAGTCGGAGCATAAGTTACAGTTCGAGTGTTTTCCTCAGTGGACCAAAGGAAGAGCAGTAAACACCGACGTGTCCAAAAGCCTGTCCCGTCTCCAAAAGCCTGTCCCGTCTCCAAAAGCCTGTCCCGTCTCCAAAAGCCTGTCCCGTCTCCAAAAGCCTGTCCCGCCTCCCTGCTGCTGCTCACCTCTTCTCACACTTTACAGGTACACGCCGAGTATCTGCTCCACAGAGATGTTACTTTCCACCTCGCACATCAGGCCGGAGCTGGGAGATGAAACAATGAAGGATTTTACTATCCGCACTCAAAAGCTCCTCCAAGGAGCTTTATAAAACACACTGTGGTTTCACCTGATATTTTCTGGGAGCATTTGTGCTGACAGCCAACAGCATCATCCAGAAAGAGAGAGAGAGAGTGTTCGGTTCCCTCAGAAGACCCCAGCACAGGACTGTTCACTCCCTCTGTCCCCCCCACAGGACTGTTCACTGCCTCTGTCCCCCCCACAGGACTGTTCACTGCCTCTGTCCCCCCCACAGGACTGTTCACTCCCTCTGTCCCCCCACAGGACTGTTCACTCCCTCTGCCCCCCCACAGGACTGTTCACTCCCTCTGCCCCCCCACAGGACTGTTCACTCCCTCTGTCCCCCCCACAGGACTGTTCACTGCCTCTGTCCCCCCCACAGGACTGTTCACTGCCTCTGTCCCCCCCACAGGACTGTTCACTGCCTCTGTCCCCCCCCAGGACTGTTCACTCCTCTGTCCCCCCACAGGACTGTTCACTGCCTCTGTCCCCCCACAGGACTGTTCACTGCCTCTGTCCCCCCACAGGACTGTTCACTCCCTCTGTCCCCCCACAGGACTGTTCACTCCCTCTGTCCCCCACAGGACTGTTCACTCCCTCTGTCCCCCCACAGGACTGTTCACTCCCTCTGTCCCCCCACAGGACTGTTCACTCCCTCTGCCCCCCCACAGGACTGTTCACTCCCTCTGCCCCCCCACAGGACTGTTCACTGCCTCTGTCCCCCCACAGGACTGTTCACTCCCTCTGTCCCCCCACAGGACTGTTCACTGCCTCTGTCCCCCCACAGGACTGTTCACTCCCTCTGTCCCCCCACAGGACTGTTCACTCCCTCTGTCCCCCCACAGGACTGTTCACTCCCTCTGTCCCCCCCACAGGACTGTTCACTCCCTCTGTCCCCCCACAGGACTGTTCACTCCCTCTGTCCCCCCACAGGACTGTTCACTCCCTCTGTCCCCCCCAGGACTGTTCACTCCTCTGTCCCCCCACAGGACTGTTCACTCCCTCTGTCCCCCCACAGGACTGTTCACTCCCTCTGTCCCCCACAGGACTGTTCACTCCCTCTGTCCCCCCACAGGACTGTTCACTCCCTCTGTCCCCCACAGGACTGTTCACTCCCTCTGTCCCCCCACAGGACTGTTCACTCCCTCTGTCCCCCCACAGGACTGTTCACTGCCTCTGTCCCCCCACAGGACTGTTCACTTCCTCTGTCCCCCACAGGACTGTTCACTCCCTCTGCCCCCCCACAGGACTGTTCACTCCCTCTGTCCCCCACAGGACTGTTCACTCCCTCTGTCCCCCCCACAGGACTGTTCACTCCCTCTGCCCCCCACAGGACTGTTCACTCCCTCTGTCCCCCCACAGGACTGTTCACTCCCTCTGCCCCCCACAGGACTGTTCACTCCCTCTGCCCCCCACAGGACTGTTCACTCCCTCTGCCCCCCACAGGACTGTTCACTCCTCTGTCCCCCACAGGACTGTTCACTCCCTCTGTCCCCCCACAGGACTGTTCACTCCCTCTGGCCCCCCACAGGACTGTTCACTCCCTCTGTCCCCCCACAGGACTGTTCACTCCCTCTGTCCCCCCACAGGACTGTTCACTCCCTCTGCCCCCCCACAGGACTGTTCACTCCCTCTGTCCCCCCACAGGACTGTTCACTCCCTCTGCCCCCCCACAGGACTGTTCACTCCCTCTGTCCCCCCACAGGACTGTTCACTCCCTCTGTCCCCCACAGGACTGTTCACTCCTCTGTCCCCCCACAGGACTGTTCACTCCCTCTGTCCCCCCCACAGGACTGTTCACTCCTCTGCCCCCCACAGGACTGTTCACTCCCTCTGTCCCCCCACAGGACTGTTCATTCCTCTGTCCCCCCACAGGACTGTTCACTCCCTCTGCCCCCCACCGGTCTGTTCACTGCCTCTGTCCCCCCCCAGGACTGTTCACTCCCTCTGCGCCCCCACAGGACTGTTCACTGCCTCTGTCCCCCACAGGACTGTTCACTCCCTCGGCCCCCCACAGGACTGTTCACTCCTCTGTCCCCCCACAGGACTGTTCACTCCCTCTGTCCCCCCACAGGACTGTTCACTCCTCTGCCCCCCACAGGTCTGTTCAATCCCTCTGCCCCCCCACAGGACTGTTCACTCCCTCTGCCCCCCCACAGGACTGTTCACTCCCTCTGTCCCCCCACAGGACTGTTCACTCCCTCTGCCCCCCCACAGGACTGTTCACTCCCTCTGCCCCCCCACAGGACTGTTCACTCCTCTGCCCCCCACAGGACTGTTCACTGCCTCTGTCCCCCACAGGACTGTTCACTCCCTCTGTCCCCCCCACAGGACTGTTCACTGCCTCTGTCCCCCCCACAGGACTGTTCACTCCCTCTGTCCCCCACAGGACTGTTCACTCCTCTGCCCCCCACAGGACTGTTCACTCCCTCTGTCCCCCACAGGACTGTTCACTCCCTCTGCCCCCACAGGACTGTTCACTCCCTCTGCCCCCCACAGGACTGTTCACTCCCTCTGTCCCCCCACAGGACTGTTCACTCCCTCTGTCCCCCCACAGGACTGTTCACTCCCTCTGTCCCCCACAGGACTGTTCACTCCCTCTGTCCCCCCACAGGACTGTTCACTCCCTCGGCCCCCCCACAGGACTGTTCACTCCCTCTGTCCCCCCACAGGACTGTTCACTACCTCTGTCCCCCACAGGACTGTTCACTCCTCTGTCCCCCACAGGTCTGTTCACTCCCTCTGCCCCCCCACAGGACTGTTCACTCCCTCTGCCCCCCCACAGGACTGTTCACTCCCTCTGTCCCCCCACAGGACTGTTCACTCCCTCTGTCCCCCCCACAGGACTGTTCACTCCCTCTGTCCCCCACAGGACTGTTCACTCCCTCTGTCCCTCCCACAGGACTGTTCACTCCCTCTGCCCCCCCACAGGACTGTTCACTCCCTCTGTCCCCCCCACAGGACTGTTCACTCCCTCTGTCCCCCACAGGACTGTTCACTCCCTCTGTCCCCCACAGGACTGTTCACTCCCTCTGCCCCCCCACAGGACTGTTCACTCCCTCTGTCCCCCCACAGGACTGTTCACTCCCTCTGCCCCCCCACAGGACTGTTCACTGCCTCTGTCCCCCCACAGGACTGTTCACTCCTCTGCCCCCCACAGGACTGTTCACTCCCTCTGTCCCCCCACAGGACTGTTCACTCCCTCTGCCCCCACAGGACTGTTCACTCCTCTGTCCCCCCACAGGACTGTTCACTCCCTCTGCCCCCCACAGGACTGTTCACTGCCTCTGTCCCCCACAGGACTGTTCACTCCCTCTGGCCCCCCACAGGACTGTTCACTCCCTCTGCCCCCCCACAGGACTGTTCACTCCCTCTGTCCCCCCACAGGACTGTTCACTCCCTCTGTCCCCCCACAGGACTGTTCACTCCCTCTGTCCCCCCACAGGACTGTTCACTTCCTCTGTCCCCCACAGGACTGTTCACTCCCTCTGCCCCCCCACAGGACTGCTCACTCTCAGGTGTATGGCAGTGCTTCTGGTAACCTGCTAATCGTCCCCTAAAGCCGTCCTGAAAAGACCCTGTGCACTGAGCTGTTCTGTTTTGTTCAGAGTATTGGAACCGCTGTAGTCATTTTCTCAGTTTCTCATGTTTGGATCATGTTGTTTCTGGAAATGGACAATCAAGATTAACTCTGAACTTAAATATTGATTTTATAAACCTATAAGAAGTCTCGTCATATCAAATGTGTCAACCTATTCTCGAGTGCACTTAAATCAGTAAATACTGGAACATTATTTACGCTGCGTAGGTAACTTTGACCACTACTTGGTCCTGTTTTCATTTAGCACAGCTTCATTTCCTTCTACGCAGAACTAAGAAAGTCACATCTCCTGTCCTCACATGAACCGAATCTACAGTCACGCTGCAGTAACAGCTTTCTACAGCAGGGGGCAGCAGTAGTGGCTAAATTGCAGTTATGGAGTTTGTACAGTGAGACCTAACGATGTAGATAATAGAAAAGAGAGCGCTCCTTTGTGGTGACGCAAGCAGCAGGTTATTGTCTTATACTGTCCCCAACCTTCTCCCACAGCCACGTCCTGAAGACCCTGACCACACTCACGCCGTCATGGAGATGAGCTGTAGAAGCCGCCATGCTGTGCTGCTGTCCTGGCTCAGTCCCCCTGGTGTTTCACACTGAACAGTTGCACGTAAACAGTGTGTGAGGTTTGCAGCAGTGGAAACACATGTCACACATGATACTTGTGTGTCAGGACAGATGAGTCGCTGTATAAAACCTCAAGAATCACTGTAATGTGGAAACCCTCAGTCTAAAATAGCTCAGTGGCCTGCCGGGTCCTACAAAGTGGAAACAACACGGGAATAATGGTCCACTCCAGCCTGCATCTACAGTACGTACTAAAGCGGGTTGGGTTACAGCTAAAAGGACAACTGGAGCCTTATCAACATCTCGACCTCGTTTACAGAGTGGAAAACATCAAACTAATGGAGCTGAGAATGAGGTAAGGGATTCGGTCTGACAATGAAAAGAGCCGTGAGAAGATTCAGAGGCTCAGGACATGTGTACAGACTCAGGACAGGTACCTCAAAGCAACTCGCTGAGGATCTAATGCAGAAGGCAGTGCAGGATTCTGGTCTTTAAAGAGGACTATTATGCAAAATCACCTGTTTGGAGCTTTCTGCCACGTTCTAACGCTGTTCCCTTATTAAAAAAACACGCAAATACACAAACAGAGGCTGAACACAGGATCTGACTTCTGTTATTTATTTGTCTTTAAATTCCAGATCATGTCTCTGCTTCTTGGTGCTACTGTGAAAACTATTTAAAGAGGCGGTATTTTTCTTCGACGGGGTATTAACTGTAACATAACATCCAGATCACCGTGTTAGTTTTTGTTGTTTTGGAAATGTTATATTTGCAGAAAAAAAAAAACAACAACACAGAGTCAGCCCTCCATTTGCTCCCCATGCTAAGGCACTCCCTCTTCAGAGCGCTATACAAGCAGTATGCATCCCGCTAAGGTTTGTGAAGCTGTAGTGAACAGTTTAGTATCGTGCTCTTGTATATTTATGGAGAGTGTGGGTGATGTAGGCTTGTGAGCTGAATAGTGCCTGGGAGAGATCACTAGATTGCAGACATGGATGACATCTCAAACCTCTTCAGGCGTGTTTTTTTTATAAGGGAACAACGTTAGAACATGGCAGAAAGCTCCAAACAGGTGATTGTGCATAATAGTCCTCTTTAAAGACCAGAATCCTGCACTGCCTTCTGCACTAGATCCTCAGCGAGTTGCTTTGAGGTACCTGTCCCGAGTCTGTACACATGTCCTGAGCCTCTGAATCTTCTCACGGCTCTTTTCATTGTCAGACCGAATCCCTTACCTCATTCTCAGCTCCATTAGTTTGATGTTTTCCACTCTGTAAACGAGGTCGAGATGTTGATAAGGCTCCAGTTGTCCTTGTAGCTGTAACCCAACCCGCTTTAGTACGTACTGTAGATGCAGGCTGGAGTGGACCATTATTCCCATGTTGTTTCCACTTTGTAGGACCCGGCAGGCCACTGGGCTATTTTAGACTGAGGGTTTCCACATTACAGTGATTCTTGAGGTTTTATACAAATGATCATTTAAGTAAGTACATTTTTGTCTTTCCAAGAACCAACCGACTTGCTCAGGACTAGAGTCAAGATCAACGTTATGGTTTCAGAAGTGAGAAACTTGTCACGGGCTGTTTCTCTGCGCTGCCTAATGCATCTTTAGCATCATAATTATTCACAGCAATGCCTTTATACAACCCGATTCAGCTGGGTGACTCTGAAACAACAGCTGGGTGACTTTGAATCTACATATTATCAATCTGGAACAGCTCTCACTGAACGTCATGAGGATTATTTGAATCTGATTGGTTGAGGCATCACAACAGTGGATCAAGCCAAAAATCAAACGTTCTATATGTTTTTAAGTTTTGTTTTTTCACATCGAATAGGCTGAAGTACTGTACATCTGTCTGTCACCATCACCGTGTTTGTTTTGGTTCATTTGGACGTTCTGCACAAACCTCAGTGTGATCGGTCCACCTGCTCGATTAACTGTACAGTGGCCGTACCAAAGACGGATTCTCGTGAGCTCATGAACTCACAAATATCACCAGAATCCATCTTTCAGAGGCCAGAGCAGAGTTTTGCTTCACTATAATGTTGCACACAGGGGTGAGACAACTTTTGCTCAACCAATTTAAATAAACCTGGTTCAACATGGTTCCTGGACCCAACTGCAGAAGTCCTCGCACGTTCGTACTCGCAGCGTGTTCGAGAAGTTTCAAACGTGTATCTATAAGGACAGTTTGGTGCAAGGTTTTAGAGGAAAGTGTGAATCATCCAGGACTACTTTGCTGACCTTGTAATGGAAAGCTTTTGAATAGAAGCACATATCTGAGACCACAGAGTGAGAGGAGGAGGCTCGTGTTTGTGCGTGTGCAGAGCTGTGGCAGCCCTGGAGCAGGTGGGACCATGCCAGAAGAAACACTGCATGGGAACCCAGTGTGCGGAAAAGAAAGCCACAGCCACAAGATGGAGGACAGAGGAACGCAGCTACGCTAATCTACAGCTAATGCACAGCTAAGCCTTCTGTCAACACAAAGTAATGCCGATTATGCAACGTCAGGACAAATATTTAACCGCCAAAGTGAGTTGGAGAAATAGGAGCGTGTGCACTGTGGATACAACAGGACTGTGGATGATCTGAACAGAAAGGGTTTTTACAGAGGGGGTATTACACTTCTTTGAGATATCAAATGCTAACACATATCACCATGTTTAATGAGTTTTGTTTTTGGCGCTCTGAATCCCCCCTCCCTTTGCTCACCCTGTGCTAAGTCACTCCCCTTTCAGAGCACTATCACAACACAGTGACCGTATGTGTAATGCAATGAAAATAGTGTATTGTTTTGTATCATGCTTTTATATATTTTGTGAGTAGTCGTGTGGGAGCATGGATGATGGAGGCTGGTGTGGAGTTTTGGAAAGGCTCTTTCTGCTAAGCGTGAGGAGGGTTTGAATGGGGCTCAGGACAGATCGCTAGATTACTGAACCATGCATGGATGACACCTAAAACCTCTTCAGGTGTGTTTTCTGATGAGAGAACATATAACATGGTAGAAAGCACAAAAAAAAAAATCAATATTGCATAATGACCCCTCTTTAAAGGAAACATATGATGCTTTTTCTAGTACTTTTTAACCCTTTTAAAACCACAGGCATCACTAGTAACACCATGACTATAATTTACAGTTTTTACGGCACACCTCGGAGTTGGCGTCCCCGTTATACGATGGCCTGGCGACTACTTTGCACGATTCCTGCCTACGATGACAATGCTGCTTCCTCCGAATTGCCAAGTTTTCCTCAACTATTTTACCACAGGAAGTTAAAATTTTAAGTCGTATTGTTTATTTTTTTTTGCTGCACCGGAGCCATGGCGATCAACACTGTGGTCAAAGACTGAAAGAAAGCACGATAGGCTATGACAACAAAACAAAACGTGCAGCATCAGTGGCCACGTCTTCTTCCTTGATTTGTTTAAAGGGTTAAAAGGGTCCATATGTTATTATGTAGTTTCCTCATCACAAACAGACCTGGAGTTGTGTTTTGTTTCATTCACACATGTTTAACACACAAACCTGCACATTTACAGTTCATGCAAACTGAAATCACTCCACCAGGTGATGTCATGTGATAATACAGGAAGTGCTCCACTGTGTTTTTAAACTCTGTGCACCTCTACCAGAATAACAACAAGAGTAACTCCAACAGGTTCTTACAGTATCTCCGGTCGCATGCACATCAAAATCCGATTGGATTTCTAGACTTTAGATTTAACTGACATGTGTTTCCATGTTATTTGAATCGTCTGCAAAAATCTGGTACTAATCATATCTTGACTGTGCATGTAAACACAGCCAGAGTAACAACCCAAAGTGACCAGATGTCCGTCCCATAAAGACCTTCAACAGGTCTTCAGCCTCAAGCTTCATTTGATGAGATCTGATGGACTAATGTGGCAACAAATTAACATGTGTGAATAAAGTGGGCAAAGTTTGTCTTTTACGTCTGTCATCCCCGCGGCCGATCCTACCCCCATTACAAACTCAGTATAAACAAACCCCTGAACAAACGTGCCTCAATTTGAGGTTCAGAACTTGTCTCAAGTGGTGTTATTTGGCTATTTTATGATGTTTGCTTACAGCTAAAGTTAAATACCACCCGGTTGACCACTGTGTCACATCAGTGTGCCCCAAGAAGATAATGGACAATAGTTTCAGTGGTACCTGCAGGGGAGAGGGGCTTTTGTCAGAACTTTTCCCTCACTGTGCTGCAGTCCTGCACTGTAAAGTCCCAAAGTCTAACCTGGATCCCTTCTGGATCCCATCTGTTCTGCCTGTTTAACTCATGTAGAGTTTTTTTCTGTTGGTGCGGTCCCCTCACAGCTGGGCTTTGTGACTTTGTTCCTCACCACAGCACCTTCATTATGGGCTCTGTGGTGTGTCTGGAAATGTGCCTCAAACGTGCTGAGTACTTAGTTACATTTACCCAATGGCAATGAGACTTTTAACATTAAAGCGGACCTATTCTACAAAATGGACTTGCCCTTCTCATTTACCCTCTTGAAGTATTTGGAGTGACACAGGTATGTTTGAGCAATCTTTAATCACTTATCTTCATATGGACGACCAACTCCGCATTTCGCCCACTGTGATGTAGGCACTTCCTTCTCCAATTTAAATGTTTTGATTGGTGATGTGCTAAAGTGTCACATAGTCATGGTACAAATGAAAAACAATCCTCTTGATACGATGACGTTTATGGTGACATCAGCTCCCACTGGAACTCACAAGATTCAATACAACACATGATACATTTCTGCTGATGCGATATTATGGTCATGGGTATGACACAGTGCTGTTTTTGAAGAACCACTACCTGTGCAAAGTTGCCATGAAATACATCTTTTTTACTCATCCATTTTCTTCCAGGGCCGGGTCACAGGTGCAGCAGTCTAAGCAGGGACTCACAGACTTCCCTCACCCCAGACACTTCCTCTGGGGGGACCCTGAGGCGTTCCCAGGCCCAGAGACATAGTCTCTCCATCGTGTCCTGGGTCTTCTCCAGAGCCTCCTTCTGGGAGAGTCCAGGACACATCAGAACCGATGCTTCACCAACCTTATCTGTCTCTGTTCACTGTGGAGGAGCAGCGGCTCTACTCCGAGCTTCTCCCATGTGACCGAGCTCCTCCCCCTCTCTCTAAGGGAGCGCCGGGTCACTCTGCAGAGGAAACAAATTTCGGCCGCTTGTATCCACGATCTGGTCCTTTCGGTTGTTCCCCAGAGTCAGAACCACAGGTGAAGGAGGAACGTGACTGAGGTAAATCCAGAGCTTTGCCTTTGGGCTCAGCTCCTACAGCGACCGCATCACTGCCGACGCTGCACCGATCCACCTGTCAACCTCACGCTCCATCCTCCCCTCACTGAGAACATGACCCTGAGATACTGGAACTCCTCCACTTGAGGCAGAGACTCTCCACCCACCCGGAGAGGGCGCCACCTTTTCTTTGCTCATTAAAGATGAAAATTGCGAATTAAAATGTCCAAATTATAACATAATGAACCGTGGGTGTCACTAATTCTAACTATATAGCACAAACAAGCACAATAGTCCTGCTTTAATGTATATTTACTGTACAGTTTCATTAAACATGTTCAGTGTCATAGTTATTTAAGACGTGACATTTCAATGAGTTAAAGATAAAGCCAGCAGTAAAATGGTTTTCAGGGCATCTTTTTGAAGTGATACATTTAATGAGGTCAATGCTAAAATGAGAAGGCACTGCAGGCTCCCAAATACTTTTTTACTGTTACTGTATTTATACCTGTACTAGAATAATCTTGCTTCGCAGTGAGGCTGTATAAGCGACTGTCCTCCACCACAGAACGTTGGTTATGGGCTGTGGTGTGTCTGGAAATGTGCCTCTAACATGTGTGTGTGAGGGGCCCAGGAAGCACAGGAGCATGTGCTAATCCTGCCCAGTGTAATGTTGCAGACGTGTATGAAAGACAGGACACAGTGTGGAGTGAGTCAGCTTTACTCCTGTGACAGACGTATAAATACTAATACTAATACTAAATTATGTTTTCACACATATCAGGCTTACTGGCGCCCCCTGCAGTCTCCAAAGTGCTGCTCATGAGAGGGGGAGCTTACAATCACATACCGGCCGAGTTATTACCATATGCACGGCAAAAAGGCCTCTCAAAACTAAGAAAAAAATACCAATTTTGAGGTAAAAATGCCCTATTTTAAGTGAAATTTTCTGCCAGTGCAGTAAGAAATTTTCACTTACCAAGTTTTCTTAAAACAAGATGAAATATGAATCTTGTTCTAAACAGAAAACACGAGTTTCAAGTATTTATGGCAAGATTTTTCACCTTATTGGTTTGAGAAGGAAGTTAAAGAGGCTTAACCTAAACTGAGTTAATATAAAAAGTGCTTAGAATAAGTTGTAATATCGAGATAAGATAAATCAGGATGGAATATCTTGAAAAAAAAATCTCATCTTAAGTAAAAAAAATCTTAAAATTGATCTTTTAAGATGAATCTGCTTAATTCAAGTCAGTTTAACTATGCTAGAAAATCCTTTTTTTGCAGTGTGGCACAGGGTTTACAACTCGTCTGACTCTAACTTATATAAATCAAGTATGAACAATAAAACTATTTTAAATTTACATTAGTTGCAGTTGAGTAATTATTTGGAGAGACAAATGCGCAACTTACAACGTTCTACATAAATAAAATAAAACCTGTGACAGACATATAAATACTCTGTTAATGTCTTCACACATATCAGGCTCTGGCTCCTGTAAAAATGAGAACAGCCATAAGACGGACACTCATTTCCCACCATTCACTTCCATGTTTCAATACTAAGCTAACTTGAAAATTTTACAGTGCAAATAAAATGTACAAAACTCAAAATTAGCGCACGAGACACATCCATTACATGTGACAATGTTATCTTATCAACATGTTTTCTTGTAATGATGCTAACATACATAATTTTTGTGAAATATCTCAATGATCTTCTTGCTAGTCTCAGGCCTTGTCCACACGTAGCCGGGTATCTGATAAACCGAAGATGTTTTGCTGTGTTTTGACCTGTCATCCACACGAACACGCATCAGAAACGAGTATTCAGGGAAAACTCCGGCCAAAGTGAAGATTTTTGAAAACTCAGTTTATGCGTGTTTGTGTGGACAGAGATAACTGGGGTTTTGCGTTTTAAAACGTCACTGTCTGCGCCAAAAAATATGAATCTGCCCTGACGTCAAACGTGCGACATTTGTTTAGGCGACTGCAATAGCCAAAGCCAAAGCCAGAGCAGACTATGGATCGGAGTCGTTTCTTCAGAGCTGTGTGTGTGTTGAGAGCAGAATTGCTCCTAAACTGTGTTTAGGAGCAATTCTGACTCCGAGTCTGTCCAGACAAAGGAGCTCGGCGCCCTGTTTTCTGTTGTTTAAGTTTAGGCGGAAGTGACAGTTAAGTGATGGAAATAACGCCATCTACAGGTTTGGAATGTGTATGAATGTGGTTGAAAACGCAGATGTTCGGTTTTGTGTGGAAGGTATTTTTTTCGAAGACGAGGTGGTGTGGATAAAACTATTTTTATAAACGGAGGGGGGGAAATGTTCGGTTTTAAAAATACCCGGCTACGTGTGTACATGGCCTCAGTCAGGACCTCAGCTGGAGGATGTGATCTGTGGTGCACGTTTTGGGTCGATGAGGGAGAGAAAACCAAGCCCCGAGGTCTCAAAACGGCTGCACATTCAAGTCAATGGGTCGAGCACAGTGGCACCTGACTCCAGATTAGCCCAGCCCGGCGAGGTACTTCAGGTGGCTCTGGGCTGATGGAGCATGTGCAGTTGACCTACTGCCCATGAGACTTTGCAGGACGAGAGCGAGTGGAGCAGAGAGTCCACCAAGGAGATCAGAGCCGACCTGGAGCATTCAGACCGTGTTCAAACCATGGATCTATTAGAAATATATTAATTATGAAATCAAGCCAGTTCATGCCTTAAACTACTTTGAGTATTTAATATCAATCACTTCATTTGAACTTTTCAGAAATAATTATTTTAAATGCATTACTTCATATATCTTTTAAGACGACTATTGGTGATTGAATTAATGAGGATATGACAATTTATTTGACTATTGATTTGATTATTGGTATAAACAACTAAAATGTTTTCGGGGCATGTCCTGGTTTGGTCACTGGGATTAAATTCAGAGCTAATCCTGGACTAAATCAGGACTATATAATAATATTAATAATAATCATAATGATCATAAAATTAGCTTGTGTGCTCAGTGCTAAGATGACAAGTACATTTTTTGAAAATCTATTTTCTCATTGTATGTTTTTATTATAGTAAATGTGATTTAAAATGTTTGCATATGTTGTTACCATGTACTGTGGAGTGTAATTGATTTAATACTATTGTGAATTTGATCTTATTTAAGTAAAGGTTCATGGAATTGATTTGTTATCTCAAAAATTACACAATTGTACAACAGTTCTCTAACCCTAGCCCGAATCCAACTATTTACATGAGGTTAAAAAACAAAACAAAACACACTTTCTAATCATTTGGATTTCTTACAAGACTCAAAACAGCAATTTGGAATATCCACGTCAACACAATATACATTATTTTTTGCATATCATTTCAAATAGAAGAAATAAAATCAGAAGTGAACAAGGTTAAACATCCATGCAGTCAGAAGTAGTGATATGGCTTTGCAAGATGAAAAACTGTCTCGCCATTTATTTTTCAGTTTTCCTCTGGGTGACAAAAAGAGACTGGCACAATGGGTGGAAAAAGTGAGGCGTAAAAACTGGGTGCCCACTGCAAACTCCAGGCATGTGCTGCACAGTCTGAAGAGGAATGCTTCCTCATCAAGGGTAGGAAAAAATATCTACAACCAACAGCTGTTCCTGCCATTTTTTACTATTCCCACAAAGGTCAGTGTGGACTCAGCAGGGGCAGTGCTTCTCCCATTGCAACAGGTAAGGACCATACGTATGAGCTACACATCGTTCTCGACACTGAACAGTACCATCTGTAACAGGTACGGAGCAAACATGTGCAGCCAACTCAATGATACCAGAGTGAATTCTATTTTTGAGAGACGCAACATAAAAATTAATGGCTGTGGTCCAAGTTATGACGGAGTTTGTCATGCACTATGGTCCAATTTCAGACCCTTCTGGATTCAAACAGAATGTTGGAGGTCTGGCTGGTCAGGCGAGACTACACCAAGACCAAACCGGGTCTAAAGCAGTCTCAGACCTGGATTCAGCAGACCCTGATCTGCTGTGTGGCCCTGGCTCTGGCCTGTGCAGCCCCTCTGAGCTGGTGTTTGGTCCCACACTGTGCCCTGGATCAGAGTAGATCCTGAATGCTTACACAGTCTGTGGACCATCTGAAGTCCTCCAACAGGCTTAGCGCTAACACTCCCGAGCTCAGCATGAAAGCAGAGGAATTCTCTTGAAGCCTGCCCAGAACATAATATCCATGCTAATGCTAATGCTATTGTTCTTCTATGAGCACAGACACATCAGTTGGACCATGTACGGGGTCAAAAAGTCAAGACTATGGTTTAGAGCTGAGTTATGGCTTTAACACTGAAAACAAAAAACAACATTGCACGGGTGGTAAGAAGAGCTGGGTGCTGACGTTTCAGTCTCCAGTTTGAGGGACTAATGTTGAAGCAGAGAAGAGCCTCAGTGGGGTCTTCAGGTCAGTATGCTCCCTGGTGGTTTGTTTCTAAACCCACAACATCTCCAGGGCATCATGGTGGTACATGCAGTCCCATGTTCATGGTTGTGGTCAGAATCCTGAGTACTATTACTATGCGAGTGTGTGGTGGTATGTTATAGTGCGCATATTGTGAATGAGACTGCTATATAGTAAAAACATATGGATTATGTTATTATTTACACATTTTAAGTCACTTTCGTCATCTAAAATGATTTAAGTACCACTTTAGAAAGATGCAATGCCCAATGGGAGCTAGCATCGCCATAAAAATCATCATGACAGTCGGTGTTATGGGTTTGTTAGGGCCGGACGAGCATCAGTGCAGACACCTGTCCCAGGGCCTCTGGGGCGCTGTCTAAATAAAATGTAAACGTTCTTCTCCTTTATGCCCAGTTTTCATTGGAATCAATGAAAACGAGGGGCAACAGTAGCTCAGTTGGTAAGAGCGGTTTGAATCCTGCTCTCAACATAAACATCACTGGTGAGCGTCAGATCCACTGACCCACAGGAGCTGGTGTAATTCCAGCTCCCACAGATGAAGCTGTCGTCGTGTCCTTGGGCAAGACACTTAACCCACCTGGCCCTCAGTGTCTGCGTACACTGGTGTGTGAATGTGTGTGAATGGGTGAGTGGTTCCTTGTTGTAAAGCACTTTGAGCCTTGAAGGTAGAAAAGCACTATAAAAAAATGTGACCCAATCTGACCAAACGAGCAGTGATCAGTCCGGAGCAGCGCACTTATCACTATATTCACACTCAAACATGCTGACGCTTTGTCTCCTATGTACCTCCGTGTTTGAGACAAAATATTAAGTTTATTAAAGCTGGGTCACTTCAGCCCATCTTGACATATCACCACCAACAGATCCATAACACCGGCAACTCCTGTGGAGATCTGCACATCACACTAGCGAGCAGCTTTTCTTTTTTTCATTTGCACCAAAGTGACTACGCTACACTGCTGAATGCTGCACGTATCACTGACTGAGAAGATAAAACTGTAGAATGAAGTTAGTGTAGACAGGAAACACCTGATGTGTCTGAGTCCGACCCGACCCCAAACATAAGTCCTATATATTTATCCGAACCCGTCAGAACCGTTCGGACTTCCGTCGGGTTTCCATTCTTTAGTTGGAATCTCACTGAAAGAGGTGATAGTGAAAGTGTTCACTGGTTCTGTCATTCTGAACAAATGTTTCGTTGAACCCAGAAGTTGTGTGTGACATCAGACTTAGAAGCTGAATAGTGCATAATGTCAACAGGCTGACACAGAGTTCACTGTGGAGACAAACAAGTGCAGCACATGGACTTCACAGATCTGAGCTGATCCAGGAAATGAAGACACTGGCAAAACATCACGCTACGCCAAGAGAGGGACTTTAGTATGAGTCCGTATTTATTAGCACAGTCTTCATACGTCCGGCCTGCAGCAGATATGAATCTTCTACACAAACATGTTTCCACGCAACAGAGATCCAAAGAACTGTGACATATTGACTTCTTAAAAATACACGTGCATCCTGTTTGCTCATATCCCCCACCTGGAGTGGTCCTGGTACAATACTGGTGCTTAAAGGTCCTACATCACACAAAGTGGATTCTTGTGAGCTGGAAGTCATGTTAGAATGCTGTTACCTCATCAAAAACACATGGAGACGTGTTTGGTTTTGTTTGAGAAACCCTAGCCCCGTCTATATCTCCAAAGCTGTAGAAACTAGGGTTGCCACCAAAGTCTGACAAAAAACCCTGGACATGTCGGCAAACCAATCACCCTTTTTACTCATGCTTTGAAGCTGCAGATTAGCTATACTGACTCTACTTCCTGTGTACTTGCACTGTGTATCTCCAATCTTTTATGCTTTAAAAATCATGTATCTGAAGTATTGCACCATATTTCACAAATAATAATTACACACATGCTCACAGCTTTATAGCCTGTGGTCCACAGACACCTCCTGCTGCTCTAGAGCCTTTCAGTGTTTGAACATTGTGCTGTTTGACTCATACGCCGCACAGGAGCAGCATGACCTGACGGAGCTGTGGAAGATCCACTAACCAAGTGTTTAGCCGAGTAAAGCGACAGACAAAACTCAGTGGATGCCTAATAACCATAACTATGTATAACCATAACTTCCCTAAGAAATGGTCAAACAAAACTTTCTGGATACATTTCTCTTTTAGTCCAATAAATGTAAACATTTTGAAATACGGCTTCTGGTATGAAAGAGCTGAGACGCACAGATCTGATAAGCCTCATGTAATTCCAGTAGAATAAATATGTGTAGGGCCACATTCACTGTAAATGTCAAGTCAATGTACACGTGAAACACCTTCTTGCATTTTTATCTTAAGGAATGAAGGGAAGTCGGAAATGTTTTTCAGATTCTGAAATGTGATGTCACTGAACTGAACTCACTGAATTACAACAAAACATTTTAAAACTATTAATTCTGACTGCCGCCCATCTGTAGTAAATAATACAGGACTTTAGAACGTTGTGATGTCATATGAAACCCAGTAACAGGCGGCGAAAACCGTGTGGATAAATATCATTACTAACGTAGCAGTAGATTAAACAGAAACACAAATGTTACACGTCATGTAAAAAAAACGGGACATTCAGTGTCCTGGGAGAATATTTTTTTTTCCCCAGGACAGACCATTAACATTTGGGACAATCAGGTAACGCTGGGACAGGTGGCAACACTAGAAGAAACACAGTGGAGCATTTCCTGTATTACCACATGGACATTAGGGAATCGAGTGTTTTCTGTTTGAGAGAAGAATTCAGCCTAAATCTGCAGCGTTTGTGTGTTAAACAACCCGAGGTCAGCAGTTGCTTCTGAGACACTGGACACAAGCACGAGTCCCATAGACGCAGCTTGAGAAACAGATGACAGTAGTGAATGTACATCCACAAGAACATCTTCCTCAGACGTGACGTTGTAGGAGCAGAACAGAGCGGTGACTGGTCTGAGAGGAAGTGGACTGTCAATGAGTCGGTCCTTAAGGAACTGTTTGCAACTTGTCACATGTGGTGTAACCATTACTGACAAGAAAACCACCAGCAGTGGAGCCATGATCAAAACAGAATGGACATGTTTCCGTCACCATTCGGGAGTGTGTCGATCCTGCCCTGAGGTCTGGGGAATGTCTCAGAATAACCCAGTATGTTCAGCATCCATTATTTTCACAACACAAAATGAAATTGCTGAGTGGGCCGATCTTCTGAATTTACAGCTTCCCCTGAAGACATCATACTATTCACTACAATCAACCTTTATGATCCCTGTTATTGACAAAGCTACACTGACATGCAAGAAAAAAAGTTATCAGAACTCCAGGAAACAGCATCTGCAGGTGGACACCATAAACCATATGTATGAAGACGTCACCCACAGCGTTCAGCGAATCTGGAGCCAGGATCTGTTTTATGAATAGGATAGATTTGATGGACGAAATAGCAAAAAAAAAAAAAAAAAAAAAATTCAGGATTATGTGTTGCGGGTTCATACGAACATCTTAAGACCAAAATGACAAGGCTCAGTTACAGAGAGAGGGACGAGAAAAGGGAGGAGCTGGAAGAGCCTCCAGGAGCACTTCCTGTTTGGCACGAGGCGGCTAACGCATTAGCTATGTCCACTCATATATACGGTCTATGGTGATGTAGATATTTCTGTTATGGATCATACAGTTTATGCACTTGGTTGTGCTCTTATATTATTAATTCAGTCAAATCCTGATTGCAGCACCGCACAAGTGTTTGCATCTACAGATCTGATTCCCCGGGTCACAGTGCCAAGTGCACCTGTTACAGCTCTATGCATGACGCAACAAAGAAGATAATAATGTCAGATCTGGTTCAGGTAAAATATAAACAATATTGTCAAGTAAGTTACTCCCTGCATTTCTGCTACAATAAATCCAAGTATCAGAGGTTACCAGCTCACCGGCAGTGGAGTCTGTTGGTTTCCGGAGAGGCCTGGATCATGACACATTATTCAAAGTAGCCTACACCATCTTTTCAATTCACAACTGCTGCTTGTTTTCTATGTTTAGTATTACTTCTTGCAACTGGGCTGGTCCTTAGTGGCTGATGATCTAAATGCTGCTGGTTTTCCTTACATGAAAGGAGGCCAAATGAGGATTCTTTGTGGCGCACAATTACTTTGTGAAATTTGCTAAGCGGTGTTTAAATTTCCTCAAATAGGAGTTGAGACGCCGGTGGACCTCGATCCTAAATCATGTATGTGGTATCCACCGCTGGGAAGACAATGGGCAGGAGTACAAATGTTACCACAACGACCTCAGCGATGAGCAACATAAAGAGGAAGAAATGGGTGTGCTGCCTGGAACGCTCTCGAGGCTGCTGTACTCAATAAAAATCTCATGAAAGACCTAAGTCAAATAACTTTGTTCAAAGACACAGGTAATTTTGGATAAAGTGATGGGCATTAGCACCAAACAAATCAAAGCACCTCTTAGACAAACATGGATAAAGCTTATGAGCTTCTTATTACTATAGCACCATCAGGGTGATTCTGATGTGGCAGCCAAGGCCCTGTGCTTCAGTCCTGCAAACTCACAGGTCACTGCCTCCAGCTCTTCTGCAGTGTTGGGGAGGTGGACGACCCTGTGACATAGGGACACCACCTCCCCGCTGACCCTGTGGACGATGCAGTGGACAGTGGAGCGGGGTTATTCCAAATACCCTGGAGACCACCCGGTATGAAGTCCCACATGCCAAACAGAAGAGGAAGACCAGGACCTCGATCTCAGCGCCCCATCATTGTCTTCAGGGGGGAGTAGGTCCATCAGCACTGCCAACGACTCCCTGCTCAGACGAAGGTCAGACCGTGTGTCTTCATTGCTGAAAAACCTTTCCAGCACAGGCACACTCAGGTTTATGGTGCAGTCGCTCCTCTTTGCCTGGTTTTAGTTATTATTATTTAGTAGTACTATCTACATAAAGACTTGTTAATATAATAGTGGATGAAGTGGCGTGGCTATAGAAGTTATATATATATATAAAATACTGGTTACTTGTCTGTAATAACATTTTATGAAGGTAATTTTTCTTAAAGTTATATAATTGTCTCCTAGCTACAATTGTTATGAAATGTCGTTATACGGGAATAAGGAAATACACGTATATTATGTTTATATTCAATAGGAAAGATGAATTACTTACTTAATCTAAAAAGGACCGGGCGCCCGGCACAGTGTCCCATTGCCTCTTCTTCCAAAATAAAATATATAACCATAAATAAAAGTGTTACAATGTCAGGCTCCATTTCAACGTCATGTCTTTGCTCATTTCAGAATCAGAATCAGAATCATTTATTAATGGCCACACAACAAGTTGGTGGAATATGTTTCCAGTACAGCAAGAAATGCTCACATCTTCTGTGTCTGTTGCAGAACAAAACAATTTTACAACACACTTGCACGATACAACACACACAACAGATAAATATCCAGTTATGAACAGGATTGGTTTAGACTCCGATTTCTCAGCACTGTTTCAGCAGCTGTGCTGGTTGAAGGCGACGACACGTGGTAACGTAACATCACAGGCACCTGTAGACGTCCGCTCCATGGACTGAACCTGTCCCAGTTCAACACGGCCTTGTGACTTCCAGAGGCTGCAGCCTTCTGAACTGGGACACAGCTTCAGTGAAACACCTGTGACCTGGCAGCAGTGATACGAACAGAGAGAAAATAGTACCAAGCGATTATGAGGTTTGACTTTTTCGTGGTTGACGAATTTCTATTGCAAATGTATTATGTAATCTTTATGTACTCTTTTGAACACATTTGTTTTGAGAAGAAAAACACTTTATTTTCATGACTCCAGCCAACTTGCCGGACACTTTCATCAGCACCAAAACCGGGGCAGAACTCGGCTCAGACTCTGTCGGGAGGTAAGTCAGTGTTGATGCGACACTGCTGACAGGGACATACAGACTCATGTCAAAAAACCCAAACTGTCCCTTTAATTTCTCAAACTGCTGTGAGAATGTGTAATGTGTGTAACCTCATTGCAGCAGAGTAGTGAGCGCACACACTCCAGCACCACAGCACAGACACACACCACAAACACAAGTGAAAAACCAAAGAAAGTTCAGCAGACAATAAAGTTTGACTAAAGGCCACTGCAGACACGATGAGAACCTTATGAGACTTTAGCCGTGTCCCAGTTCGAAGGCGGCTCCTCCGTGGACGGCAAGGCTGGTGCCAAAATGGGACAGGTCTAGTCCACGGAGCGTACACCCTCCGTCACCTAGCAACCGGCACAGCTGCTGAAATTCTGTTCATTTGTGGTCACAAATGAGCAAAGAAACGGTGAAATGGAGCCCAAACTTCTGACACTTTTATTTGTAATTATATATCTTTTTTTAGAAGAGGATGCAATTTATCGCTGTGCCAGGCGCCCAGTCCTTTTGAGACTGAATGAAGTAAGTACCATAATTAATCTTTCCTTTTGAATTATGCAGGCATATTTTGGCATTCCTGTATAACCATATTTCTTACCAGTTGTAGCTAGGAGGTAATTATATAACTTTTAAGAAAACAGCCCTTCATAAAACATTATGACAGACAAGTAAACAATATCATTTTTATCTTTATAAACTGGAGATCAGTTGTCTGCTCTAAATACAACTACAGTGGGATATTAAATACTACATATATTTGGGGCCAGGCTTAATAGGCTCTATTCACGCAAAGTCACAAATCAGGAAGACATTTGGAAAGATGCAATTACACCTTCCAGCGGGCGGCACTTCCGGCCTATTCGCAGTAGGTGCAGCTCATAAATCCACACTGCAGCTACTGCGAATAGACCAGTAAGACCGAAAGTCTTTGTTTCCTGGTTTGTGACGTTAAGCGTGAATAGAGTCTATTCTACCTGTGACTATTTTTTTACCACTAGAGGACACAGTTCACCTTCTATAACCATGTCACTTCATCCACTTTTATATTAAAATGTATTTATGTAGGTCGTACTACTGATAGTAATAAAAATGTTACAGTAATTGATGATTATTGTTATTGTTTGGGATTAACTGCACAGTAAAACCAGGCAAAGAAGAGATACTGCTCCATAAACCTGAGTGTGCCAGTGCTGGAAAGGTTTTTCAACAACGAGACTTTCTTCTGAGCAGGGAGTCGTTGGCAGTGCTAATGAACCTATTCAACCAGGACCGAAGACAATGATGGAGCGCTGAGATCGAGGTCCTGGTCTTCCTCTTCTGTTTGGCATGTGGGACTTCATACCGGGTGGTCTCCAGGGTATTTGGAATAACCCCGCTCCACCATCCACTGCATCGTCCACAGGGTCAGCGGGGAGGTGGTGTCCCTACATCACAGGGTCGTCCACCTCCCCAACACTGCAGAAGAGCTGGAGGCAGTGACCTGTGAGTTTGCAGGACTGAAGCACAGGGCCTTTGCAACAGCTGCCGGGGCAATAGATGGCTGCCACATCAGAATCAGGCAGCAGCCCTGCTGATCAGTGCTATAGGAACAGGAAGCTCTTTCCCACCATAATCCTGCAGGCCTGGTTCTGCTCACGATGCAAGGGTCCTTCGGCACATCCCTCTACCAGTCCTCTCCTCTGCCTCTCGCTCTTCCCTTTCCCTCTGTCTCCTTAAGTCTTCCCTGTACAGTCTAATCAGTTCATTTTCCCTCCTGCTGGCCCCTCTTCTCCTTCACTGCTGCTGCTCCTCCTGCTCCTGCTGCTCCTCGATGGCAGCACTTGGCCCATGTGTCCTCAGGGATTGAGACGATGAGGACGGGGGGTTGGTTGACGGCCTCTGTCCCAAAACCTCATCCATAAGGACAAATCAGGGCCAAGTCTCAGCGGTCGACTTTCTAGCTACACCTTCCCCTGTCCCTGGGCTCTTGCAATCCTTTGGCAGAAGAAATCAGAATACAAAGCAGGTCAAAACATGATGCACACAATTGTTCATTTTTATGAATAAAGACTGCATAATTCAGATAATGTCCATACTTTATACTTTTTTTTTAAGGTTGTCCCCCTTTTTTTGTCTGCAAAGGTGTGACCTTTCCCTCCAGGCCTAACTTCTCCAGTATTGCCCTGAGTCAAACAGAACAGAAACATTTACACAATAATAAATACTCGGGGTATAATGGTACATGTATTCGTACCAAACCTTCTGCAATCTGACAGTTAAACAGCAAACGCCACCTGAGAATTCTGAATTTCTTCTCTATATTACAGTGTCATAGATGCCAACAGTAGATGTCTATTGGAACGAATGCGTCGACAAAGCCGCCATCTGGATATCAGTGTTTTCCAAGTAGCACGAAGAGCAAAGGTAGCGCCATAAACAAAAGTGAAACTTATAAAACATGTTAATGTTGTTTTCAGCAAATATAGCCAGCGGCAAGGTAACACGGTGATCTGTTATCAAACTGTTCCACTACATTTCTCTAAAGCCGTGCAGAGGTGAAAAGAGCTGAGGATTTGTCAAAGATTTGTGAGGCTTTTTGAAAATAAAATTCAATTACAAGTCACTTAATATAGCCAAACACAGAATGCAAAATACCTTGACAGCAGAACCCCTTTAATGGATTTTCTTTTCATTTATTTGTAAAGTCTTATTCTGCATAAAAGCTGCTAACCCTGTAGTTTAGATCTGTACAAACAAGTGTTCACAGGTGAACGACCCACATTCAAACTATTTAAGTACCTGTGATGCATCACTGACACCAAATAAAAACAAGGCCAAGAAATAACAACCACGGATCTCATCGTCGACATTCGGACCAACACGGATATTTGTGAAATGAACAGTACGTAATATTTTGTGGACTTGAAACTTTTCTTGTCCTACGTGAAGAGACACTTTAAATCTCCTTGCAACAGCAGGTCCGGATGTGCCGTCCACGTGTTGTTTAATTTACCGCGTGTGACCCGGAGGAACCATCAGGAATCAACTTTTCGGTTCCCAAACGCTCTGATTTTCGGCGTGAACACGTCGAAATGCGAAGTGTGGGATTCTTCTGGATTCGTCAGAGTAGACTGTGGATTCAGTGATCTCCATTCAGCAGCAGTGAGAAACATTCTGCCAGAGGTGCTTCAGTAGTGAATTATTGTACTCAAATAAGAAGAGCGTTTCTTCAGAATAATATTACTCAGGTAGGAGTGGAAATGTGTCCAAGAAATGACTCAAGAAAGAATTTGGGAAAACTACTACTACTCAAACGTAACTTAAAGAGTAACTGGGCCGTAACATTTGTTGTGTAAGTCGAAGTTAATGTAATTTAAAGGACAAAACATTAAATCATGGACAAAATGAACCAAACTAAATCAGATCTGAAGGAGCTGCAAGAAACACAGATGCTCAAATCATTTCATATTGTCACATAAAGCGTTTGTCATTTTAGATTTACAGCGGGAAGAGGAACTGCAACTTTTACTCAAGTAAGAGTACAGTTACTTCAATAAAAATATTACTCAAATAAGACTAATAGTATGCAGCACGACAAGTACTCTGAGTAAATGTAATGAATACTTCCCACCCCTGTACTGTGACCAGATGAAGTGGACAGTACTTGTACTCGTAGGTGGTGTTGGTCCAGCCGCTGTCCGCTGACACACGTGCAGATGTGTCCACACCGCAGTATCACAGCTCCACCTACAGGATCAGGACAGGAATGACAATAACACAAAGCTCAGGCCGATACTTTTCATGGATCTTACAGTGTGAGGACAAAGGAACAGAACTAGATATTGTCTATCGTCGAGGGTTGTCAAAGCGTCAAAAATCAGATACTAATCAATACTGAAACTAGTATCAAAACAAGGTATTGATATTGTTAGGATAAGTAACTAGGCTTAGCTATTCTGCATAACTGCTGCTATATTTCATTATTGCACCGAGGTCATGTGAAGATAAAGGCTCTGATCACAGCTGTGAGACTCATAGACTCACTGTATGTCCAGACAAATGTTTGATATTCCAAACTAACTAAATAGGACAAGAACTATAGGGACGATGTCATGACTTGTTACCAGAAAACACCCAGATGGAGTCTGACTGGACTGTGTGAGGTGCCCAGAGGCCTGGCTGATCTGTGCACCAACGAAGAGGCGCCAAGTCTAAACCCTGGTCTCCTCCCACAATAGTTTGCGTATAAAAATCATTGTATAGGCGTAAATATTCAGTCTCTGCAGGGGAATGTCGGCACAGACTCCTTGTACACGTTTGGCTTTCTAATATTTGAATGAGTAAATTATCTGGACTTTATTTCTGTTTCAAGTGTATTTTTGTCTAGCAGAAACTAACGAACACGCAAGGGAAAACCTGGTTTCCCTTACAATATTAAAAATGTTCCATTCATAAGACAAAAATGAGAAGACCCGGGGAAGACCCAGGACACGCTGAAGGGACTATGTTTCTTGGAAGAAGTGTCTGGGGTGAGGGAAGTCCGGGCCTCCCTGCTTAGACTGCTGCCCCCGCAAGCCGGCCCCGGATAAGCGGAAGAAAATGGATGGATGGACGTCTATGCAGAAAAAATACTTGACATAAGGCAGACCAAGCTATAACGTATTTAGAGCTATTTTAGAAACAGAGGAGGCAGAGCCCAGTCACTGCCCAACGACTGTAAAAACATCACAGATATGAACATCACGCATCTCCAAACAAGCCAAAGAATCGGCTCACTGTGTTTAACTAGAATTATCTGATCCCGTTTGCACTATGACAATGTTAGTACGTCCCACCAGAGGGCGACAGAGTATTACATTTAAGATGAGCTGCTGTAATCAGAGGACAACAGCGCGACAATAACCCTGCAGGTCAGAGGTCAGCAGGATTTATGCGCAGTAAATACCGCACGGAACTGACACGCGACACAGAAATAGTGAAATACTGTACTGACCCTGAGAGACATCATCAGTGCAGCAGCTCCTCGACCTCTGACCCCTGACCCCTGAAGGACCTGCAGAATGATGACGTCTCATAGGCTTAGAGACATTCATCGGAAAGGCCAATATACAGTATAAGAATATAACTGTGCCCAGCAAGATCGATTCTTCTGATATTTGTGAGTTCATAAACTCTCTTACGTGCTATAAAAGTACAGTTAGCTCAAAATAAAAGTGCAAAGTGGTGATCCAAGAAATGACTTCAGTAAGGGTTAAAATTTTTTTATTTTTTTTTTTATAATAATAATAATAATAATAATTAAAGCCGCAAGCGGCATCGAACGGCCCTCGCGGGCCGTGCGGCGCACTCGGCCGACCCGACGCTCCCCCGGGTGGCGCTGACACTCCCCCGGGTGGCGCTGATGAGACTCTTGTCTCTGTGTGTTTGTGGCTTTGGGCTGAACTTGTCACTAAACACAAAGTCCACACACACTGGAGATGCTGATGTGCTAATATAGACCAACATGGGCAGTTTGGGACATCGCCATGGCAACACCGTGCAAAATACAACTTTAGCCCCCAGACTTTTTTGTTCGGGCTGACCTGAAGAATCACTGTGCCAAATTTCATGCTCTTCAATAAAACTTTTAAGCCGTTATCACTTTGAAATGTAAGAAATTGTAGAAATTTTCCCATTAGGATAACATTGGATTATTCGTGCATCACCATGGCAACACGGTTAAAAATTCCATATGGTTGTCATTGACTTTTATTTATTTATTTTTTTTAATCGGGATGACATGAAGAGTCATTGTGCCAAATTTGAGAATATTCTGTGGAAGTAAAATATTTTTCATGAATGAATCGCAATACATCTCAGAAATTTCATAGTTAATTAAAAAAATTAATCGTTTGACGGCCCTAATTTAAACCATTATCCAGTTATTAGTACAAAGTCGCATATCAAAATTATATATTTATAATCACATTGCATGTTTAAAATTGTGTTATTTTCAGTTTTAAAGCCATAATGTAAAGCAATTACCACAGTTTCTTAATTGAGAATCAAATAAACACAAAGAAAGAATTTCCTTTTTGACCTTTCGTTTATTTTCTTTCAGAAAAGTGCAGAGTCAGAGCTTTGAGTCAGATTACACTCTTATGCTTCTTAAAAAATAAAACAGCAACATTACAAAAACACTTCTGAGCTTGAAATAACAGCAGTGAACTGAGTAATATGTAACTTCAGTGTATGAACAGAGTGAGAAAAGTCTTTCACACGGCACCACTGCTGCAGGTGGAGCCAGAGATTTGTTTGCCAGAGGTGCCAAGCTCGGGTCGGCTGCTGTGTGTTCAGTCCTCACCTCTGCACCGAGCCACAGTCATGTCACATTCTGGGTTCACTTCATCTGAATCAGCCAACAGGAGGTTTATTTTATGTTTAGGTGGATCTGGGTCCATTTCCCTGTGAGAAGCAAACAGCCTGAAGCTTCCAGACTTCCTCTTCCTCAGACTTAAATCTGGGGTCAAGAGCTGTTGCCATTTTCGACCACTGGACACTGGTGCTTTCCTTCCGCTTTGACAGGTCAGACGTGAAGGCTGCTTTAAACCGGAGCACATGGTCTGGGCCGTTGTCTCCATCACCAGGAACAAACGGCGCAGTGCAGGAGATGCACTGTTCACCACCCGAAAGCTCAGCCACACACCTGCCATGAAAAACCAAAGAGTGCCATTAATAACAGATATATAAATATAATAAGAGTAATATAATTATATAAAGAGTAAAATCATTATGTCCTGTACATAAAGTGCCAAAGAAATAAAACGTAAACACTGCATGATGAAAAAGAGGCCTGCACACGATTAAGCTCCAGAGAAACTATTGTGTAGCTTTTCCTCCTTTGCATAATTCATAACCACTACAACTGTTAAAACTACAACTAAATTATTCATTTTTTGCAATAAATTACCATCAAAGAGAAAATAAATCACATTTTCATTTTTTTTTTAAGAAAATAAATTCTAAATATTTGTTATTTTTAAAGTAGCCCGACCTGCAGGTTCAACAAGTGCTTCAAGCTTTTCCATCTTCTCCAGTTCAGCATTAGTCTGTGTCCAGCGGCTTCTTCGGCCCTGAAGCATCGTCGTTTCTAAGCAGACGGAGCCTGAGAGCGGAGTTTCACCATCTCCACGAAACTAAAGATAAAAAATTACAGTTAACTCTCAAACCACCACTGCATGACATCAGCAGGTGAACAGAGCACTGGGCTTTAGAGACGTAGACAGGTGAATAAAAAAGGGTTTTTCATGTGTGATCAGGATAAAGGCGGCGGCAGGTTTTACGCCAAAGCAACCCTCTCCATTTGTCCAGGCTGGGGACTGGCACAGAGAGGCACAGCGCCCTCTGTGGCTGGATTAACCCACCGCCCGTGTTTTTGTAAGGTTAGTGTGTTAGTACGTGCAGATACTCACCACAAACAGCAGCCTCGGACCTGTGGAGACTCGTTTAACAGTTTAGGTAAAACACTTTGAGAATGTGGCAGCAATGACCCACAACATTAGTAAGACACTTCACCTTGTGTTAAATCAGTGTTCAAAAAGAAATGTTAACAGATGGTTTAAAGGTCAATTAACAATGCAAACCTGAGGAAGAGTTTGAGATTAGAATAACCAGTATCTCAGTTCAGAGCCATCGCACTCTAAACCAGTCCAAATCTGGCACATTTATACCAGTTCAAACCAAACTAAACACAAAACACATAAAAAAAAAAACCTAAGATTGTCAAGTTCAGACCTGGTTTTCACACTAAATGTACAAAAATCAGTTAAACCTGTGGAAGTGTTAAGACCAGAGCAATTACACTCAAACCAGTCCAAACCAAATACAAAAACACATTTAAAAACCCAAGAAGTGTTAGTTTAGAATAACCAGTATCTCAGTCCAGTGTAAAGCTCAGGAGTTATTACACTCAAACCAGTCCAAATCTGGCCCAAAGTTAGACCACTTCAGACCAGACCAAATACAAAACACATTTAAAAACACCAAGACTGTCAGTTCGGACCTGGTTTTCACGCTAAATGAACAAACAAAAATGTGTTAAACCTGTGGAAGTGTTAAGACCAGAACAATTACACGCAAATCAGTTTCAATAACCCAAGATTGTCAGTTCAGACCTGGTTTTCACACTAAATGAACAGAAAAATCAGTTAAACCTGTGGAAGTGTTAGTTTAGAATAACCAGTTTTTCAGTCTCATGTAAAGGTCAAGACCAGAGTTATTACACTCAAACCAGTCCAAATCTGGCCCAGTTAGACCAGTTCAGGCAAAATCAAATACAAACCCGTCACATTCAGTAAGTCGAGGTCAGGGTCTTGGCCTGGAACTGACTAAGCAAAGTAAAAAACAAAAACAGTTAAACCTGTGGAAATGTTAGTTTGCAATCAGGGGTTTTAGTCTCAGACTCATGAGACCATCACACATCAGTGCTTAAATCTGTTTCACATTTACATCAGACCAAGGAGACCAGGCAGTCTCCAAAACTGTGCCAATGTTTAGAATCTGACACACACCAGTTTAGGCCCAAAACCAAAACCTTACAGTAACACGAATCCTCGGCATATTCAGACCTTGTTTTGAGATGACACAAGGTTCACAGAGAACCTCAAATACCTGCAGAGTTTAAGTCTGCACGGACAGAACTCAAATACCTACAGAGTTTAAGTCTGCACGGACAGACCTCAAATACCTACAGAGTTTAAGTCTGCACGGACAGACCTCAAATACCTACAGAGTTTAAGTCTGCACGGACAGACATTTTAAATGACAGTCTCTTTATTCAGTCCATATTTTTGGGCATTTCCTCTGATAAAAAAAAAAAAAAAACATTGCGATAATCGGTCGAGTTCACTAACGGTGAAGTTGCGTGACCAGCCAGAACAGTCTAAAAACATGTATGTTTTCAAAAATGGATTATTGTACCGCAAAGAAATTCAGTTCAGTTTATCCAGTTGGCAAAAGCCCAGTTGATATTTCCCCTTTGTTAAAGATCCCACCTGTATGAGGGACTTCAGAAATATCCGGTTCGACTGTAACAGGCTTTATAAAGTAGTAAAGTAGTAAAAGTCTGTACGGTTGGGTCTTGGCTGGTCAGGCAACAGGTAAAACCATATTGGTAAATCTTATCTGGTGTTGGCTTCTTCGCCTGGTTCAACATGCTGACGCGGTGATCTGGACGCGCCGCACAGTCTCCGTATCCGCTGCTGCACCGTCTCCGTAGCCCCGCCTCCGTAGCCCCGCCGCTGCACCGTCTCCGTAGCCCCGCCGCTGCACCGTCTCCGTAGCCCCGCCGCTGCACCGTCTCCGTAGTCCCGCCGCTGCACCGTCTCCGTAGTCCCGTAGCACGGAGCTGCACGTGCTGTGGCCAAATATCCGCCTTTTCCAGAGTTTAGCTGTTCTGGAGCTGCAGTGATAAACTTTCACATGTCCATGTTGCTGTGGCTAAATGCGCGTTAGAAGAGCGTAAAACCGAAGCGCTGCTGTCACAAACAAATCCACGTATCCGCTGCTCCGGGTGGAGCTCTCCTCACTGCACAGATCCCTGTGAGCACCGGGGCGCGCCAAATTATACACACCTGTGCTACTTGATCACACTCACCTGGCGCTAATCACAGGCCAAGTGTCCTAAAGCTATTGGCGGGTTTCACTCACGTGACCCTGGTGACGCGCGAAATTCAGATATGAGCAGGAAGTGTTTTGCGCCCCTTCAAAACAGCGCAGTCACATGAGAGAATATTATAGAGAATATTATAGATCCATGAGCACGATAGTGACAGCAAGTCAGCAAAACGTTTGACTCATACTATGTAAAAGTCAGACTTTTCATGCAATTTAATAATAAAATATCTTATTATACTTCCATGTACAGTATATATAGCATAAATCCAGCCTAAGCTGTTGCTGGATTTCAAATGACATAACTTTCTATATATAGCTAAAAATATTATTAAAATGACATTTTGTTATATTTTGCTGATTGTAATCCAGTCAGTTCTTGGGTGTATCACTAATAGAATCACACAGGTTCCACATTTGTGCATTTACCTTTTAGATATTTCAGGGCAAAGTACAGAAGTCTAGAATCTCAAAGGACAGAGTTCCTTTTATTGTGGTGGAAAAATAAAGTTTTTTATTGCACTGCCAATGAGCAGTTTTAAAAAATCACACAACTAACCAATAAAGAGGGAGTAAAGGTGCTGAGTATTAACAGGCAAAGTATTAACATCCCCATGGAGAAAAGCAGGTGCAGACCCTCCAGAAAACAGCACACCAGAATTACTACCACTAATTACTGACTCCCACTAATATTCGTTTACAGCCATGTAAAAACTCCTGACAGGTTTATTTTTAGTTCTACACTGAGAAGAGACAATACATTAAGACCACATTTGTAAATATTGTGCCTTTTATTACCAAAAATATGAAATGATCTAATATATAGAAAGTAGAATTGGACAAAAACACACTTAAATAAAGATGTAACAAACATTTAGAGTGAGTCAGCCTCAAACGAGGAACACAAATCTCTGGCAGCCGCTTTGAGTTTGGGCAGAGGAGCGGCTCATTGTGTCTGGCACTGGACTCCTGACTGTGGGGCGTCTTCGTCCTCCTCGTAAACTCTCCCTGGTGCTTCCTCTGCTGGGCCTGGACCTCCACCTCCACCAGGTCCACCTCCTCCGTCAGCATCACGTCCTCTCTGGGAGGCAGTCGTCTCTCCAGCTGGTACATGAGGTGTTTAGGGAACCCGTCTTTTTCTGGCAATTCAATCTGTAAATTAAAGCCGCAAGCGGCATCGAACGGCCCTCGCGGGCCGTGCATCGCACTCGGCCGACCCGGCGCTCCCCCGGGTGGTGCTGACGCTCCCCCGGGTGGCGCTGATGAGCCTCTTGTCTCTGTGTGTTTGTGGCTTTGGGCTGAACTTGTCACTAAACACAAAGTCCACACACACTGGAGATGCTGATGTGTTAACATTGATGAATATGGGCACTTTGGGACATCGCCATGGCAACACCGTGCAAAATACAACTTTGACCCCCTGGACTTTTTTGTTCGGACTTACCTGAAGAATCACTGTGCTAAATTTTACGTTCTTGAATGAAACTAATAAGACGCTATATCACTTTGAAAAGTAAGAAATTGTTGAAATTTTCCCATAAGGATAACATGGAGGATTTGGCGCATCGCCATGGCAACCCAGTGAAATATACAATATGGTTGTCATTAACTTTTTTGATCGGGATGACATGAAGAGTCATTGTGCCAAATTTGAGAATATTCTGTGAAACTAAAATATTTGTCATGAATGGGAATTTATCTCATCTTTCCCATTAGGATAACATTGGAGCTTTCGCGCATCACCATGGCAACACGGTTAAAAATATCATATGGTTTACATTTGCTTTTTTGATTGAGATGGCCCAAAGTAATTTTGTACAAAATTTGGTAAATTTTAGAAAAAGTAAAATTTTGACCGTCCATGCAAAATTTAATTCTGTCCTGCAGGGGGTGCTATCACACCATTTTTGCTCGTGTCACAATTAGTCGGCTTTGGCACGAAAGTTTTACAAGTGATTCAAATTTGAGCCCAATCGGACTTTGTATGGCCGAACGGGAGCAAATTTTGACATTAGAAAAAAAATCTGAACAAATTTTGCAGCTTCACCGCGCGTAAATGTGCTTTTCTGTTGTTTACAATGTATAGGATTATTGTTTCCCTCTTGGCACAAACTCAAAATAAAAACAAATCCACATTCTGATTTTGTTTGTTTTTGATTTTGTGTTGACCAGTCACATGATGAATAAATTAGAATGTTTTTAGGACAAAGCTAAAAAGCTAAAAGCTTTGTGGCGTGATTCGTATCCATGGAGATCCATGGATACGAATCACGCCACAAAGCTTTTCTTCTAGATCCTCAGTATAAGAGGCTTCACTTTCACTGTGAGAGGGCACAGAGACAGACATGTATCTGCAAAGATATCCATTTTCAAATACAAAACCAAACATGAACACTGTGTTCGAGGAATTGAGGAGGGAGCAGAAGTTGTGCGATGCTTTGCTCAACGTGGCCGGCGTGCAATTCCCAGCACACAAACTGGTTCTGTGTAGCTGCAGCACATACTTTAAAAGCCTCTTCACTGACAGGTGTTTGAGATCTCCAATGTGTCAGCTGATATCATGAAGATTATCCTGGACTACTGCTACACCGGGGTGGTGCACATCACCCAGGAAAACCTCCAGGAGCTCTTTATAGCTGCTGACTACTTAGATGTGAGCGGCATTACCGAAGTCTGCTGTCAGGTCATGAAGGAGCAAATGTCCCCCAGTAACTGCATCACTGTATGGGGTATCTCAAACAAGTACTACTACCCCCAGCTGAGGAAACAAGCCTTCTTATACGTCCTGAAGCATTTCGAAGAGGTGGTGACCAGCTCTGAAGAGTTCTTCCAGCTCTCCAGGGAAGACCTGTGTTCAGTCATTGATGATGATCGGCTGAACGTGAAGGAGGAGACCACCGTGTTAGTGGCAGTCATCAGATGGATTGCACATGCTCCTGAGGAAAGGAACCACTACTTGGCCGACCTCCTACTAAAAGTCCGTCTGGGTCTGATCCCTGTTGATTACTTCACTCAGTGCATGATTAGATATAACCTGTCCCACTACATTCATAACTGGAAGATTGTGGAGGAGAAGATCATAAAGGTGATGTTGGATGAAAGCGATAGGAGGTACAATGCCTCCCTGCCCCACACTCGTCTAGCCACTCCAAGGCTGCCCAGTGCGGTGCTTATGGTTATTGGTGGCTATAGCCAAGACAGAACAACCAACAGAATTGAAGTCTATGACAACCGCACCGATCGCTGGGTGGGTGTGGCTAATGATGACTGGACTCCAAGAGCCCATCACGGCACAGTGTTCCTTAATGGATCTGTGTACGTGATTGGAGGGTCTGACGGCAATCACCAGCTCAACACTACCTGCAAGTACGACCTGGCAATTCACAAGAATTAGCACCCATGCATTCACATAGGTGCTTCATTAGTGTGACTTTGCTGGATGGTTTGATCTGCGCGATAGGCGGGTTCGATGGACTGGACAGGCTGAAGACAGCCGAAAGGTACTTGCCAGTGACCAATCAGTGGACCATGATTTCACCTATGAACGAACAGAGGAGCAATGCCAGCAGCACAGTGTACAATGGAAAGATCTACATTTGTGGAGGTTTTAATGGTGAACATAGCCTGGCATCAGCTGAGACTTACAACCCACTAACCGAACAGTGGACCATGATAGCAGATATGTCCACCATGCGCTCTGGGGTCAGAGTCATCGCCTATGCCAATGAAATCTACGCTGTTGGTGGGTTTAATGGAGATTCCCGTTTGAACACTGTTGAAGCCTATAACCCCGCAACCAACACGTGGCGCCCCCTACCCAACATGTGGACCGGGCGCAGCAACTTTGGCATTGAGGTTGTTGACAATCAGCTATATGTTGTAGGCGGGTACAATCGGGGCACCATTCGTTGTGCTGAATGTTTTGATGCAAGGACCGGAGTTTGGACTCAGGTGCGGGACATGGAGATCCCTCGTTCTGACCTGAGCTGCTGTGTGGTGTTTGACCTTCCCAACATGGCCGACTTTGCTCCGCCCCGCCCTCCTCCTCATGACGATTCCACTGAGGAGTAGATGCGCACTCATTTAAATAAAAGCATCTATTAACTGCAAAAAAGTGTTCAGTTTTGTTGTTGTCAATTGTTTTTTTATACACTATCACTAGTGTATAACAAAACAAGAGCTCCTCCAGCGGGGCAAAATACGCCCGTACTTTGAATTATTGTATATAGAATTAAATTAGAATTTGTCAAACCTAGTTAAAGATGAATTGTTGGTGCAGTTTGGAAGATTCCAATACTGGCGTTCTATGGCACATACCGGTAAGCACAATAAGGCAGTTCACTACCAATATAATAATAACAAGTGTGAACAAGAAATTGTCCACAGACAGACGGACAGACAGACGGACGGATAATCAATAGGGAAATCTGGCTCTTGCAGTAGGAGTATGAGTATGACATCATCACATTCTAGAATCGGAATTCCACCAATCAGATCGCAGCAACAGAACTTAAAGACACTACAAAGCTTTAATGTGTCAAAGCTCAAAGAAGCAGAGAATGTGGGTTGTTCTCGCTTTCAGCAGAACATTTGAGAAGAGAGTTCAGATCTTTCATGAAGACAAAGCTTCAAAGACTTCAAAGCTTTGAAGTGTCCACAGACGGACGGACGGACGGACAGACGGACGGACGGACGGACAGCGCCATACCATAATACGTCCCGTATTACAACGGGCGTATAAAAAGTGTATTATTTTATACAAATTGTTTCGTTTGGTCCCCACACCCACTGTTGTGTTTCGAGTCTGACCAAAAGTGATCGTCCAGTCAGATATATATATATAAAACTTTATTTAATTTTTTTTAGATTTGATTTGTTTCACTGTTGCACGTGAAGCTCAGTGGTCACCATCATTTACAAATAATCATAACTAACTAATTTCTTTGTTTATTGTTTGGCTCATTGATTCTGCTGAAATCGGATGTTCTTCAGTTCCCTCTGTTGTATTTTTATACGCCCGTTGTGTAAGACGGGACGTATTTAATTGGCTCTTTTCATATAGCAGCCATAACAGGTGTCTGTGTTACTGCGTGTGTGCTGCTTCAAAGCCTCTGCAGTCAACAACACAAGAGACAGGGTATCATGTAAGTTCGCTTTATGTCTCTGTGTACAGCTCCATTTACTTCTCCCATTGGGTAAAGCTGGCATTGAGCTCGAGCCACGCTGCATGACGCCCGGGTGCTTTTGGTAGGAAAACGTATTGAACTTGGAGAGAGTCTTTGTGGCGCTGGCGACAGTGTTAATCTCCTTTAGCATTCTGCTGTTGTATGGGGCCACACAGGCACACAGGCATCCAGCTCCCTTCTGTTAGCGCTCATTAGTGACTACATTTTTAGACTGCGTGGAATATAAAGGCAGAGCAATGGTACGGAGAACAGAAGCAGCAAAATGAGCAGCCGGGGCAGCGGAAAACAAATGTTCAAGGTAGACGCTCGAAATAAATGCGTGAAATAAAGCGACAGCCATGGCAAATTATCTTCTGCAGCTGAAAAATATTAGCAAATTACACACACACACACACACACACACAGGGGCTCACACACACAGGGCCTCACACACACACACACACACACACACACAGGGGCTCACACACACAGGGCCTCACACACAGGACCTCACACACACAGGGGCCTCACACACACACAGGGGCCTCACACACACACACACACACAGGGGCCTCACACACACAGGGGCTCACACACACACAGGGGCTCACACACACACAGGGGCCTCACACACACAGGAGCTCACACAGACAGGGGCCGCAGACACAGACAGGGGCCTCACACACACACACACACACACACACACACACAGGGGCTCACACACACAGGGGCTCAGACACACAGGGGCCTCACACACACAGGGGCTCACACACACAGGGCCTCACACACACAGGGGCTCACACACACAGGGCCTCACACACAGGGGCCTCACACACAGGGGCTCAGACACACAGGGGCTCAGACACACAGGAGCTCACACACACAGGGGCTCACACACACAGGGGCTCACACACACAGGGGCTCACACACACAGGGGCTCACACACAGGGGCCTCACACACACAGGGCCTCACACACACAGGGGCCTCACACTCACAGAGGCTCACACACACAGGGGCTCACACACACAGGGGCCTCACACACACAGGGGCTCACACACAGGGGCTCACACTCACAGGGGCCTCACACACACAGGGGCTCACACACACAGGGGCTCACACACAGGGGCCTCACACACACAGGGCCTCACACACACAGGGGCCTCACACTCACAGAGGCTCACACACACAGGGGCTCACACACACAGGGGCCTCACACACACAGGGGCTCACACACAGGGGCTCACACTCACAGGGGCCTCACACACACAGGGGCTCACACACACACAGGGGCTCACACACACAGGGGCTCACACACACAGGGGCTCACACACACAGGGGCTCACACACACAGGGGCTCACACACACACAGGGGCTCACACACACACAGGGGCTCACACACACAGGGGCTCACACACACAGGGGCTCACACACACAGGGCCTCACACACACAGGGCCTCACACTCTGGCGTTGGAGTTCTTTTTACTTCACTTACGACGTTGAGGAAAACCTGAGCAGATCCTGCAGAACATGAAGTCACCCACAGCAGGAACATTTCACACCACTTTATTTTCCTCCCGGGATTTCAAAGTCTGGACTTACATGGCCAATGTTTTTCTAAATAAAGAACTAAGTTTCCAGAAACCATTATGTCATCTGAAGTATACTAAAAATGTCCCTTTTTTTTCCTTTTACTTTTTTCTTCAGAAAACATACCTGGAGTTGTGTTTTGTTTCATTTATATGTTTGACTTTCTTCCCCTCTGCCTTTAGACTCATGGTTCAGGTAACTGTCAACTGTCCAAAAAGTCTGAAAAACTCAACATAGGACCTTTAAAGGGGACGGAAATATTAAAATTTCTGTTTTCACCTACCCCTTATCCCAATTTTTTCAATTAAAATCACATAGAAATCTGCTCCTTACTGCGGCGAAATGTCACTATGAAGAGGCAGGTTTATCAGTTCTGTCGTCTGTAAGTCAGGGGCTGTTAGGCTGTTATGCAAAATCATCTTTTTGGACTTTTCTACCATGGTAATGTCATTCCCTCATCAGAAACATGCATGGAGAGGATTTAGAGGCATCCATGCATGTTTGAGTAATCTAGTGATCTCTTAAACTCAAAACCTCTTCACAGTTAGCTGTAAAATTCTGTACAAGGCTCCACCCACAACATCACCCACACGACAATTCTCCATAAATATACAAACACATGATACAAACTGTACACAATAACTCCACAAACCTGATGCGATGTGCAGCAGTTTCATTAGCAGGATGCACGCTGACTGTGGCTGTGAGCAGAGAGCAAAGGGAGACGAGGGCAAATACAGCATTTTCCAAACAATAAAAGGTAACATCTAAATATGTGATGTGTTAGCAGGTAATACCCCACAGAAGTGTAATACTCCCAATATTGTGGTTTAACATGAAATGTAAAAAGAATGATTTATGTAGGTTATAGTTTAGTACTAAACACCCACAAATAGCATCACGTTTTCTCTGATGGTCTTTGGAAGTATTAAGCACAGCCAGAGGAAGTGCTATTGTGTGCGACAGGAAGCCAGAGGAGCTGACGTGATCTTCTAAGAACAAGAGGAGCACAGAATATAGTTCCACATGCGGTGGATGAAGGAGACCAGACGTACAGGAGTGATGTGGCGCTCAGGAGTCTGCCCCTCGATGCTGTTGTCTGATTTATGTTCTAATGGAGTTTCCTCATCACAAACACTGGAGTTGTGTTTTGTTTTGTTCACATGTTTAACACACAAACCTGCAGATTTAGGCTGAGTTCTTCTCTCAAACACACTCTGTCATTTGGATGATTTCAGATGGATGGAATTTCCATTCTCTACTGCAGGGGTGTCCAAACTTTTTTCATCAAGGGCCTCATATTAAAACACAGACCAGTGTGGGGCCGATCGAGGGTCAGACTGGTGTTCAAAACAGTGAGTAATTCAAATATGTTCATTTACCACACGTTTAATGACCCTCCAGACCTTTGTTCAGGCTTAGACCCTCAAAAGGACACACTACATTTGCTTGATCAAGGTAGATTTCAAAAACAGTAGTAACAAGAGCTCCTCCAGCGGGGCAAAATACTCCCGTACTTTGAATTATTGTATATAGAATTCTAGAATTGGAATTCCACCAATCAGATTGCAGCAACAGAACTTAAAGACACTACAAAGCTTTAATGTGTCAAAGCTCAAAGAAGCAGAGAATGTGGGTTGTTCTCGCTTTCAGCAGCAGAACATTTGAGAAGAGAGTTCAGATCTTTCATGAAGACAAAGCTTCAAAGACTTCAAAGCTTTGAAGTGTCCACAGACGGACAGACGGACGGACGGACAGACGGACAGACGGACGGACGGACGGACAGTGCCATACCATAATACGTCCCGTATTACACAACGGGCGTATAAAAAGTACTTCTTGCAGTAATATGGGCCTATTCGCCTGGAAGCCTGAGGGCCAAAACAATTGGTCTGAGGGCCACATTTGGTCCCCGGGCCATAGTTTGGACATGCCTGCTCTACTGCATTAAAGCTAAAATCAATCAAACTTTATTTCTATAGCACCTTCCAAAACAACCAAAGCCGACCAAAGTGCTGTACAACAATAAAAACAAGATAAAAAACAATAAACTTCACACACACAGGTCAACAAAGCCCATTACACCATTAAAATAAAGAAAGTGTCACAGGGCCACGAAGTGTTAAACGCCGTTCTTAATAAGTAGGTTTTAAGTTTGGCTTTAAAAGGAATTCTTAACTTGAAAACTACCACCTCGTGACATCACAAGGTTTAACAGAGCATTTTGAGCTTTGGAGATGTACACAGACTAATAATAAAGAGTTACTCAAACATGTGTGAATGAAACAAATCACAACTCCAGGTCTGTTTCTGAGGAGGAAACATTATCATATGGTTTATATAAGTTCACAAGACTCAATTTTACACCTTTAAGTTGTCTAGACTTGCTCCAGTATTTTTAATATCACTGCATTGTGTCTGTGTCTGTGTGACATTTGTTTACCATGTTAAAACCTGGTCATTGAGAAAGTTGTTGTCGTGAGCCTGTTTAGCAGCAGCTTTGCAAAGCTTTTACATTTCGCAGCTCCAGTAAAACCATGGAGACTGAGGGGAATGTTGGCCACAGCCTGATCCTCTCACATCAGGAGCACAGGGCTGAGACGAGCTGCAGGGTGAACACTGTTCCTTTACATGAGTGATGCAGCTAATGATGTAACAGCACTTTACGTTAGGCATTTACTTCCATTTGTTTTCATAGTCCAATATAAAAACAGGGTTACAAGAAAACACGCGACTCCGGGGACAGTTAAAGGAGAGAAAACCAGGACGAAACCAGGTCTAAAACAGGGCCACATTTCATAACAAAGCAAAAGCATCTCCATGGAGATACAGGCCAAACCTCCACCAGAAACGTTACACAGACACATACATGATAACACAGGTGCACTGTTCATGGAAGTGGTGCTCTTTGAAATGGCCTCATGTTCTAATGTTGATGATATGTTGAGCTCTGTGACTTTGAGTGTTTTGAGTGTTCTGGACGCCACTGGCCCGATGAAGGTTAAAATGGTTGAAGGTCTATCGGTCTTTAAGCAGAAAGCTCCTTGGAGGAACGATGAGGTGAGGGCACAGAAAGGGAGAGCCAGAGGGACGGGTGAAGTCAACGTCCAGGTTCATTATGAGATTTATAGAGAAAAGATGCATATGTACAACCACAGTCTGGACAGGACAAGGGACTTTTTTGACATTATGGGAAATTGCGGTAACAACTGACTTCCACATCTAAGTGCAATGAGTTTGCAGGATTCTTTAATGACAAGGTTCAGGGCATCAAAAATGCATCAGTTCCAACGCAAACAACCCTGCAGCCACAGAGACACTTAGAGCTGAGTCACTTTCCTCCTGTAACTGACAAAACTGTCTTAGAGATCTTCTCCAGTCTGAGTTCATCCACATGCTGCCTCCATGTGTTGCCCACTGGATTTCTAAAGTCTGTCCTCCACAGTTACTTTCACCTCTCGCTCACATAGTTAACATGTCACTGCGATCTGGAACATTCCCCAGAGATTTGAAAACTGCGCTCATTAAATGTAGTTAATATGATTAAGTTAGGTTCAGGAGCAGCACCACACACAGGGCCTCCTCACAGCTCACTTCAACCACACCTCAATTTCCCAGAAGCCTATTTGTAGCAGCCTAACCCGGCGACCCAGTTTGTCCCGAATAACTCGACCCCACCCTCCCGATCTGTTCACATCCAGACATAAGACGCCTGATTAGCAACAGCTTATGAACTTTCTCCAAATGAACAACTCCTGTGATGTTTTCCAGTCAGGATTTAGAGCCACAGCACTGAGACGCTCTGATCAAGGTGACAAACGACATCCGCCTGAACACTGACGCAGGAAAAGTCTCAGTGTTGATCCTGTTAGATCCGAGTGCTGCTTTTGACACTGTCGATCATGGGATCCTCTTACAGAGACTAGAGGACTGGGAGGGCATCTGAGGTACTGCACTAAACTGGTTCAACCCAGAAAACAAGTCGTCATTGTAAATGAGAAATTGTTGCCGTACACTCAGATCTACGTCTCACTGCAGCAGGACTATGGACCAGTGGACTCACTCTGCCACTGCAG